>OX457040.1:44272759-44457759 GCA_949752735.1 Lumbricus terrestris
CGATTCCGGGACGGTCCCGGCGAATCCGGGACGGTTGGCAGCCCTACCTAGCCTAGATAATGCGTCACATTATGCGTGGGCAAATTACTAGGCCTATGAATTTTAGCTTGCCCATTGTCTGTGATATTCAGATTATACAGAATACACTCATTATTATTAGGCATATTTTTTATTACTAATTTTAATAGTAAACAAGTTTATACACTCATTATTATTAGGCATATTTTTATTATTAATTTTAATAGTAAACAAATTTGTAAAACGCGCAAGGTCTAAGATCAAATGGGGAACCGCGGATTGGCTGCACTGAATGGCGTGTTATAATGATAACATAATTTGTAAGTCCGTTGTCTTATTCGGCCACTAACATCATTCCACAGCTTAGCAAGTAGGCCTAGCATTGCAAACGCATCATCCAGCAGTAGGCTATTACGATAGTAACCTAGGCCTACTCACTGACAGTAAAGTCTTTCATTGTCCATTTGGCCCGTATACACAATAGCTTTTCCGTCTGCAGACAACTGCGGATGCAGCATATCAAAGTAGCGCCAAACTATCGATTTATTATAGGCCTTGTAGATCCAGCTTTCTTTGCGCCGAATTCACTGACCACTATAGAAGTTCACTGATTTGCTTATGTTCATGTCTTGATAAGCACACGTGCTAATATTTAGTAGCATTTTGTTTCACCATTTTAATTGAATGCATATGCCTAATTGTCATATATGCGTGACGTTTTAGCATACAATAACAAATTATATGCATAGATCGGCAGACGGCAGTCTGCACGATAACCTACCGGTAAAATAACAGGCTAAGTCTCTGTTTAGCAAAGGCCTCGCTTATTCTTGTAAACACACTACTAAAGCTGATTAAATGTTGTCCTGGTCTCACGATCATTCATTGGTTTGAAGTGACAAATTTAACTATGTTTGTGTCTCAAGTCGGTTTAAGTCGACTTGTGGTAAAAACAACTTCAAGTGACTTCTCTCCACAAAATTCGACTTGGGGTCAGTTGCGGTGAGCAGAAACGACCCGACCCGACTTGGGATGACCAAGTCGACTGGGGTCGACTTATTGGGGTCGACTCCCAGGTCTAACACCAGTGGATACAATAAAATTTTCATTTAAATAATTTGAATGAAGAAAATATTAAAAATTAAAAATCGCATAAACGCCGTGGGCGCCCAAGGTGGACTACGGAAAAAATGTATATAATATATTCGTTTTATTAAAAGAATAACCGGTCGACATAACGCGACAGTTAACAAGCACAAAGGAGCAGCGAATAAAGTCTAGTAGGGCCTAAACGTTTTTAGACTATACAGCATTCGTGTTATGAAGTTTTTATTGTTTTTATTGGTTAATTCAAAAGGATGCGGCCTAGGGCGCAGATTGTTTTCACTGTAGTCGAGTGACTAGAGTTTCGATTGAACTATAGCCTATTGAAGTGGCTATTGTGCAGGCGGTCTTAATTGGCCGCAATCGGCGAAGGTCGCGGATGTGCATGTAGCAGGTGCGGGATAGCTGGGTGATGTGGTCGGAAAAAGTAAGGTTTTTAATCTAAAATGGTTCCAAGATTGCGGACAGAAGAAGAGTATTGCGCGGGAAGAGTTAAGTCTGTTTGAGAAAAGTCAGAGAATAGACTAGTTTGTTTAATTGCTTGCGTAGGCCAATGATGAGAAATTCTGTTAGGGGGGGGGGGAGGCAGAGCAGATTGGCGGTCATCGAGGCTGAAATCTGAGTGATGGTGTTATGTAGCTGATTTAGTGCGTCTGAGAAGTAGTGAGGGGAAGATGTGAATAATTGAATGTCGTCGGCATAGAGGTGATGATCAGCAGAGGCTGAGGAAATGAGTTTGCTGAGTGGGGAGGTATAACGAATGAACAGGAGAGGACCGAGGACAGAACCTTGAGGGACACCGCAGGTGAGGGTTTGCTGATTGTATGAGTGACCAGAAGCGCTAACGGTGAAAGAGCGTGAGGAAAGGTATGATTTGATCCACGAGAGGGCAGTGCCAGAGATTCCAAAGACAGAGGAGAGGCGATTGAGAAGGACAGTATGGTCTCTTGTGTCAAAGGCTGCAGAGATGTCTAAAAGGCAGAGATAGACTTGTTGACTTGTTGACTGCCTATCGCCATCACAAAATAGCAGCTAGGCACAAAAAGTTGGGCCATAGTCGCCTAACATGGACCACACATGGTTCATCTTAGGCAACTTGCACACACCCACTTCCAGCTCATGCTACCTTTAAAACAGTTGCGATATTGAATTTTCTGATAGGGCATCCTGTAAAGAATTGAAAAACTTAGTTCACAAACGAATTTCAAACTAGGAATAGTGGTAAACTCGAACTTACTGAGTAATCGCTTCTTTAGTTTGTGGCTTTCCCACGTGAGTAGAAATAAATGGAAGTATAATTATGCAGTGAGAGGTTGATTTTGCTTTTATATGAACCTAGGTCAAGGCAAAATTTAATAGGGGAACATTTGAATGGACCATATGCAGTTGGAATTCGCATTCATGATAATAGATTCTCAGTTCTGATCCATTGTTCGCAAAGGTTGGAGGTTTCTCACGAAACCCTTGTGCTGCCTGAGAAAAGGCATTTGATGTTTCCTTGTGTAGAAATCTAGGGTATTAACTGAGGGCATGTCATGACGCTGGCTATTTATCTGCCTGTCAATGAAGCAGAAACTCAACAAAAGAGATGCCTGCAATGCTATGCCCACACATCATGTCTTGCAAAGACCTTATTTTTACGTTATGTTTGACTGTATACATGTGCACGTACCTTTGTTCAGGTATGTATGCGTGCTTGTATGTGTATGTTTATGTGTTTGCATGTGTGTGTGTGTCATGTGCACGTGCGCGTGTGTGTCTGTGTGTCTGTGTGTGCATTGCCTGACTTCTGACTTGTAGGGGAATTAGGAAGCTCTAGTGACTCAGACTGTCCCAGAATTCAAATGCAAGTCCTGCAGGAATAATTAACTGTTAAAAATTTAACAGGATATTAAAATATTGAAACCAGACTCTTGCCAGAGATGGGTAGTTAAATGTATTCAATGTCAAGGTCTGTCATCTCTTTCATCACAACCTGCTGCTTATGTGTCGTTTAACTTCTGTCAGGTCTTGAAGTTTTGTTATGTTTGATAATATTCAGTTACTGTGTGTGACATGTAGTCCATGTGATTTGTATTGTAGGACTGATATCTGGAAAGTGTTGCTAAATATTGTTTCTCTGATTTCTTCTGATTAATTGTTTTAGGTGGATGTTCAGGAAACTTATTTCTTCATTAAAAATTGGAAAACAATTCTTCTAGGTAGGTGTATTTGCCTTATTGAAATACAGACTGCATAGACTTCATTGCTAATTTCATTTGGCGAGATTGTTACATTAATTGTCCAATGACTCAAACAATTAGATTATTTAAATTATTTTAGCAATCTATTTATCATATCTAACCTCATGGAACAACAACTGGTCAGTAAGTGGATATGCAATATTATGCAGCACTTCATGTAACAATTCAACTGACATTTTATAATTATTTTATACACAAATTGCAAGAACTTGAAAGTATAAGTATAAAAAAACATTTTGCACTGCATCTCCTCCGTTCGTGACATGAATTTATAAGAAGATACTGAATGTTTAATGTTCTTCAAGATGTTCCTTTGTTTCATAAAACTTCTGCTCTTTTGTCAGAGTTAGGCCTACTGATGTCAATGTTATATGTATTTTTTATTCAGCACCCATTTAACATTTAAAAGAAAGACAAGGATAATGACGACAATTATGTTGATTATAGAAAGACATTCTGAATTTTGAAAGAATTTGGTGTAGACGTGTAGTCTCTAAATTAATACTGACAGCAGAATTTTGTTTGGTTTATGTGGTTATTTCAGGTTTGGTTATTTATGCGTATTCATCTACATCAGCTTCTAGTGGTAAGTGGTATAATGCAGTCAAAATGAGCAGAGTAGTAAGATTGCATGATAACAATTCGTCTAGCATTACCAACTGTCAGTTGAGTGTTAAGCTGCTGTAACACATTTCATTCAGCAAGAGTTCCAGTCTTTAGGCTATGCCTCTGATTATGGTCAAGGTAAAGGTTCAAGTGGTGGTTTGTTTGCAAGCCAACCAACGACTGTAGCTCCACAAGGAACTGAGTAACAGTTAAGATCTTTTTAGTTGAATTTGAACCGTTATGATTGTCAGTCTTAAATTATTTGATTGATGTATGGTTATTGAATACAATATCTGTATTATGGTTGGTTATTGAATAAAATGTCTGTATTATGGATGGTTATTGAATAAAATGTCTGTAGGCCTATTATGGATGGCTAATGAATAAAATGTCTGTATTAAGGATGGTTGTTGAATAAAATGTCTGTATTATCATTATTATGGATGGTTAATGAATAAAATGTCTGTTAGTGAATAAAATGTCTGTTAGTGAATAAAATGTCTGAATTCGCACATTGATTCAAACTAAAGTTTATACAGCATTTTGTTTTGTTAAGATTAGATTGAATTTCAAATACCGGTAGTTATAAATTCAAATAAACGCTGCAGATCTACAAAAATTGCCTTTCTGAGTCATATGAAAGAACTGACTGTGCATGGCTTAGTCAGAGAAGTGCAAGTCGATTTGGTAGAGGGTGTTTATGTACTATTTAAAGGTCCAATTGAGACGTCTTTCTGCTTGGCTGGTCTGAATGTTTGCTTGTTGATATTCGTGACAGAGAGGTCAAAAGCCACAAAATTCCCACGCATACATCATTCATAAATGATATCATAAAAGTCAACAGTTGTGAAGTCAAGTGATGATGATGATGATCATGTTGACAATAATGGTGTTGGTGGTCGTTGTGGTTGGGGTGGCTCGCTGGACTTACAGCTTGAGTCCATGGTCTTTCTGCTCGTTGTGCTATATGAAATAATTACCAACATTGCACAATGTATTTTCTGCTGTAATGCTTTAAATCTCCAGAGTGAAAATAATGGTAACGAATAATCAAAATTTCTTTATTGGGAATGGCCATGTGACCAGATAATGTTTGAAACAACATATTCATGACCATGACCAAGGTGTTGGATCTGAGTTTTTTTTCTTTCCTAATGTTATTGTCCAAGCTGATTGTCCAGGCACATTTTCTCCTTTATCACCCTTCAGAGACTCTCTAAGTTTCAATTCTCATGTTCTTGTTAAAACATTGCTATTGGCTGATACCCGGAGATGGATTCTGGAGAATATGTGCTGCCTTATAAACTAGACAGACTGATTATGTTTGTCTGACGGTATCATGTCACAAAGGAGTGAAACAGCAATTCTTTTGTGCTGCTTCATTCACATTGGAGTCATTAGAGTTTTTCTCCCTTAAACATTGTTGTCTGCAGAGTTTTTTGTGCAGCCATTTGATATAAAGTTTGTGAATGGTAATGCTGAATATCTGGCACCATTCTGTATCTGACCTCTGCTGAATGCCATAGCTGAGAAAACTAAAGGTTCCTGATTTATATTTTGCTTATGGTGTGTTGGTCAAATGGTGACAAGAGTCTTCTACTGCACACTATTATTTGTAGGTGCGCATAATATTTTCAGGTTTATATGAACCTTTTGAAGTTGCAATATAGACTGTCAACTTGCCTATTTGATTATACAATGTAGGCCTAAATATATGTACAGTGCATGCAAACTATCATGTATGTATGTCTGTATACAGTACATATGAATACATATGAATGTGTGTATGCATGCCTATTGCTTATATACATGCGCGTGTCACATTACGATGCAATTTTCTTTTTAGTCTGTAAATCCAATCTGGATTTGGCTTTTGTCGTCGACGCGTCTGGCAGCATCGACCCCATAAATATGATCGCTCTGGAAAACTGGAAGAGGACGCTGGCCTTCGTCAATGAAGTCATCTCACGGTTTAGCGTTGGTCGGAATCAGACTCGCTTTGCCTTCGTCAAGTACAGCAGCAACGCAGTGGTCGAGTTCAACCTCAACAGTTCGTTCAACAACGATCTCCTGACGCTGCAGAGTGTCGTCGGTGCTTTGGAATTCGTCGGCGGAACCACAAACACGCAGGCTGCGCTGAATCTTCTGCTGACCAGCATCTTTACTGCGGAATATGGCGACCGTCCAGATGTTCCAAACCTTGCGTTTGTGATAACAGACGGACAGTCGAACGTCAATGCGGACCAGACGATATCGAAGGCGATGGCCGTCAGGAGAAGCGGCGTCAGAGTTCTTGTCATCGGAGTTACGAACCAGACGAATCCGGATGAGCTGGAAGGAATTGCAAGCTCCATTAAGGATGTGTTCTATTTGGATTACTACTCAGACTTCAGCAACGTTTCTGATGGTTTGGTTGGAAGGGGCTGCCCACCAGAAGGTCAGACCTTATTGCTAGTCTCCGTCTTAGGATTCAGTTGTCTAGGCACGTTGATTTGCTCCATTTTGAAGCCACTTAAGACACTTTGAGGCTGTGTGTTGGTTGTTATTGGAATCTATTAAAAAGGTTCACGAGCATTGAACACGTAACTTTGAATGATTTTTTTTTATCAATACTTGAGGGCAATTATTATATCAATATTTTATTCACCAAAATGGTAGCACAATTTATAAGACAATATTATTGTCTTACTGCTCAATGGGGGATTTGAACCCCGACCTGTCGCTTGATAGTCCATTAGAGTACGTTTTGTTGCTAATTCATGTTGATGGCTTTGCTTGTTTGGTGCTAAGAGGAAGGAGAAGAGCAGTGTCTTTAGCTTGCCCTGAGGCAGCCATTGGTATTGGTTATGATGTGCTAGTGACTTCATTTTCTTAGCCTCAGCATATGAGGGTATAGGCGGCCAGACCTCTCTCTCACCGTCTCATCTTACCACCGACGACAGTGTACGGTCGATGTACTCATCATAGTTGAGCAGGATAGGGGGCACACTTGGTGTAGAAATCTCGACATAAATTTCTGCCCTGATGGCGGGATTTGAACCCTCTCAACCTGTCGCTTGACAGTCCATTCGAGTTTTGTTGCTAATTCGCGTTGAAATGTGTCTGGACGAGAATGTAGATAATTATGAAACTGTTGTTCGTGTGGTTGGAATTCGAGTGTGGTAATTCTAACCATAAATGTTGCAGCTTTTATGATGCACCTTTTCAAGAGTCGGACATAGAGGTGTTGTTGCAAAAAGATTTTACAGGGATCGTTTCACTGATCAATGATCGATTTTATGTATCATTATCGTAATCGTAATCTCGAAACTTCTACAGCGCCCACAAAAGCCAAGTCGCGGGAACCAGCTTATTCACAGGCGCTCAATCAAAACAAAATCGATAGGCAGCGGGTCAAGTCCGGAGAGTCAGGCAGGCAGATCGTTATGCGTTAGTTGTATAATTGTGATGGAAATTATTAAGTTTAGATGTTTTTCTTAGGTATTACTGGGCTTCCAGGCACTGGTGGATATGGAACTTCAGGAGCCACAGGAGCCACAGGTGAACCACTTCCTAGTTTTCTACAATTTTTAAGTATGGTAGGCCTATGTGCACATTAGTTTATCTTGCACCTTTTCAACAGTAGTTTGCAAAGATATAGACCACCGATTGATGAGTTGTTTGGCTGAGGTCTGAATGTTACAATGTCAATAAACTGCATTTAAGTAGTACGTGTATATTGTACTTTTGCAACTACCTATATGTCACTCTTTTGATTAATACACAGTGACATGAAAATGGCAAAACATTCTTGGAATCTATATGGCAGGCAGATACTGCGCACCAATGCACAGATAACTAAATGTATAGCAGAGCTTGAGGTGTCGTGGCCATAAACATGTGGCCATTATTAGCAAATACTTGCCAACAAATAAAAAATTCAAAAAACATTTGCTGTTTTCGTGTCACTGTGTCTTATACAAAAGCGTGACATAATAAGCAGTTGCGAAAATACGATATACTACTTAGAAAAAGTCAAATTAAGTTTTATGCACATTCGAAATAAATGTTTTTCTGCATATGGTGCTTGCTGTAGTTTTAGTTATTTTTTAAACGCAAGATTAAATCCTTTGCTGGTTGTTGTGATTTTACAATGATAAGTACTTAGTTTTCACACTTGACAAATCTCAAAGGATGCTGGATAGTAATTTGTGTTGACTGATAGAGCAGCAGTTAGATATTGACACATTAATCAGTTGAACACCTTTATTTAAGGTGTTGCACTCAACTCTCGTGTGAAAAAACATGACTTTAAGTTTACAAGGTAAATGGTAACTGAGGTCATCTGCTATACAACCATAATAATTCATCTGTGTTGAAAAATTGCTGCCTGTCCCCTCTTGATGGACCAGTCCACACCACCTCTCCCTCCACCAGTCTTTTAGATGTTAGATCATCTTTCATGGTTCTCCAAGTATTGTTCAACTATATCATATCTATATCGTCTGAGATATCAGCTTTGGAATCCAGGTTCCTAAGCATCGTCCACCAATCTCTCTTTGGCATCGACATCGCTGTCGCCATCACCCAGACGTCATTGGTAACAGCACAAATCCCTGACACATTCCTATCACAATCTAAACCCAATCTCCCACCTCTCCTCAGTATCTCAACGCTCGTCAACTGCCATCGTAAAGATTTAGGATGATGTCAATTATTTTTTGTGAAATGCCATGAATCAAATGTCTAATTTGTGTCTTGTTTTTTGCCGACTGTTAGATTTGGTTGCAATAAAAAATCTTGAATTGAATTGAATCTTTAACATCCTCCATGGCGATTCTCTGATTCTCAGTGTATGCTATCAGAGACCTCTCAAAATTCGAATGCATTTATCAAAATTCTACACAAATTCCTCTGTAATTATATATTTTTGGTTGTAAAGAGAGTAGTCAAATGCAGGCAAATACACGCGTCTGGAACATGCATCACACAACTTGATTGATATGAGAAGTGATATCTTTTCAGGGTCCACTGGTTTGCCTGGTGGCTCTGGTGCGACTGGATATACTGGTGCAAGTGGGTTGCATGGTGACACAGGACTACCTGGCAGTACGGGATCAACAGGTAAATGATGGTATTCTACGCTTCCAGAGGACATTAGCTAAATGGTCTCTACTATACTAATCTTTAAACACTAATTTAGCATAGGCTTAATTTGATTGCCATCATTGTTGTCACCGTGATATCTGCTGGTGAAGTGATACATTATTGACATACGGGTTGCCAGAACGTTGTGTATATTGAGACAGTGTCTGGTTGTCGCCACTTTGAAAAAAGTGGTGGCAATAGCGAGCCACCATAATTGAATGGCCTTTCCATGCTAAATCTTCAAGCTCAAGCTTCAAATCCCTTCGTCTTCAGTAGTTATGCATCCATGCGTTGTTTGAACCTGGTGGCTCATCTTTTCACTTCTGCAGTGCATGTAGACTAAGAACTGTGTTCACTGGTCCAAAACACCTTCCACAGTACAACATGTGAAGTTTCCTCTGTTTGGCTCTTCATGTGGTGCAGGTTGCTTATGGCAATTGCCATGCTTGTTATTGCTGATTTCTATTCTGCCAGCACTTTCTTGGATTCTTTGGTGTCTTACCTTGCCTGATAAGCCCCACCTGTGACAACTTGTTTTCCTTGATCTATGAGTGTGTGATTGTGATTACATATCATGTTGATTTAGGTTTATTTGGTAGTTTTATACTGGATATTGTATTAATGTCTGGTGGATCTAATACTTTTTCTTTATAACTGTGAAGTTTAAATCATGAAATCAATAACCTATCCTATTTTTGTGATTGCGCATGTATGGGATTTTGAGTTTTGAAATGCTTTTAAGGTAGTTCCGGTCAGATTGGTTCGACAGGTTCATCAGGGTCTACAGGTGCTACAGGAGTGACTGGGCCATTTGGACCACCTGGACCAGTTGGACCAGCTGGACCACCGGGGTCGTCTGGATCACCAGGTGGATGACTTTCATTTGTTGGATATTTCTTTGATTGCTCTTCTTTCTCAACTTAAGACTTTTGAGCATGCGTATCCTCCGCTGTCTATCAGTAATCGTAATTGTAATCATAATCTCCAGACTTTTAAGGCACCACTCGAAAGCTAAACGCAGGGCACCAGCTAATTCATGAGTGCTGCATCTAGTCAGAAGGGTTTTCCAGAAGAGTAGTCCAGGGGGTCTGAGTCCAAGGGATCTGAGTCCGGTTATCAGAGGTGCATGAGTGGCTGTTATAGTTGAGAATTGGAAGGTGGAGGATTGGAAGAACTAGTGCATATAGTTCTTGAAGAAGTGTGAATGTCGCTTCGGATAGAAAGCCCAAGGGATGGTGGATTAGAGAAGCCCAAAGATGGTGATGGTGATTGTTTGTGAATGATTGTGTAGGAGCAGCAAAAGAGTGGAATTCAGGAAGCAGATTATTACAGATTGCAGATTTGGGTTCTCCTTTGGAGTCTGGTGTATCATTACAATGGCGCTATAGAAGTTCTGAAATTGTATTTTATTTGATATTTTCAACGAATAAATAGTAAAAATAATTATTATGTCTTGAGAATTTTAAAAAGCATTTTACATATATGTATCTATATAGGCAAATGTGTTTTTTCGAACAGATTCTTTCATTTCCAGATGTATGAGAATCACTACTTGTGTTGTTTACCTTAGGTCCTCCTGGAACGCCTGGTTCAAATTCAGGAACTGGCGGAGGGCAAGGAAGCCCAGGTAAAGGAGTAGATGGTGCTGTACTATTCACTCTTCACTAATGGTCTAGAAAGAATATACGAAATTGATGTTACACTGAAGATTTGTTTATAGGTTCACTTCATTATGGATTGAATTGTGATATAATACAGTCACGGCATGATCCAGAAATTATGTCATTCATTTAAAATGATTATTCTAACAAGATTTTAGTAAAAGATCGTCCTTGTTATGACTTCCAAAGACGTGTCTCATATGTCTCTTCTCAAGTAGTCTGCCTTATTCGACCTGTTTTGTATCAAATGTCACATATTTAATTTGTGCTGTTTATAAATACTTAATTTAAAAATGATTTTGTGCTTGAATAGTTTATATGTGGTAAAAAGAATTATTTCCATGCATTCTTAGTTTCTTGTCTTGTCTTCAATCTTCCTCGGTTGGAGGGTGGGGTCGCTTCGTAGACAAGTTTTCTCCATCTTTATCTGACCTCTGTTTCCACCCGGACGCAATGGCATCGAATGGCACTCATCCAGATTTTGATATTGTCTTAACACAATATCCGATAATTTAAAATTTGTAGAAGCATGATACAGCATTCTAGACTTGAAGAATTCGAAAATTTAAAAAAATTTGTGTGACTTCTGTTTCTGTGATGTAAACTTATCTTAGTGTGTTATTAATTTCCATGTTCTGTGCAGGGTCAACAGGTGCAACTGGTCCTCCTGGAAATGTAGGTCCTGTTGGATTACCAGGAAGCACTGGACCTCCCGGTCCCAATGGTTCCACAGGTTATTTTTTATTGTCAATGTAACAACAAACGTTTTAGAGGCACTCCCAATTTGAGAACTCAATTTGTTCCCTTATCTGTTCTGGTATTGTATTGTATTGCATTGTATCTGACCATTTATAATGCGCTTCTCACAGCAAGGATCTATCAGAAGTGCTCCCAGTGCGTGCAACCCCGAGAGAAAAGGCAGGTTTTGAGATGAGAGAAAGATGATGAAAGACTATGAGAGAGGATGACAGAGCAAACTGATGGGTTAAGTCCATTGCATAGGGGGACCTATGCAGGCAAATGATCTGGACTGAGCCAAAGCGGTCCTGACTTGGGGGACGAAGAGTTCAAGCCGAACAGAGGACGCAGTGAGAGTGGCAGAAAGTCTGAAAGGGGCGAGGTAAAAGATCACAAAGTTACTTCGGAGCAAGACCCAATTGAGACATGCGTATGAAAAAGAGAACTTATCTGTCCTCATCTGCCTGTAACCGGATACGACTGCCAGACACAGCATTAGAAGAAGCTTCTAGATTATTGTCAAAGGTCATTATGTAGAAGAATTAAAATACCTGAATATATTTTCAGAAAATGTACTCGACATTGAGATTGATTGTGTACAATGTTGTACATACATTAATTACCAATTTATCTGAATTCTTTATAGGAGTGTCTGGAGCAACTGGTCCACCTGGACAGCAGGGCTCATCAGGAATGCTTGGTGCTACAGGGGCAACTGGTGAGAATATCAAGTTTCTTTGCTCACCTCCTCTATTTATAACTGCTGTCTTTAAGTTATTGCCTGATCTGTTTTTCTTATCTATTCTGTTATTTGGTTTAGAAACAGTTCTTTATAGAGTTTTGCTACAAGCATCTTTCTAGAGCTTCAAAAATGTAAAGATACTGACAGAAAAAAATTAATGAAAGCTATTTCTTTAGAAACTAAATAGTAGAGAATCAAGCAAAATATTATCTGAGGACACTGCAATTGGAAACTATGGAGCACTATATGGAGACAGAGGCAGTGTGTACCGGGTACTAGATGTGCAGATTTTGAGTTTTATCGCTGCTGTGTATTGGAATGCTTGTAATAAGCTTGCCAGTATATTCCAGACCTTTTAGATAAATTTATTTATGGCATAAAGCTGAAATTGGTTTGTTCAATTGCATATTGGACAATTTTATCATCATTAGTCTGCACTTTCTGTCTTTCGACTACTATCGGCCATTAGCTCTTGGTTATAGTGGACTGTCGCTTGGTGCCATTTGCACTTGACTCTGGCACAATAAAGGCTACAAAATTAATTTTTAAAAATGACAATTAGCCTTGGAAACAATTGTCTTTTTCTGGATTTTCGATTCTCGATCTGGATTTCGTCTTCTGTACGACTGCGATTGATTCTTTGGTTAGGTTTACTTGGACCAACTGGAGCGACAGGTGTCACTGGACAGAGAGGTTCAGATGGAAGCACAGGCAGCTCAGGATCTACTGGACCGACAGGAATGACTGGATCTACTGGTAAACTGTTACTATTATTTTTTTGTATCATTGGTATTTATTTATTCTATTTATTATTGTGGTCTATTTTCAAATGTACCTTAAGATCAGGTCTAGTAATAGAGTAACTAATTTGGTTTGTTGATGTGAAATTCAAGTAGTGATGATAATGATTCTGGGCAGATATGTGATGGTCATTATGTGGCTGAGGTTGGTTGGATAAACAGAGAAGCCTCCTTGGCTCAGGCATCACAGTTGGGGCTAGGAAAAGTTTCTTGCTTCCTCTTTACAAATTACACACTTCTGACTATTTTAAAACATTCTGAGATTTCTTTTGTGATACCTGAGATAAGACATTAACTGATCATTAGAGTGGAAGTAGAAGTGTTTTTAATAGTGTTTCTTTTCTTAATCAGGTCCTGTTGGATCAACTGGTCCAATAGGATGGACAGGATCGACAGGTCCTCCTGGAGGTCAGGGTTCTCCAGGGTCAACTGGAGCAACGGGGTCATCTGGATCGTCTGGTGAGAACTCATAGTCACAATAATCTGAGGAGATTTGTTTAATTTTGGCACATACTACAGGATAGCCTACACTGTTGTTTTCATAGTAGCACATGAAGCAGCCTTTCTGCTGTGGTGAGATTGAAATAAGGAATTACTGTGACAAAAACCATGCCCATGTTTGTAGTTATAGGAGTGAATGTAGTTCAGCGCAACCAGAATCTTCACAGTTGGCGGAGTTTCTAGTTGCACTTAAGGCTCCAATGTATCTTTAGATGAAAAGTTTTCTATTCTAATTTATCAAACTTGCATACTTGAACCTAATAGATATATGGTTATTATAAATGCGTCTTGTCCTTGTTTGGATTATGGTTTTCCCGGTTCACCAGGTTTACTGAGTCATCTGTTTTCCAGATGGTTCCTGGGTCGTCTGGTTTTCTGGATGGTTCCTGGATTATCTGGTTTTCCAAATGGTTCCTGGATTATCTGGTTTTTCAGATGGTTCCTGGGTCATCTGGTTTTCCAGATGGTTTCTGCTTTTCACTTGTGTAACGTTATGTATATATATTCTTTACTTTGAGGGCAATGACTAATTTAAATTTGTAACTCCCTGTGATATAAGCTGCCACAGTACTATTTTATAAGCTTTTTAACAGGTCTTCCAGGAAATCAAGGACCACCTGGTTCAACTGGGCCAGCTGGTCAAGCTGGTCCAGTGGGTGGTAAGGGTGATTCTGGGTCAACTGGTGCTACTGGCATTCCTGGCAGAACTGGTAAGAATTTTCTTTATTCGAAGACTATGGTAATGGTGCATTAATGTGTGTAGATAGTTGTCTAAACTTAAATTGTTGTTTATAAGCCATGTTGTTTTGTGCATCTGTGTGCCTTCAGTGCAGTGTTTAAGCTAGTGTGTCCAGTTATTGTCTTAAATTTTATGATTAGATAAAAGTAAGTTATAATATCCTTTAATTAGCCAGTTGATAATCTCATTATGGTGGACAGTAACATTGTCTCACGACAAGGACTGACAACAGTACTGGGTATTATTAAGCGTCTCTGTTTATACATTCATTAAGTAGTACCTTATTACAAGAATTAGCTACTACTGGTGCTCAGTAGGTACGTTAGATGAATTACTTGCTGTCCTGCAACAGATTGCGTTATATGCTTTGTATTGTAAGCTAAGAAGATGAACAGAGAATGTAAAACCTATAGTGTTTTGTTTATGGTTCCATTTTGCCTATAGTGTAGTTATGTTCTTTGTTCTTTAGAAATTTGCACTTGATTTATTTGTTAAAATCTGTTTGCTCTGCTTTTAACAGGTGGCTCAGGATCACCTGGAATACCTGGATCACTTGGGGCTACTGGATCAACAGGAATCCCTGGAAACCCTGGTGCCACTGGAGCCACTGGCTTTGGCCGTTCTGGTGATACTGGTGCTTCTGGAGCTAAAGGTCAGCTGGAGTCACATTACACTGAAGTCAAGTGGAATGGGTTTTTCTCAAGACATTCTTCCTGGTTATTGTGGATTGAGAAAGACATTTTCAATAGACGTGTAAATTAACTTTCAAACAGTTTATGTTGTAGACTATGTTGTATTGAAGAGTTGGGTCCATAGAATGTGCTGGAAAGGATGTTATGTCCATTTTATTAGAAAGAATTGTTTCTTTGTTTAATGGCTCATAGCTGTGTATAATGATACTGCTACTGATGCTTGATTATTAGGTGATACTGGATCATCAGGGCTTCCTGGATCAACAGGGGTCAATGGGCCAATTGGCTCATCTGGACCAGTTGGACCTTCAGGACCTCCAGGTAAGTTCCAAACATTGTATTGTGCACAAGAACATGTGTACACATTTTTAGTGTATAGGCCTATTCATGTACGGATGCACACAGATATGGTGCACAAAATTAGACTTTATTTACAAAGATGTCTTAGATGAACCATTCCATTTGCTTCCGAAGGATCTTTGGCCAAGTTTTGTGGTTACCAGCATGCCATTGCCAACATCTGTTGTTTGATCCCATGAATAGAGAAATTGAGACTTTGTTTAATTTAATTGCAAGCAGCTAACCATGGCTGAAAATGTAGGAGGTCTGATGTGTGATGTCACTGTGAGAGTTTGTCCAGAATTTTAATGTAAGCTTGGTAGTGTATCGAATCACTCATAATTTTCCACTTAACTTTAGCCTAATGGATATATTGCTATTATATATTTAACTACTGATGTTGGCTATTGTGTTATGGTATTTTAAACTGATGCTTGGACCTTTGTTACAAGAAATGCGTGTTTTCCTTGCTTGCATTAAGGTTCTCTTGGTTCTACGGGAGCTACTGGATCATTCGGTTTTCCAGGTCTACCAGGGACTCCTGGAGCTACAGGTATTTGACAATTGGCAGCTCCATTTTTCCACTTCTCAGAGATAAGTTGAGATTGTTATATGGAATGCAAGAGAAGTTGCATCAGTTTGAAAGTATCTGATGGTGCAGCAGGAAATGTCATGACAAATGTTGTTGCATGAGAGAGTAGCCCATCATGTCAAGACAAATGTTGTTAAATGACAGAGTAACCTATTGTCATCTCCAGATGTCTGCTGAAGGAAAAGCATAAACTCTGCTGGATTCCTGCTCAATTTTTCCTTCCCCGAATTTAAATAAACTCTTGTTAATCAGTATCATCCACTATGGGACAAGCTCGTGTAATGAATTATTTTTGTTGTTATGTCTAAATCTCTGGTGTCAAAATGTCTAAACAGATGAAGCAATGTTGCACCAAATCAAAATTGCAAAACAAAACATCCGAAAGCTTGATACACTAAGACAAACAGTCAGTCGAAGGTGATGGCAATTTGAAGGAGGCAAGTCTTAAGTTGAGAGCGAAATGATGCAAGTGAATATGCAAGATGAACGGATGAAGGGAGAGTCTCAAAATCCAGGTACAGCAGCTGAGAAAGTCCATGCACTGAGAACAGTTCAGTGCTAGGTAATGATCAGAGAAAGGCAAAGACAATCATGTCATCTACAACATGCCACATATCTGCTGTTTTTAGAGCGTGGTGTATTTCAGCCTGTTCTATTGTCCCCAAGACACAAAGTCAGCTGCATTGAGGTTTTGCTTAGAGAAGCTGTTTCATTATCGAAAAGGGTTTTTCTTTTGCTGAATGGCATGACGTTTTTAATTGTCAGCAAATTATTGTAATTATTTAAGAAATTATGTTTGTGTTGGTGTTGACTCCTTGTAGGCTTTAGTGGTGTGAGTGGGGCAACTGGATTACTAGGTCACACTGGATCACCAGGGCCATCTGGCAGTCCAGGATCTCCTGGTGGCCCTGGAGCTACAGGAAACACAGGACCACTTGGAGCCACGGGAAGCACTGGAGCAAGTGGTATGGTTTTCGGGTGGCATCCTATGTCTGTCTCTGCCTTGAATAGAATGGTTATGACAGCGCTTCACCTATTAGACTTAAGTGACTGCGTTGGTGTGGGCACAAATGGGCATGGGCACTCGTGTGTATGGCATCCTGGAAGTACCTAGCTTACATTACATTACATACATCACACATGGTCTTGACTCTGATTAACGTTTTCTGGTTTGCCATTGTCATGATCCTGAATATCTTCTTGAACTGCAACCAAATCCTTATTTCCTGCTTTAATTGGTTGAGTCTTCGAATTTATCAAATCTATCCATTTATTTCCTCTGTCTTTCAGAACAGACTGATTCTTTTGTAATTATGATTAACCTGTTGAGTTAAATTTTTCACTATTGAATGAGTACAGATTCTTAATGATTAGTGTTTTTTAAATTTCAGGGTGTTAACTTTAGTATAAATAAACAGGAAATTATTGAATTATGTTGCAGGTTAGATAAATGTCGAACACTTTAATATTCTGTAACAGGAACCCGCATTCATTTCTATGAGTGATGATCAGATAAAAATTCTTGTGATTCCAAGAATGATTGAATAGTTGGTGTTAAGAAAGGTTATGTTGGCTGAATCTGTTTCCTAGCATTTAACGGAATTTATTTTACAGTTATTTTGGATCAGATTTCTATTCTGAAAAAATCTGTGTTTCTGACTGTTAACTGATTTAATATTGAAAGCATTGTTTCAAGTCTTGATCGTGCACATATATAGACTAGAGTACATGTAATATAACAAAAATGACAAAACTTTAAATACTTCATGAAATGTTTTGTTTTTCTGGAATGAAGGCGCAATTGGACCATCAGGGTCAACAGGGTTACCTGGTAGTAGTGGATCACCTGGTCCAACTGGATCAACTGGAGCCTTTGGTCCTCCAGGATCTCATGGTGACACAGGTAATTGTCATTAGTTACTATGACAGCTACTGTGAATTGTGTCTCTGTTATGTTTTGCCATTTACCATTTATTTTCTATATTTTATATTATGACTCCAATATATCCAGCAACAGAAAGCTTGCACAGAAAGTCTCAGAGGAAGCTTGATCCTGCACACTATGAGAGAAGCTCTCAATCCACAGCATACCTTGGACACAGAATTCCTACAAGTCAGCATATTGGGATTACTCTTGCTGCTCATCTACATCCCACTAAAGATAGGAAGATGACCATACAGTACTGGTACTGTGGTATGGCAGTACCGGTTGTTACAGTTATGACCAGACAGATTTATAGTTTTAAAAAACGTCAATTTATATGAAAAATGTTCTGACCAGCATTTGTTTATCTGTTTCTAGGGGTTTCTGTTGTGTTTTCATCTGTTGTAGCATGAAATTAAGTTCTTGCTGGAAATTTCCATGGGTTTATGTAATTTTTCTGTAAATCTTTAGGTGCATCTGGCCAACCTGGTATACCGGGAGCTCTAGGAATGCCTGGTTCTTCAGGTCCAATCGGACCGCAGGGAATACCCGGGTCAGCTGGATCAACTGGCAGTTCAGGTGCTACAGGTAAGCAATGGAGATGTCTGCTTTGAAGATTTCAGTATTGCGCTCATGAATAAGCTTGTGCCCTGCACTTGGCCTTTGAATGGCACTTTAGAAATTTGGATATTACGAATACAATTACAATTATTCACTGACAATTGAGTAATGCATTTGTAGATCCTGTTGGTCTTCATTTGTGTAAATCACTGAATTGATTGATATTTTACTTTCAGGACCATTCGGTCCAGTGGGACCAACGGGTCTTGTTGGACCTCAAGGGGCATCGGGTTCTCCAGGACCGACTGGACCACAAGGGCCAGGTGGCAACAGTGGCTCAGGAGGTAAGGACTTTCTCTGTAGTTAGGAGAGAACTGCTGGCTTATGGTTTTATATTGCACTGTGGCTGATTTATTGGGTTTTGTGTCATGCTCCAGTTATGCACAATGTTTGGAATATAAAGACTCAATTTAAGCATGGAGTTTCCCTGATTTTGAATTTAGAAGTCCTACAGGTCAGCAAATCAGGATAAAACTGAAGCTTGGTTTTTAACCAACCACAGAACTGTGTGCATTGGGTGTGCAAACAAAGAGTGTGCTGATCAATGACTACTGTTTTTCCTTAGAAATGAATGTTATATGTATATTTGCAAACATAATTATTCATGATGTCTTCGTTTGATTATTGTGACTTTGAAGGTTTTACTCACTTTGAAAATGTTTGCTATTTTTGGGTGCTATGGAAGGAATGAGAAGTGGTGGAAAAGCAGAGAGCATTTTATTTTAACATGGATTTATTGACATTCTGTTGATCTGCTTTTCTTTCAAAAGGTCAGCCTGGACCGACTGGTTCCACAGGAATGACTGGGCCAGGAGGGCCACCTGGGCCAGGAGGTCCACCAGGTGGTCCTGGGTCAACTGGATCAACAGGCAGCATAGGCAACACAGGTAAGGCCTGCATTATGAACTTGATCTTATAAAGCACTGAATTTCTGCTGAGGATATAACACTGTAAAGCACAGAAACAACAAGCAATGATGTGTCATGTGTGTTTGCATATGGATGTGTGGCTATCTGTGATATGTCTTATAATCATAGCATAGAGTCAAGGTCAGTCGATTATTTCTAGGAGATCAGTACGTTATGATACAACTTCAAGTTAACAGGGTTAACAAGAAGAGTGTCCAGATGGTGAATTAAGGTGCCCATCTGTTGAATCACGATGTCCAGCTGCTTAATTAATGCAGCGAGAAGTTCTGTTCATCACGGATCCAAGGTTGATGTTTTGGAAAGTTTTATTGAAGTTGCAGACAAGTTTGTTTCTGGCCTCTCTGTCAATAGGTTGTTGTTTCGATATAAATTTTGTACCACTGGATGTTGACGGAGTGAGATTCCAATTTGTAGGAGAACTGGCCAACCAACCAACCAACTGACTGACTTACAAAATGGCCTGGACACTTAAACTGCTTGTACTGATTGTTTTTGTGACATAGGAGCAACCGGTCCTTTTGGTCAACCGGGCTCAAGCGGTGCGACTGGAGTGACTGGAGAGCGTGGACGGTCTGGAGCCACTGGAGCGTCAGGATCACGTGGTGATACTGGATCGTCTGGACCACAAGGGGGAATTGGGAATACAGGTTCCACAGGACCTGAGGGAAGAATCGGTGCAACTGGTTTCCCAGGTTCTTCAGGGAGCAGTGGTCCTCCAGGACCAATAGGTTAGCAATATGTTTTAATCATAAAAACTCGTTTTCCTACAATCTGGATGGAGAAATCTATACAATGTATTTGAAGGTGTCATTGAAAGAGAAGCTGTGGCATGTCTGCAGATCTAAGCTACTCTGATGACTTCTTCAGCTCTGTTATAATGCATAGAGCATTGTTGTTTCAAGTGAAATCATATTTAAAGCCTTTGTCAACAAGAGTGGCTTGGTGAAAAAGTCATAAGCAATAAGAGTGATGAGGTTAAAAGTCGTAATTACTATTAGTGACCAGGTGAATATCCAATATGTGTTTTAATATTACTTCTGTATTAGCATACTAGTCATCTTGTAGTTTTCTTTTGTATGTGTCTTTTTATTTCACTTTGTGTTAAGTGTGATTTCCCTCAAGTCTTTATGTGTAATAATATGGCTTATTAGCCTAAGGACAGTGCCAGAATTTAATCAATGAGTTGCAAATGCATACTTATATAATGCCAGCTCAAACAAAGAGAAAAGTTCTTGCCACAGGTTGCACAGAAGCCTGCTCAAGAATGGTAAAGCTTCTATTCCACATCGCGGATGTATGAGATGGGCGAACAATCAGAGATCACAGATCACTATGTTTTCACAATGAAGAGAACAATGATATGTTCTCATGTATGGATGACATTCAAATGCATTCCATAGCTCCCAATGATAAGAATAGACAGAAAGAGTCAGGAAGATGAGGTCAATTGTAAAGATCTTATTTGTTCTTTGCTTCTCTACATGGACGTTTGGATGTGATGGTATAATCTCTAAATTTTTCATTGTTTGAATATAATTGTGCAAGCTGCATACTTTTGACACATGATGAGGTCATCGATGTGGCTTCGAAATTTGAATTGGTTTATTGTGATTCGTTTCTCTTATTCAGGTTCCAGTGGAGCAACTGGTTTTCCTGGAGGAACAGGAGCACAAGGGGCAACAGGTCAACTTGGTCCTGTGGGTGGATTAGGACCGCCTGGTCCGATTGGAAGCACTGGAATTGCTGGAATGACTGGGAGTACAGGACCATTTGGTCCCCCTGGATCTGTCGGTCCACAGGGCAGTCAAGGATCTACAGGATCTTCTGGTGCATCTGGTAGATCAGGAGCCACAGGTTGGTCACAGGTTTTCACAGATATGATATGCTGAGAAATTCAATGTCTCACAGAGGCTGGAGGTGGATGTATGATGAGTAGCATTTATTTCCACTTCCTTCGTTCTGATCCAGATGACAATGTATAGAAAATCACCAAGTCCTGAGTATGGGGCCAGTGTGTGCAACAAGGAACATGTTCTTTAATCTTAATCGGTGTCTGGTAGGATTTCACAAATTTCATAATGCATGCTATATGCATCTTCTCAAGATTTTAATCCATTTTTAGTTAAAGTCCATCAAAGGCAACTAAATCACCTTTAAGCAAGATATTAAAATGGTCAGGTATGTGGCAAATTAACCGCTGGCTCTCACATGTATAGAGCCCAACAAACATATTCACATCCAGCAGGGGCGTATCCAGGGGGGCCAATCCGGCCATGCCTCCATCAGAAATGTGCATGGGACGTGGCCCCCCACATCAGGTTTCAACAAGCATTCGATCAATGCAGCAGGAAAAGTAGGATGTGACTGAAAACTAATTAATATTTAGCATTGGCGTGACTTGGAAAAATGCACATGTGAAGAGATTTTGTCAATAAAATGATTAAATGACTAAAAAGTCATCAGATTTTGCCGCCAAAGATCAACTAAATTTTTCTCGACCCAAGGTCAAAAATTTTGGCGCTCCCTTCCAAAATTTCTGTATCCACTGCTGCCATCCAGAGTTTACAATTGAAAAGAGTTTATAGGGAGACATGATTAAACTGTTTATAACAGCTTAATCAATGTTTCTGAATGTGTAAATTATTTCTTTGACTGCCTAAGGTCAAGTGAAAAGCTGCCTAAATGTTTCTAAGTACAAATTTGTGTAGCCTATGCGTTGAATTGCAATAATAGTAAATAGTTACTACATAAAATCCATTGAGATTAAGATTGCCTCCCACACACGAGATGTGACTGGGTTTAACCACGTAAGTAACATCTTCTGAACCTGATAGCAATTCTGCTATTATTATCATTGTTACTATAAACAACTTTAAGATGTGCAAAGCTGCACAAAGATGCAAATTTGAGGTGTGGTTGCTATATTGCTATACAGTCGCCAAGAGCAGTTTGATTTTCAGATGTTTGAAAGCAAATGAGAAGTTGTGAGTTTTGAGGAAGATATGGATTGATGTCTTTCAGTTGCCAATTATCGGTTTTCAATTTCATGATTGGTTTGACTTTGCCAAGAAAGTCGTTGCTCCTTTATTTGCAGTTCTTCTCATTTTATTTATTCTACAACTTTTGAACTTGTTATTTTCATTGTTTTCCTAATCGTGAAAATGGTCATAGACTGTTTTCGTTGCGTTGCTCAAAAGTTTGTCTGAATACCATTTGTTTCTGGATGCAGTGATATGATAACCTAAGGGTTAATTGTTGATCTATGCTGATATGTTTTATGGCATTTCTTAATTTAGGACTTCCTGGTTCCACTGGACCTGTTGGATCACCTGGACCTTTTGGACCTTCTGGCCCTCTTGGGCCACCTGGAGCTCTCGGAGCAACGGGTGGCACTGGTGCCCCTGGTGCTTCAGGGTCTCAAGGACCACCAGGATCAACTGGGTCTCCCGGCCCAGCTGGTTCTTCAGGAAGTACTGGGTTGCCTGGAGCAAGAGGCCCACTTGGTATAACAGGTGCGTAGTCATGCTGCCATCGTGTGTGTGCTTTACAGTAGCATTTCCCAAAGTATGTTCCATGGAATCTCTGAGTTCAGTGACGCGGTGACACATGTTCTGTGAAGAAGTTAAATAAGTTTGTTCGAATATATGTTCTTCCTTTTTAAATCAGATTCTGCAGTGGAGACACGGTTTTCTTTGGAAAACTTTATTTAGCATTATTTCTAAACTATATTATTTTCTGGGATTACAACTATGTTATACCCTGATCACAGTAATTAGTCATCATACCTACATTCATGTATGCCATGGTATATTTTATATTCATGGTTCCATAGTCAAAAATACTGGGATGCGCTCCTATGCAAAATGCATAAGATAGTGGTTGAATGAGCTTGTGTAATGTGTACTGCTTTTGTGGTATGCATCAATTATAAAGAAAATTGTTGAGCAACTAAACTATGCCATGGTTCATGATTCATGGTTTATGGTTCATGATTCATGGTTCATGATTCATGGTTCATGATTCATGGTTCATGATTCATGGTTCATGATTCATGGTTCATGATTCATGGTTCATGATTCATGATTCATGGTTCATGGTTCATGGTTCATGGTTCATGATTTGTGGTTCATGATTCATGATTCAGGATTCATTCATTTAAGAGATTTATATGGTGCCTCTTCAGTAGTATCTACTCAAAAGTGCTTCACTCCTGATCTTCCATGTGGGAGACGTGGAGCAAAGACTGCTTTTGTGGTCTTCTAAGTGCAGCTCTAAACATCATTAAGCTCTTTTTAGCACTTTAAGGCTGAGCTACTGCATTGGTTTTCCAGTCATTGTTAGTAAACTATCATTGAGAGGGGTTAAGGGAACTTCTTTGTCAGATTTTATTTACATTTTGACAGAATGGGTATTTTAAGCGATATTGGAGAAACGCAATTTGGTATGTTGGGTGTGTGAGTGTAGAAGTCAGCTGATGAAACATGCAGAGCTTGTCATTATAAATTGCATTGTACACTATTTGTTTTGGATCAGGGACTTAGAGTCTTAGACTGTATGCCTCTGCTGCACAGTGGTTGTACATTATTAGCCAGTCAATTATTACTGTATACTATTGTGTGTGTGTGCACTTCTTCAATATTACCTGAGCTGCCATGTGCCTGTGATTTCAAGTGCAACTACACTTTCAAAAATTTCACCCACTAACTACCCCTAACTTCTTGTTTTATTCCTCTTGCATTATTCTGTGGGAAGGTGATCTGTTGTTAGAATTGCAAGAAATAAATCAACTAAGCTGTGTTGTACTTTCTGTCACTGACAAGGTCTTATTAGTGTATTTTTATTTATTATATTTAAGGAGTAACTGGTAGTACAGGACGAACTGGAGCTTCAGGGTCTCCTGGACCTCTTGGCCCAGCTGGCTCTGCTGGTTACACTGGGCCATCTGGCCCCCAAGGTGCAACTGGGCAAATGGGAGCCACAGGCAACGCTGGACCTCTGGGATTTACTGGTCAGTCTGCTATGTTTTATATTCAGGTTGTAGGCCAGAGGTGGCAAAGAGTCGGCCCTTGGGCTAGTTCTGGCCCGCTGGCGATATTCTCTGGCCCATAGGAGCCTTGTCCACCAAATTTGTGAATAAAATATCAAAGTTGTCATTTGATGACTGAATGAGTTTTATGTGATGGTCATGACTGATAATGAAGATCAGAATTAAGATCTTTTCAGTCTAATTTGACTGAATGCTTAAAATGCACCATGTAAGATTTTGTTTTGAAAATATTTCTCAGTACAGGCTCACCATGCCCCTCTCAGATTCCTACCTAATTTTTTGGGAATCTTTTGCACCATTAAAAATGTTGAAGCGTCTGGTGCAGACCTATAAATATTAGGCAATGACTTTAAAAAAATTAAGCTTGGATTGTTAGCAACAGAACTTTTCCAACGACAAATTTTGTGCTTGTAATTGTAATCATGAACTCCAGATATAATTATGAAGCGCTACTCTTATGCAAAGGGCAAAGTCGGTCCTTGGGCTAGTTCTTATTGATGGGTGATGCTTCATGTCCAGAGGTTGACCACAGATGTTCAGAGATGACAACCAAGTCAGTGAGGTAGGTAGGGCCAAAGGCCAAGTCCAGGTCCATGTGTATAGTAACTGCAAAAGAGAGAGCAATAGACAGATGGAAGCTACTGTTTCTCATTTGGAATGTGAGCAATGAGAATGATAAGGCAAGGATCAATAGAAAGGATGGATCTTTCCACATTACTGTTTTCAGTTTTGTGAAAAATTCCTATGTCCTCTTGTTCTGCTCCTTTTCATAGTTTTATTTGCAATTTATCACATCACGAAATGTGCAGAATTCCCGTATCCATCTATAATATTTACTGCCTCTAGTCGTTTCTTGTTTGTTGCTTTCATTATCTGTCTCTTTATTCATCTGTTAATTTCTCTGTATGTTCCTCTCTTTCACTATAATCAATCAAAATCAATCAATCAAGTTTTTTGCAATTTGATTGTGACAGTCAAGCTTGTGGTATCAGCAAAGTTGTATCAGTAAAGCATTCTAGTGATGAACTACAAGTAGAATCCAAAAGTGAACAGATTTGATACTTTTTTAATAAAGGTTGGTTCAGATTGCTGTGGAAATATTTTCTTAAACTTTTTTGTTTTACTTGGTCCTGTTAAGGTTCCACTGGGCCTAAAGGTGATGCCGGTATTCCAGGGCTGTTAGGCTCTTCTGGTGCTACAGGACCTACCGGACCAAAGGGAGATCCTGGAAATCTAGGAGGTGGAGGACCAACTGGAGCAACAGGCAAGTGCACTTGAATACTTAGTTTTTCTGTATGTTGACTCGTTCAACTGATGCATCAAATTGTGCACACATCAAGTTTTTGTACTTTGGGTGAGTGCACAACACTTCTCATACATGCATGTACACATGCATCTGTGTCCACTAATAGCAGATTTGCTGACTGGCCATTTTTCTTGCATCATTTTATCATTTTTATCATCGCTTCAGTAAAGAGGCACAACAACGTTGCAGCCAATGTTTGGCTATTTTACTTTCTACGAATCTGTTTGAAAACTCAGACTTAGGTATCATGAAATGTCTGCAATTTTGTCGCACAAAAGATGCACGACGATAAGTTGCTTTCAGATAACATTCTTCTGAAAATATGTTCAGTCATTTGGATCATGTAAAAACATGAAGGTTCTTCAACTTAGAAAATTGGGTGCTTTCTTCTTGGCAGCTTTCAATCCGTTGCTCTCATCCGACAGCTTTTCAATCCATGAAGGGTATAAAAAAATTCAGGTTATTGGCAGATTATCGATTTTGCTGTCGATTTTCTTTCTCATTGAGAACTAGACTCAAAAGTCTCGTTACCATCTGTAGATTTACTTCTGATTCTATGATTTATTGAATTTGTCATTGAGCAATCGATGCTTTATCCATTTACAATAGCAGTGCTATAGAATCATTCAGATTAGATTTAGTTGAGATTATAACTTTTTTTGATTATTATATATTTGGTTCATCTATTACTTAAGCTAAAAAAATGAATTATGTTTCAGGTTTCACTGGACTATATGGAGGTACAGGGTCGACAGGTGGTACAGGTGCACCAGGACCCAAAGGGGATACTGGAAGCTCTGGTCCAGCTGGAAGACCTGGAGATACAGGTCAGCTGAAAGTAACACTAATAGTTTATATAGTAAAGGTTGAAGGTCCGAATGATTAAGCTATGATGCCTATCTAAACAAATGTGTTTATCATAACTTACTTGGCTCAACTGGTGCAAGTAAATGAGAGCATTTACTGTTAATTTATTCATTCATTGCAAGATTTATATAGCGCCGTTTCAATGTTGCCACTCAGGAGTGCTTCTGACTCAACCGTGACAATCTGATAATGTTATGCATTGTTGATAAATTCATTCATTCATTCAGACATTTATATAGTGCTCCTTCAAGAAAAAACTACTCAGAGGTGTTCCCGACTCAGCACGCCCAAAAAGAACAGTTTTAAGTTTAGTAAGGAAGGATCCTGGTAGAGTCCCAGGGTGTAGGCGTTATTCAAATGTGAACATTGTTTTCAGATTTTCCTTTGTTGATGCTACTGAAGGTCACTTTCTGGGTCAGATTTAGTCAAGCTCTTCTACAGAGTATTTTCAACAAGTTGAAGGAAGTAGAATGTGCTGAAAACTGTTTACTCACACTACCTTAAAATACAATTGCTACACATGTGTTCATTTAGGAAACACTGGCTTTCCCGGACCGTTTGGACCATCTGGACCAGTTGGAAGTTCTGGAGCATCAGGTGCAACTGGAGCAAAAGGAGACACAGGATCCAGTGGAGGAACGGGCTCTACAGGTAAGGATCAATCCATAAGTTGTCCTTTATGGACCTGTGAAGATTAGATATTCGATTCGAAAGCAAATCTGATGGTATTATTCAATTGGATTCGAAAATCATATCATGATCCGAAACATTTTTGAATCAAGTCTTTTGATTGTTTACTATGAATGGATTATCAGGTAGTTGCTGAATTGCTGCATGCAGTGCAGCATGCAATGACATTTGACTCATTAGTGGCTGCGACTGGCACAATGCCGAAGCACCTTCATGAGATTATTGTTAATGCGCTATATGAATGTCTAACTACATACATACATACACACATGCATACAATGCAGCATCCAGTGAGTTGACATCTAGCAGGCAAGCTAGAAATAGTATGGTGATGAATGATGATCCTTGGACTCCAACTTAGGGGGATATTTGTGCAATTTGTATCGCTTAGTTGTAACCTATCCAATTGATACATGTTCCATCAACTTAAGTAATTCTATGTTGCATCATATTATTTTTCATCGATTGGTGATACAATAAGGATATATGTTCTGATATCTTATGTATATACTGATGACTGTTTTACTATGGTGCACCACTGCACCTTATCTGTCGATTAGGTGCACAACTGCACACGACATGACTATTTCACCTGTTGATTTGATTCAAGATTCAATTCAAATGTGCACTTGATTTAATTCAAGATTCGATTTTACTGAAAAACTATTATTTATAGGTTCTTATCATCACTTGTTGGTCAGTTGTCTGGTGCTGTAAGCATATATTCTCAAGTGACTGTCTTGAGTTGTTGACGCAAGCATGCCAAGGAAGTTAGACTTTGTCGAGCCATGTTAATTATTGGATAACTAATTATCCATTAGATGCAATGTCACGTGGCGGACAATGAAGATTCCATCCTTTCTGGATCAGAAGTGTCAGCAGAGAATTGGAGATTTAAATTTCATATAATGCACGAAGAGCGTGAGGCATAGCGAAATTAGAATAGGAATACATTGCACGTGTAAATGTTCATAAAAAGTTTTTGATAATGTGAAATTTTCTTGTGTCTCTGGATGACAGGTTCAACGGGTCCAGTGGGTTTGACAGGTCCTGCAGGTGCAACTGGACCTACAGGACCCAAAGGTGACACAGGATCTTCGGGATCCTCTGGAATGCCTGGTCTGCAAGGTAAGGATTCTTTAATGGAAATTATGACTCTGTCTGCATAAAAATGAGATTTCTTTTTCACTGGGTTCGTTTTGAGAACACTCCCATGTGGCTAGACGACAACCTCCCGTCACATTGTACATGCATGTAATTGTTACAAAGGAGTGCTATACAAAACAATGTTTTGCATTGAATCATGGTATTATGTTTTAGATACTCAAAACAGATAGGTTAACCTGACCTGATACACAACATTTTTCATAATGAAATTGCAGAACTAGTGATGTAGGACACTTAAATAGCAGTTGTGCAAATTAAAAATCTGCATTCAAGTTTATCGCTTCCTTCATGTTTTTGTGGGAAAGGGTGATTTTCACCAGAACCAATTGGTCCCACATTAATTTTCAGCAGACGCTTATTTGCTAAATGATATTCTTCATTACTTTTAAGTTGTGTCAGATTGTCTGTTGAAACTTTAATGTTCAGTCAAGTTGAGGACTGAAAGAAATGTCCCTGTGAGCTGCTGAACGGTCATTGTCCTCAATCATAGAGCAATTATTAAAACCAAGAGATTTATTATTTTTATCAGGCATTACTAGTCTCAATTATTGGTTTATTGATGTCTAACTGGTGATGTGAGATGATTCAAGTTGATTCAAATAATGCTTTTTTAACAGGACCAACGGGACTGACCGGATCTACTGGATCACCTGGTTCAACTGGAATTCCTGGAAATCCGGGCAGCACAGGTGCTTCTGGCTTTCCAGGGGCTTCTGGACCAATTGGATCAGCGGGACCCTCTGGATTGCCTGGATCAAATGGAGCAACAGGTAGTTGCAAATTTACCCTGTTTTGACTAATAATAAGTTGATCTAATTTAATTTCAGCATTATTATTATTATGGTTTGGAATGTTTACATTTGAAAAGCAGTTTTGCTTTATCACAGAAGGAATTACAGATTCTGTTTGTTATGATTATAATGCAATACAATACAACTGTGGTGATGTGGTGTGATTATATTTTATGCTTCCCTTGCAATTGCTAGAGATAGTTGGCCCTCATGCCATCTCTTTATCAGATGTGAAATTTTTATGAGTAATTCACCAGAAACTTTATTATCCAAGGTTGCCTGAGAACAGGATGGGGCCATTTAGAAAATATCTGTTTCCAGCTGTCACTTTCTGTTGTGAACATTGTGCTGTAAACTTGACAAAGCAAGGTGTCTGAACACCTTAAAAATTAGGGTTCTTCATTGGGTGGTTGAACAAGTTTACTAATGTAATTTGAGATTAAATTTATGTTTGGTGGGAAGCTTTTGTGGCTCAGCAGTTTATTCGACTACTATTGTGCAGAGGGAAGTTTGATCTAAGAAACATTTTAGTCTGTTTGGCCTTATCAGAAAGCAGTGGCGTAGCCAGGAATTTATGTGGATAATTCTGGTAGACATAGGGCTTAGATGTTAGTTGCTTGCTTCTACCTCAGATAGAAATAATTCCTCAGAATCAAAGTGTCTTATAGAACAAAACCAAGCTTCATCTCCTCTATCATAAATATTGTTCATGTATGATGTAAAATATTGTTCATGTATGATGTATGGAACTGCCCAGTATATATCGTGCTGCACTTTATAGTACTTTACTACTGTTTTGCACTGTATTGTACTTAGGTGCATCTGGACTTACTGGCCCACTTGGTGCTACAGGCAACACAGGGCCTATGGGTATTCCAGGAAGTTTTGGGCCTCCGGGAGCTCAGGGTCCTGCTGGTCAGCCGGGTCTGACTGGATCCACTGGTCCTAGTGGACTACCAGGTAATACTGGCCCACCTGGAGCGACTGGAACTGTTGGACCTGTTGGCTCTACTGGCAATACCGGATTTGCTGGCTCCACTGGATCGACAGGTAAATTGGTCAAACATGATTATAATTATGATCCCTTCTATTTCATGCACCATTTCTGAATGGTGTTGTGCACTTTTAATAAATTTAGCAAGTTTCTGTCTTCTTAAGTGCTGTAATATGCCAAGACAAATTTCTGTCCAGGGCATCGGCCTCTGTTGTCACAGGCCCTGGTCAAATCTGGATCCACCCATCCATCTGTTTACTTATGCAATATTTTACAGTTCAGACTGGAATGTTTTGGTAACTTTTTGAATGCTAGTGAAGCTTTGAAATTACGAGCACAAAATAGATTTCATGTTGTGCCATGAACTCAAAGAATATGAAAATAAATGATGAACATGATGAAGATGAGGATAAGGTAATATTGATGATTTAGATGTTCTGGTAGTACAATTATGTTTAGCACATAAAACACTGACTTAAATCGATCAAGAGTACGAGTTCACTTCTATGTGCCATACGATGTTTGTTTACTGATTGTTGCCATGTCACTGCTAAACTGACTTTCACGGCAATCTGGCGTATTTAGTTGCACATGTCAGAACAGTTTAATGGCGGGATTATTTCTTGAGAATTGGGCTCTAAAATCCATCTACATGATGAATTCAGATGTCGTGCTGTCAAGAGTCTTAATCCTAATTTATTTTGATTTTATTTTATTTGAATCAGATGATGAGCAATATTCGTTCATATATGACTGTGTTAAGGCAGTAGAGGCCTCTGTATTATTATTAAGTCTACTAGTACTGATTAAAAGTTCGAGTTGTGAGAATTTCTGTGAAGGTTTTGAGCAAAGTTTTTTTAAATTGTTGTTGCTTATTCTAGGTTTGCCTGGAGCAACTGGTTTACAAGGATCCACTGGATTTCCAGGACCATTTGGACCTCAAGGTCTTGATGGCAGAACTGGGTCTCCTGGTTTACCTGGAAATGATGGAAGGCCTGGAAGTACTGGTCTTCCTGGTAGTGCCGGATTCACAGGTCAGGTTCATCTGATAAATTGTATATTGGTGGTGCATCAAACTGCTATCTAAATTGTCAACTATTGTACCGGTACATTAGGCAACCCAAATGGTCCTTATTTTAAATAAGTTTGCCTTGTCTACGGTTTAGGGTTTTACTGCATTGCTGAATCCAGCAATCGGTGACCTGACAAAATGTCGCACGACAAAATGTCGCCGACAAAATGTCGCGGACAAAATGTCGCAGAGACAATATGTCGCAAGACAAAATGTCGCCGACAAAATGTCGCGGACAAAACGTCGCCGACATAATATCGCGAATAACTCTACTCCCAAAATGCGTTATGCGTGGAATAAATGGCTTCGATCTATCCGAAGTTTGAGGTATACCTGTAGAGAACCCATTCAATACTTCGGAGACATTGCCAGAATTCTGAATATCAATGTTGTATTAACAGTTTTAATGCTGTTTTAGCATTACTCATGGACATCAACAGAGACACTAACAGATTGAATAACATCATGTAGGCCTATTTATAGTGTGTTTGCACACTATATGTAGCTTTGTATTTATATTTTTTGCCATTCATTTCCGTATATGTCAACACATTTAATATTACCGTCAATGTAGCTGTCTTAGCAACTTCATGGAATGAGAGTTAGTTCGCACACTTTTTATTTATTTTTTATATTTTGCGAACTTTCTTCGTGGACATTTTTTGTTGGAATCTGTGTACGTTGACACTATTATTAACAAGTTCATTCTATGGTTTTTTAGATGGTCGATTTGTGCAATAAAAAACTGTTTTACTCATATGCGATTGCGCCATTTTGTCGGCGACATTTTGTCTTGCGACATTTTGTCTCTGCGACATTTTGTCCGCGACATTTTGTCGGCGACATTTTGTCGTGCGACATTTTGTCATGGAACCCAGCAATCACATCAACTTTTATTTTAAGCTGGAAAATTGTTTCTTTGCAGAATGTTTGGTGCCAGCTGAACTACTTCAAGAGTGTGGCATACATTTGTTATTTTTTTATTGCAGGTAATACAGGACCTCTGGGTCCTGTAGGTCCTTCAGGTCAGATAGGAGCAACTGGGTTTCCTGGAGGACAAGGACCACCAGGAAGCACAGGTCCCCAGGGTCCTTTGGGTGGCACTGGAAACACAGGTATGTCCAGAAATAATACAAGGATTCAGAGCAATATTCATATACATTATAATTACTAATTGTTCCTGTATTATATATTATTGATAGTGGCATTGGCATAATGGCATTATTGTTAATGGTACAAATCTCATGGTGCCATAAAGTCAAAAGTTTTAGACCGGAGCACCTACCGTAATAGAAAAATTCGAAATTAATAATTAATGCTTTGGGGTCGAATTGCGGGTCAAATAGATATTCAGTGTTCGGACGAATAGTAGCGTTCGTACCAAATACAAATAGTGGAATAGTGGTCATGTGACATCTGTTTCTGCATATGTAGCTGCTACGGTGAGTGAATTGAAGTGATTCTCTCAATAACATAATTATTATATTTGTTTGTTTGTTTGTATGTGCACTTGTTATAGCGCCCCTTCAAGCTCTCTCTACTCAGAGGCGCTCCCGAATGCAGAGCAGACACTGCATCAGAGTTTCACGCCGATTGTGAGTGAAGGACTTGCCCAAGGTCCTTACGCGGCGAGGTGGATTCGAGCCTCGAACCTTCCGGCTTCAAGGCAACGACGCCACCACTATACCACCGTGCCCCACTATATGCTGTGGTTGCAGCCATACCATGCCTACTGCCTGGACCGCAGTATCGCAGTGTCAGTAGTCTTATTCTTTGTGTACAGTGTCTGAATGTTGTCGATAGACTTATTCTGTACACTAATTGTATTCGGCCAAATAATTGGTACAATTTATTCATATTTGTCTAAGTAGTGATAATCAACCATCGGTATTCGGTACAACCATAGTTTGAATTTTCTGTAGGAATTCAGGGGTCATCAGGTTGGACTGGGGCAACAGGACCATTTGGTTCGACTGGTTTTCCAGGATCAACTGGTTGGACAGGATATACTGGTCCTCCAGGTAATACTGATTTTAAATTGATTTATATTTATGCCATATGTTCTGTCCTTGTGTTCTTAAAGACTATCTGTCAAGCTACTTTTTTGTGTTGCCTATACTTTGATATTGTGTTTTAGTGTTTTAAACAGACTATCAATATCAAAATATCCATGTTGATCCTTTGAATTTGAAGTGTGCTAGGTCTAACACAGGTTTCCCCACATCTTGTGATGAATTATTTAAACATTGATTGTCATAGAACTTCCAGCACTGGTAATGAGCATGATTTTCTTATAGATTTGTAGATATTTAAAAAAAAATTATTTTATATTAAATCGTGCTTAAAATTATTCACATATTTGTGACAGCTTATAATTAAATTAAATGTATTTTTATATTTGTACTTTATTTGCTCTTTTCAGGTTCATCTGGTGCAACAGGGCCAGTTGGACCCATAGGCCCTATAGGTCCCCTTGGGAGCACTGGTTCGACTGGAAATACAGGTAACACTGGACCAGTTGGCCCAACGGGACCTTCTGGCAATCCAGGCATTCCTGGGAATAATGGAGCAACTGGTCAAACTGGATCACCCGGAGCCACTGGCAACCCTGGGCCTGTTGGTGGAACTGGATCCACTGGTGCTCTGGGTCTCCCTGGACCAGTGGGAGCCTCCGGTCTACAAGGGTTTGCAGGAGAAACTGGTAAGCACCAGCTAAAGTTGCTAAATACTTAAATCAGTGTCTGCCAGCAGGCACTGGAAGCAGTGATGCAGATGTTTGAGTTTGGCGCTGTAGTAACACATGTTGATGCATTTCTCGATACGTTGCGATTTGGGGGTCACAGCTTGGTTGAGTTTGTTAAATCCTCATTCACACTATGTGGTTATTTTGCTGTTGCTTTTTGGAAACTTAAACTTAAGCAAAAGGAATTATAATAATTTTGCTTTGCATAATGTGTTCCAAGGTAGTCCTGGAAGAAGTGGTGACCCTGGACCAACAGGGATTACTGGTGGTAAAGGAGATCCAGGTGCCACTGGAGCAATTGGAAGTCCTGGGCCAGCTGGAGTTACAGGTGGGCATTGTGTTCCAAAACTCTAACTTAACTCTGCTTTACCATGATGCATGGGAATTCGTGTGAGAGTTCATTCACTCATTCATTCTATGGACACATGTAGTTCTTCTTCAAGAACTCTACTCAGGAGCGCTCCCAACCCAGTTCAATTTATGAGGTCAGATGAGGGCAAACTTGTGTTAGACCTACCTTACTTAAAATACAATGCCCCGTTTTGAATGCCAATGCACTTGGATTGACTCCCAAACTGTGCATTTATAGCACTTCCTTTTAGCCCTCATAGATTGTTGGCTTCACCATCCAACCAGCTCTACTCAGTACTCACTCATCAGCATATCTTTGTCTAGCTCTGCTTTCAATGTTCTCTGCTCTGAATTTCTACTCATATTTTGTCCATGGCAAAATCCCAAAATATCTCTTCCTGTTTACTCATCCTCTTATCCCACCTGTTAATCTAACCTCTAATTCACCTTCACTCTCCTCTGCTACTTTTTGAATCACGACCGAAAGCTAAAGTCTTCAGGCTATCCTATTCTGATTCTACTTTTGCACCACCACACGACCACCTCACCACCAATTGCAACCATTTTGCCATGCTGTACTTGACCCCCCCAGATTCTGATCTGGCGCCAGAACAGACAGGTCAGCCTGTTTATTGACTATTGTGGACTTGATTTCATAAAGTGCCAGTGCATATAAGCTGGTCTTCTTGATGTGACCTTTGTACGATGTTGAGAAATTTAGAAGATTTACATTACATTAGTGATTAGTGCTATTGTGTGAACACACATGATCACTTTGATCAGTCTGTTTTCACCTCAGGATCAGTATAGCTTAGCTTATAATGTACAGTTGGCCTCATGTCATTCGGCGCACTCTCCAGGTCATCAGCAGTTTTCATGCATTCAGAAAATAGAGTTTTTATTTTGAAAAATTTCAAGTTATTAGAGTTTTTTGAAGACTTAGCACTATTAGCATTATTAGAATATGGGAATGATAATTTTTATTATTACATGGATATATAATTAATTGTTTGTCTATGCAATCATCTAGACTACTTATAACTTGTCATGGCAATGAATGCATTCTAAACAAGGCAAAATTTAACATGTTTTACTAAGTAATTAGATTTTAATTTGTTGGCTATTAATTAATCTCTCTCTATGCTCTGCTGAGTAACAGTTTGCACCTTTTGATTGCTAGGATCCCTTGGTGCACCTGGACACACAGGTGAAACAGGTGCTACAGGAAGAGAAGGTCCTGTCGGATCAACGGGCAATACCGGGAGTACAGGTCTGCTTGGATATACTGGAGCAACTGGACCAATAGGTAGGACTAAAGAGTTAAGGTGCACTTACCCTTAATTAATTATAATTAAACACAGTTGTAGTCCACTTTCCAAGGAATCAGATTTGGCAGTGTAGCTTTTAAGTAGCTATTAAGATGGGTGCCGTTTAGGTCGAGAAGTGGAAGGTGGAAGTTCAGGTGAGTTGGGGTAAGAGTTCCCGAAGAGGTGAGACTTTAGTTTCGAATGGAAAGCCTGAGGAGCGATGGATAGAGAAGCTTTAGGAAGGTGATGGAGGGTGACCGGAAAGATGGAGGAGGAATGGAAAAAGAGCGGAATTCAGGAGGGTGATCGTTCCAGAGGCGTGCGTGGTGCAGTGTCTGATATGGTTCGGTTGGAGAACTTGAGATGAGTAGGGCAGGAGGTCGAGAAAGAGTGAGACAGGTGGATGATTGGATAGAGCAGGTTGGCTGAATGGTGAAGAGCTCACAAAGATTTCTTGGTTGAGAGTATTGTAAGGAGTTGTAGGTTAGGGATAGGACTTTGACTTGGCAAGATGTGCTTGATAAAAGATGTTCTGGGATGTTTTCATTGTTGTCTAATAATTTTAAGTGCAGTTCTGTTTGTCCCTTTGTCAGTTTAAAAACCATGATATGACATGTTGTAGGTTTACAAGGTTCATCTGGATTGCCTGGTGCCACTGGATCATCAGGTGTCATGGGTCTGGTAGGTGGTCCTGGTCCTCTGGGACCTGTGGGAAGTACTGGAGCAAGTGGAATTCAAGGTCTGGAGGGTAGAAGTGGTTCGACTGGAACAACCGGGATCAAAGGTGACCCTGGCAATACAGGTTCATCAGGACCTATTGGGCCAATTGGAATAACTGGAGCCTCTGGAGCTGCTGGAAGCACTGGTCCTCCAGGCGGAGGCGGTGAGATTTCATTCTTTATCTCAGATTAAGACAATGCTGTTTCTTTAGTTTTGAATTTTGATATTCCATTGTTGCTCAACAATACAGATTTCAATTGAGAGCTGTAGCTAGACATTTCCCTTCTTCTCAAAGTCGAGAATTTATATGCTCCTGCAGCTGGACCATCTTCGTTTTTCTCTGAAGTCCAGAATTTCTATCTTCTATATGGAGTTGATGTTTGGTATTAACTAAAAGTCTTCTGGTGCTTTCCAGGCCTTCCTGGAGCACGTGGTCCAACAGGAATCACTGGTGCGACAGGATCATCTGGTTTCAGAGGGGATCCCGGTCTTCAGGGTACTCAAGGATTCACAGGTGCCACAGGTAAATGCAATCTCTTCAATCGTCTTCATTGATTTTGTGGAGTTCGGTTTATTTTTGCAAGTTTCTTCTCTCAGTTTGTCACAGAAGTTGTTAGAGATTTATAGCATTAGATTTATTAATATAACTTTTGTTTATTGAACTTCTGGATATGTTGCCAGGGCTGAAAGTGGTTTAGAAAAGTTTCCGGGTCTGGAACTTTCGCGAGATTTTTTGTTGAGTGTCGCCGAACAAATTTTCCGTCTTTTGCCGGCCAAAAATTCTGACGACCTTTTTTTAGTCATCCGACCGAAATACCGAATAAAAAAGTCCTTTTTTCTCTGCCAAAAAAGTTGATGACCTTTTTTTCATCTGATCTTTGGCAAACAAGCGACCCGGCTGAGACCCGGCAACAGCGGGTCTCGAAAATCGATGCCGGGTCCCAGACCCGGACAGACCCAGCTCACTTTCAGCCTTGTATGTTGCACAGCAATAAAGGACAGTACCACAACCACTGCAAACACAGAAAACTATATCTCTGTATGTTATTTACTGTCTTTGGGATTGGTTTTTGCAATCTTTCAGTTTCTGTGACCTATGACAGTTTTTTCTGTTTTGCATTTTTTGTATTAGGTTCTTCAGGGTCACCAGGCCGTGATGGTTCCCTTGGTGCAACTGGATACACAGGACCTCTGGGTCCAGATGGATTTACTGGTGCTACCGGAAGACCAGGCATAACTGGTGCTTCAGGTGAGAGCAAGCAGTCTTCAATCAACTACTGATAGATTTACTTAATACAGTAACTTCTCAGATTCGCTGAAGATGTTTGGATAAGTTGAAATAGTGTTTTAGCCCAAGGCAATGCTTTTGCTATACCGTAATGGCCGATGTTTGAAGTTCAGCTTTCTGGCTACTGAATGTATCTATTTTGTTGAAAATTTGTCATCATTGTCTGTGTGTGTGTGCTCGCGCGTGCACGTGTGTGTGCAATATGTGTACATTTTCAGGCACAGATTCTTCTATGTTTCTGCCATTTTATGCGCTAATATCAATATTATCGTGTCAGTCTAAAATGATTTAGTAATATAGCATCTGATGTATACGTGTGTAATCATTGGTATCTGCTATGACACTCGTGAATAAGCTTTGTACTTCAGCACTTCTTATTAGGTTCAGCACTTGTGAATAAGTTGGTGCCCTGCTCTTGACTTTTAGGTGATGTTTTAGAAGTTTAGGCATTATGATTACGATACTCTAGTAATTTTTCAAAATTTAAATTGTTATTAATACAGGGGTATGTAATTTTTTGAGAGTGCCAGCGACAACTGAGTTGACTTGGAAGATTAGTATAAGAAATGGCTATATTTCTTTGTTTTGCAGGTTCAATAGGTCCCATAGGGTCCACTGGATCAACTGGAAATGCTGGGTACACTGGATCTACAGGGTCTCCTGGTGCAACCGGGGTACAAGGTCCTCCAGGCACAGGTGGGTTTGGCCTATGTACAGGTGTCACTGTGTGGCAGCTCTTTTAATTTATTTTAAGTTGTTCATTTACTTTATGGTTCTTTTGGAATCATTTGGGGGAACTTTGAAAAGACACGGGTCAAAAGTCAGATGAGTCTAGAATACCTAGTTTCTAAGCAAGCTCTAGAGACCAACAGAGACTCTTCAGAGTGAAGAGTATTTGCTCCTCTGACTGTTTTATCCTCCACCCTCCAATTCCCTGCCCAGACAACATCCGCCTTAGAAGCTGTTCCGCCCCTATTGTAACTCGACCCCGGACCACCATGGACTACTCTTATGCACAACCGTTTTCACTCAATGCAAGGCTCATGGATAAGCTGGTGCCCGCGCTTGGCTTTCGAGTAGCGCTTTAGAAATTTGGAGATTGCAATTGCTGGAAGTGAGTTTCCAAGTCTGGGGACAGCAGTGGAAAACGCCCCTCAGTTTAGTCAGTTTAGTCAGACGGCCTGGTAAACTAGGGACAAGATTTGGGAGTCAGTGCAAGATAAAGATAATGGAATTTACTAAAATGTAGAACCTTAAAACAGTTAGCCCAGTCTTGCAAGCTGATCTGTTTTCTGTTATTTGGCAGGTCAAATATTTTACTTACTTAGATACATGTTCATACTGTGTCAAGCTATGACTTAATTGATGTTGTTTGCATTTACGAAGCCATTGTTCACAGAAAATATGGTGTTTTTCCATAATGGTGCTTTGTTGCTTGTTGTGATTGTAGGTTTACCTGGATCAACTGGAGTAGCTGGTCTTCAAGGTCCTCCTGGTCTGGGTAGGTAGTTGTCCCAGTTAATATGTTAAATATTATCATAGGAAGTCATTTGCTATCTTGTTTCTATTTTCATAGAAATGCGTGAATTTAAATCATGTATGGCAATGAGGTTTATGAGTTATATTTATTATTTAAGTGTTATCTAATGACTTTGTTAAAATTAGGGCTTTTCTGAACATTCTCTTCGTATTTGATGTGGGGCTGAATTGCGGGCCAAATAGCTGTTCGGTATATGCCAAATATTAGCGGTCAGACTGAATATGAATAGTGGTCACGGGAATAACATGACATTTGTTTCTGCATATGCGGCTGCTATAGTGAATGCACACAGACCGGCAGAAGGATGCAAAAAAATATTATATGCTGTTAACTGTTTACTTTTAGTTTATGTATTAAATTTACGGAACTGAAACTTTTGTTTACATTTGAAATTTTGAATATTGTCGGTAGACCTATTCTGCACACTATTCGTATTGGGTCGAATAGTTGGTCCAATTATCAGTATTTGGCGAATAGTGATGATCACCTTTTTCATACAGCCCTGGTTAAAAGTAAGGTCGTGATTTTGCATGTCGTCAAAAATGCCAGATTTGTAGCGGATGGCAGTTTTTATAATCTGATTTTAAAGCCTACAATGAGAAGAGTTGAGATGAAATATTAGTTAATATTTCATCTCAACTTGTGTTTCTGTGTGTGTTTTTTAGTATCTCTACCCAATAGATGCCTTAATAACAATGGAGGCTGTTCACAAATCTGTCAGAATACACCAGACAGTTACTACTGCATGTGTAGTCCAGGTTACAAGATCCAACCGGCTGACTTCAACTGCAATGGTAAAATGTCTTTGACTTGACTTTCTAATGTTTGATTTTATTCTACTAGTATCACTCTTTTTATAAATTCGAATCTACAATAAATCTTATGATCATTTCAGTAATCTAAGCCTAATTAATGCAGTAAATAAAGAGATTGTTTGGTTGTCATGTCATTCCACTCAAAATATTCTTAAATAATCTTTGTTTAATTTTAAAACTGATGCACCTTAGCATGATTAAAGTTCAAAGTATGAATTGACGATCACAAGCTATTACAGGCATTGAATTGAGCTGTAAGGCAGACATGCAACGGTCCATCATGTCGTAGCTACTCATTTCACCAACACCATCTACTGAATGGAAGGCTGAGTCAATCTGTGGGAGGGTTATGGGAAGCGATCCCACATCTATGCACTCTCTGTGCCAGAGTGTTACCATTACCCTAAACACCTTTGATACCATTACCCTAAACACCTTTGATACCATTACCCTAAACACCTTTGATACCATCAGTGGTTAAAGTGGTTTGGGTGAGCAGTGGGAACGCCAACTGTGAGCAGTGAGAATGCTGACGAAGTTTTATTGGGAATGCCCATGTTTCCAGAGTTCTATGCATGGTGAGCAGTGGGAATACAAAGTCAAGAAATTCGAGAGCAGTGGGAACGCTGCTCCCATGCGTTCCCACCCACTTTAAACCCTGGATACCATTACGGTACCCTAAACACCTTTGACTAAATTTGTGAACGCTTTAAAGTCAACTTGCCAGCTAACCATCAGTTTCTAACTTCAGCTCTTAGAGTGCTGTTGTAATATTGCATGAGCACCATGTTAGTGACCATACTGCTTTATGGTTTTGAAAGGCCTATAATATATCGGCCACAATTCCAATGCCTTAGATCCGATAAGTGGTTCAGTGTCTGCTTATGGTACACACTGTGACTGACAGAGTATTGCCTTATTACTTCAGTGCCAATGAACAGCTTTCTGAAGTCTACCTTTTCATTTAATTGGAGCTGCTATTTTTATAATGTCACTGCTTTTATTAAAGGATGAAAATGAAGCAGATGCTGAAAATACTTTTCTCTTTAAACTCATTTTTTTAAATTTGCAGTTGATTTCAGCTGCCAAACTGGATGGCACCACTCTTTGGCAGTTAACCTGGCATATATTAAAAACACAAAGGTATTATTTAAGAATGTGCATTTACACCAGCTGTCTTACTAAATCTTGCCAGGTATTACTGTTCGACAAAAGCGATCAGCAGATATCGAAGACCGTGATTGGTGGACGAAAATCAATGAGAATCATGAAAGATCAAAGAGAGATCTAATACAGAGTTTGTATATTGTTTCCTCTGTTGAAATTACTTGCGAGCAATTCTCACTCAGAATGGTCTGCGTTTGAAAGCATTTGCAAAATGATATGTTTTGAGGGCGTGACAATGAAAACATTCTTCTGCATTTGATGGTCATTGACAACCAAATTTTTTATTTATCTGAGTTTACAGTCACTGCTTATTGATCTCTCTGTATTTACTGTATATCTGTCTATCAGTGTCTGTCTCTCATCAGGACTTGAACTGTAATTTTAAACTTGCATTGGATTTAATCGACTATGTGCAAATCATTTTAAGATAATTTTGTTATGGAAAAGCAGAATATGAAAGTTAAAGTTGTTACTTGTTAAAGTCGATTATTTAACTTGTAAATGATGGGATCATTGGTTTTTACATTTCAGGTGTCCAGTCAGCTTTATTATTCTGCCGTTACTATTCAGAAGTGGAAGGTCTGATCTGTTTCTGCCAGGTCAATGACACGACCATTCTACCGGTGAATGGAACACAATGTGTTGGTTGGTTGTCTTTTTTCCAGACTCTTGACTTCCAGAAGACATCTATTCAGTGTTTAATCTAGTTTTCCCCTGCTCTGGGGAGTGAAATTGAGGTTTCTGGGGGAGGATTGGATGGCAACCGACCCCTAAGGCGGAAAACGGTGAGATGACACCCTTTGTCCCCTAATTTTTTCTGATTACCTTTTTAAAAGTTTTTGTGTTAGAAATTCAATTAAATATACAGACTCCTGTAGTAAATCTTGATCTTCAGTGCATTTTCAGTGCACAACTCTTTCATCCTGGTAAAGTTAAACCGTTTGTGTAATGCAGTATGCATATAAAAATTCAGCTCTCAAATTTTTTTGTGGGGGTGGGGGAAACAGAGTAAGCCAATTGGTAACTTAGCTCTGTGATCATGATGATGTGTAGTTAAGTAAGTAAGTAACCTGTATTTGCATATGACAAGTGCATATGCATTGCATTGTACAGCGTGCATAAACACTGTCAAATATGAACATACTTAAAAATGACCCTAACAGGAGCAGAGTGAATTGTCTATTCATGTGCCCAACTAAGTGTAACTAAAGTATTTGTAAATGTACATTTTAGGTTGTAAATATTTAATTGTAAAATTGATAAAGCACTGTTTCAAGTGAAACTGAGAAGAAGTGGTCATGATCATATGCCAGCGGTTCTCAACCTGCGGGTTGCAAGTTGCAACCCCCACGGGTGTCGCCTGACGATTTGCCAGGGGTCGGCTGGACCCTTCAGAACTTTGTAAAAGATGTAATAGCAATTTAAATGCTATATACTATACTTATAGCATCTTAAAATAAATTTATATATTATTTTCCTTTTGCAATGAATCATTCAATAGATTGTGGCAGCTAATTTAATTTTTTCAGTTTAGTTTTCAAATCTAAATTCCACTTTTACTATTCTTCTAAAAAAATGAAACAATATCTCAGGTGATCAAAAATCTATGCTATCAGCTGGCAAGGCTTACGGACGTGCTTCACATAATTCATAAAGAACACAAGCAAAGTTTGTGAAATTGATAGCCTATTAAAACGAATCCTGGTGAAATGAGTGTGGGTCGAAACCCAACAAATGAACTGAAGGGCCATTCAGATAGGCCTACTAAGCATCCTACCAGGCCGGTGGGATCACATGGTTTCTGCTGAATCATCTTGTGGACTTTATCGTAATCGTTCATGACACTTACTATTTTTAGCTCAGCCAATCACAAAGTGACTGGTGGTGTTCATCACGCATACTTTTTTTTAGCTCAGCCAATCACAGTGATTGGTGGTTCCTTCATGACGTTTCATTGGTGGAGCTAAAAATAGACCATAAGTCCGACACATAAAATTACATGTTGTACTCTTGTTTCCACTGTTTCAACGTCACTGGGCAGCTCAACATAGGAAGCTCTGTCTAGTAATATATATGAGGTCGTTGCATCCTACCTTTGCAGTCCAGGATGACCAGTAGACCAACTTATGAGAACAAATCTGATGATGCCAAGAAGGGAAACCAGAGGTGCAGGGTGTGGGGAGTTCCAACTGCAAAACGTGACAACTGTAGATAGACTTATGAAACTTAACTTCAAACTACCGAATAAACAGCTCTCAGAATCGCAAGAGTACCTCGAGCAGTTGCCAAAGGCAGTTTTTGAATTATGAGGTGAAAATGCATAACAATAGTAGCTAAAATGCAGTGAAGGGAAGTAACTCATTCAATTTTGTTGTTAGGAGGTCGTCAAAACTTTAGAAATGCTACCAAGGGTTCGCCGCACTAAAAAGGTTGAAAACCGCCGTCATTATGCTATAATAAGTTACTTCTTGTAGATGTTATAGCAACACTTATTTGTTGGCTAATTTTTAGCAGACTTTTCTTTGCACACCTGCTGAGCATTACTGGTCTGATGTGTCTAGATATCAACGAATGCAGCATTCAGAGTGGTGGCTGCCAACAAGTCTGCACAAACACAGTTGGTAGTTTCCAGTGCAGCTGCAGAACTGGACTCTACTTATCTGACAACCATTTGACCTGTGAAGGTATTTATGAAGCATCTTAAAACCAACAACTCTTCAAATGAATCACGGTTGTGTTTCAATTTATATATAGTAGTAGTAGTAGTAGTAGTAGTAGTAGTAGTAGTAGTAGTAGTAGTAGTAGTAGTAGTAGTAGTAGTAGTAGTAGTAGTAGTAGTAGTAGTAGTAGTAGTAGCAGTAGTAGCAGCAGTAGCAGCAGCAGTAGCAGGAGCAGCAGCAGTAGCAATAGTAGTAATAAACTGTCATTTGTAGCACGCCTTCACAAAATCAGATTCTTGCATGAAGATGGGTAACAGAAAACATGATAAACACAATACAAAGGTGGCAGCCAGCAATGGCACCCATTTCATAACAACTCTAGTCAGTCATCTATCTGCTGCTTCTACTGAAAAGTTTTTAAATGTGCAAATGCAGTGTTTTGTTACATACCTACTCTACTCAGCTAAACTTAATGTTCACTGTGTTGAACAAGTAGCACTTTACACAAGGCTTAAACTAATGTTTGGTAGGTAAGTCAGTTAGGTCATCAGATAAAGTATTTTATGCAGTTGGTATCAGGGATTTCAGTATAGGGCTCTGTCTTGTTTTGATGCAAGTAAAACATGTGCACTATTTTGTTGAAAATATGGTTAAAAGTGATCTCCATGTTCTGTTTTCACATTGACACAACCATATTATATAACAGGGAGAAAATTATGTTTACTTTGACATACAAATAAACAAATCTGTGGTCTTTAATGGCTTCTACATGCAAAGAATATGAATTTTTGGTATTTGAGTGAATAACATTGATATATGTACAATCAGTGCCTAAAGTGTGGAAACATAAGTGCCTGGATGCCCTTTACCTTTCCAAAACAAGTGCCTGGACGCCCTTTACCTCTCCAAAAAACAAGTGCCTGGACGCCCTTTACCTCTCCAAAACAAGTGCCTGGATGCCCTTTACCTTTCCAGTCTGTGCCCGCCAATAAGTGGCTGGACGGCGTTCAGATTTTAAAGCAAGTGCCTGGATGCCGTCCATGACCATCCAGGCACACTTTAAGCCCTGTGTACAATGCTGTACATTGCATAAAAAATAGGGATTTGAGTGATTCAGCAGACATGTGATCTATGCGAAAAAGATCTCAGACGTGAGCTTAACCCTCAGAGGAGGAGAATGTCATTCCAAACGCAGGAACCCACAGCGGCATGAGTTTACATGAGTTTATGTATGTATTGTATGCCCTATCGTTAGTACTGTAACTGACTTAGTTTGTTTCTTAGATGTCAATGAATGCCTTGTCAACAGTAGTGCTTGTCCTCCTGGATACTTTTGTCTCAACACATACGGGTCGCACGTCTGTATCTCTTCAACACAGCGTATGGCTACTCTAAGCTCTTATTACTATTACCATTATCATCTTCATCATCGTCATTATCATTATCAAGTAGTTTACTAAGTATTTTTGGTTGCAGTATATTAGCATTGCAACAATCTAGTAGCTAGACAGCCTTCATGAGAAAGGTCATGACAGTGAGTTTTCAACTTCACATGACACTTTTGGATTGAAACTCTGGATACAGCTCTAGGGTAAGGACAGTAATTTACCACTGCACCACCCAGAATAGCAGCAGCAGTTTGACCAATGCAAAAATGCCCTGGAGACCAAGTCAACAAACAGGCTATAATATTATTGCAAGACAAATGGTCAGATAAAACAGTGAATTGGATCGAAAAATCAGTTCAGTTGTAGGAAATGAACTCGTTGCAACTTAACCCTTTACCGACCGAGCTTATGGGACTCAACATGCCATTTACTACACTTCGATTGGTAAAGAGTTAATCTTCTAATAAATCAGTTATTGATATGACTACCAAAGACAGCGTTATAAAGAGTTTCCAGTGTACCTCTGATTTAGTTGGAAAAATTATAAGTATCTTTGATAAAAAAATGACAGCTAAGTCTTGTACTGTTTGCAGATCAAAGTTATAACTAAACAGAGTCTGTTATAAATATGTCTTGCAGCAGCTGCTTTGGCGTCTGACCCTGAGAGTCGAAGACAGTCGCAAAGCCAAGAAGAGCCATCTGCTACCACAAGCCCTGAAGTCAAATATGGTCTCATTGCTGTGGCTGCTGTTTGCGCTCTTAACTTTCTGCTTATTGTTGGATTAACGCTTTGGTCACGTTCTCAGATGATGAAGCACGATGCTGCGGCTGCTGCTGCAGACACTGAAATCCAGGATGATGATGGTTTTGACACGAAGAGTCAATCGTGCGACGACGTATCTCGTCGTGATGCAGATCGCAGTGCATCGTAATCGTTGTTGTCATGCCAACCTAGACCGATTTCCTTAATCATTGCAAGCGCATTTCTATGCCAGGACAAGCGACAGTTATCTTCTGAATGTTACGTCTTTCAAGCTGAATTAGGCGAATTTCATGACTGTTATTACTAACTAGCATTACTAACTACCTGTAATTGCAAGTATTTTTAGATATCTTTTCATACAGCTGTTTTTTGCTGATCAATCTTAGTGCCCTAAGATATTTTATTATGATGATCTGTATAAGTAGGCCTAATTATGATAGCTATTAGCTATAGTAAGTAATTATAGTAAGTCTTTATTAAGGGGAGGGGTTAGTATAATGGATATCACTCTGGTTTGAAGTGCTTACGGTCAGGGCTGAAAGTGGTTTGAAAAAATGTGAAAAAATTGTCTGGTCTCTTTGGGCCAGAAGGTGCTATATACAAGTGTTTGTTCAAGTGCCAAAAAATTAATGCTGGGTCTGAGACCCGGACAGGCCCGGCTCACTTTCAACCCTGCTTACAGTACGTGGTTCAAATCCCATAGAGCTTTAGCTCTTCCTTCAGTCTCTAGGTGGCAGTTAAGTACATAGAGCATTCATTCATTTCAGAAAATTCAGACATTTATATAGCACCTCTTCAAGAGTATCTACTCAGAAGCGCCCCCGACCCAACCACGGCTGAAGAGAACAGTCTTAAGAGCAGAGTAGAATGTAGTCTCAAAGGCTATAGGCATTAGATGATTAGACGTAGTTACACAGGGAAACCCATTGCAGGGCCGACAACAGAAAAGGCACAGCGCCGCGTAATAGAAGTGCGTGACCGGGGGACAAGAAGCTCAGTATGTTTAGAAGAGCGGAGAGAGCCAGCCATGCCAGCCATGCGCCTGGCATACCTGCAGCTTTGTGATTAATTTTATGTCTTCTGTGATTAGTGTTCTTGTGAGTTGTTTGAATTGCATAGCTTGTACATTATTGTATAATCATACTCAGCTGTGTCAGTTTGAAAAATAAACGAAGACTATTATTATCAAATATTATTATTATCATTAATAGGAAGTTGTGTGCAGTTAACACATTAAACATTTTAAACGTAGTTTGCATGTTCTACTTATTTCACACAGTTTGATTGTTTTTCTTGCTCAGTGTAAATCAAATGTCTTCATAGCTGATTGGGTCATTGATGCAGCGTGAGCCTGGATGTATATTATGTGTTCAATGTGCATGAATATTATGCAGTGAGGAATAGTGGGGCCATATACACTGTTTAATAGGCATCTCCAGGGGTTAGTTCCCCCACTCCCCAGGAATTACATTTTGCCGCAGAAAATTTCAGAGTTGTTTTTTCGCCATACATCTATGCTGTATGACATGAACGGTTTTGTTATTACACGATGAAAGTGCTATGTGCTATCCACTAATAGAATAAAGAAACAAGCCTGAATCCCCCTCAAAATCAGACGGGACTAGATTAATTTAAACACTGCATGGCCATACTGATATTAGTTTCCAGCATCGCTGGTGCTGACCAAATGTGAGTGAAGGACTTCTTCAAGGTCCCTACACAATAATTAACCACTCAAGTTGGGGGTGGGGTACGTAGAACCGAAACCCCCATAACTCCTCATTGCAGGTCAAGCACTCTAGCCAACGGGCCATGGCTGCATGGCATATGCCCCCCACCAATCTTGTTCTCGGATAGTTTGGGCTTTCGATAGTTCTTAGATTGTTTGTTCTTTGATTTAAGAAAAAACGGCTTAGAGATATCAGTTGTAGGGGGGATGGTTGGAATGGCTGCCTGGGATAATGGATCTTTCTTGTCAGAATGGATCTATGATTAGTTCTGGCACCTGAACATCTGAACGGTTTCCCATCTTGTCCGGTTGTCAGAAAGACGATCTCGTTTTCAGCCGTTAAGTTACAGTTTAGTAAGGACATAGCAAATGCGCTGATATACAGCCAGCACTTATGAGTATGGATGATTGTGATGAATGCCAGATGGGTTTCTTGCACGATGAATGTTAATGTTATAGCTGTCGACATACTATGTCAGCGTGTCTGCCATCAGTTTTCATCACCGTGATCATCATTACGGCCATGCCTTTATCGTCATCATTATCATCTTACATCTATTCAGTATCAGTTGTTCTGTGGACAGTTAACGTGTTGTGTTGTGTTGTCGTGATGACTGGCAGGCAGGTCATTGAACAAATGCGTTCACACAGAATATGCTACTTCAGCTGTAATTAACAGTGGGATTTTATGGCCTGTTTTGTCGAATGGGCAGACTATAAAAGGAAAGGAAGGTGGGGGGAAGGGAAGCATGTATGATTGTATGTGTCTATATTTATATGTAGCCTATGTTTGTATGTATGGATGGATTGATGGACGGGTTGATAGACGGACGGACGGTTGGACGAACGGACGGACGGACGGACGGACGGATGGATTGATTGACGGACGGACGGATGAATGGATGGTTTGATGGATGAATGAATGGGTGCATGTCTAGGTTGATGGATTGACATACGGATAAATGGATGGACGGGTGAATGAACATAATAATTATTATATGTGACTAGGTATATATATATATATATATATATATATATATATATATATATATATATGTGCGGTAAACGGTCTTAGACTTCCGTAGGCAAACCTCTACCACCTGTAAACAGATAATGAAGACACGACGTGCTACTACTGTAGCCAATCTTATAACTCAAATCTGCACGCATGTGCAATTGTGCATGTGCAATTGTGCATGTGCAATTGTGCATGTGCAATTGTGCATGCTCACGAGGTTTTTTTAGAAATCACACTCGCTATTTTTTTTCTCTGATTAGCTAATCGTGTGGCATCAGCTTCTTCACGAGCGCTGTGTCGTGTCAAGAGTGTTTGTCCAGAAATACCAAGTGGAAATTAAAGACTCCAAGACCAGACAGAGGAGACAGGAGCGCTGCCTACGACGAATTTATTCCACCTGAGACGAGAATGATTGGAAGGTTCATTCATGAACTAACAACGCGAAAGGTCAGAGCGCGCACCGAAAGATATTACTTTAGTCTTCACATAAGAGAAAAATTATTGCACAGGTCTGGTAGATAAATTATGTTGATCGTAATCGTAATTTCCAAACCTCTAAAGCGGTACCAGTGGCGGCGCCAGGATTTCAGTTTTTGGGAGAGGGGACTGAATCCTCGCGGAGGAAATTTTCCATTTTCACTCGCCAAAATTTCTGACGACCTTTTTTAGTCATTTTGGTCGAAATCTCATGCATATATTTCAATTTTTAGGATGGGGGGGCTAATCATGGAAATATTTCATTTTTACATTTAAAAAACGGATGGCCTTTTCCAGGGGGGGGGCTAGTCCTCTAGTCCCTCTGGCGCCGCTACTGAGCGGTACTCGAAAGCCAAGCGAGGGACACCAGCTTATTCACGAGCGTTGTTGAGTGAAGTAAGTATAGTCCGACGATATTAGCGGTTAGCCTACATAGTTAAATGTGCCATGAGAATTGAATTTGCGTTGAATGGTGGGGTTAAATGTGGTGGACAAGCCGTCGAAGTGTAGACTTAATTACAAAGTTTGCAACTCGTACATTCCCTTTGCCAATGGTCAATTGTCAATATTGACCACGTCTTCCCTTGCTCGGTAGTTTGGCGGAAGTCGATGAATGGATGGACTGACGGACTGAGTCGGCCACAGCAGCAGCAGCAGCAGCAGCGGCGGCAGCGGCAGCTGCAGCGGCATGTTATGTCGTCCGTTGATGCTGGAGAGACCAAAAGCTGCAGCCTGTCTGGATGGTCATTGTTAGAGATGCTGAGCTAGAGTGGTCAGAAGTGGATGTAGGTCTATATCGGAAATTACAAAGTAGAAGCGTTCTCGTCGACTTGGATCTCGTTTATTGACCTCTGGAAATGACTTCACCATCAGGATTGACAACAGTCGTCGCTAAGTTTAGTGAACTCTACGACCTCAAGGAGGAGCTTGGAAAGTAAGTAGCCTATTGCTAAATAGGCCTACATTTAACGGCGTCCGGACAGTTCGGAACCGGACAATAATTACTCGGAGCATGCAATTCGGAGCGGATGGATGATTTTTTGTTTAAGGGACCGTCCATAAATGACGCCACGCACCTGAGGTGGAGGGGCTCAGACATTTGCGGCGATGTGTGTCGATCCCATAATGTAAGCCTATATCATTTGACTTTTGCGTTGACTCGTGACGAGGGGAGGGGGTCAAAAATCGTCCAGAATTGCGTTACGTCATTTATGGACATTGGACGGCCCCTAAATAAAGGTTGGATTGATGAAGACATTGTTGCTTAAATAGAAGTTGCATAGAGGAAAGCAATATACCTATTCTTAGGATGAAAGTATAGGCCTACTTAATTCTTGCTTCAATAGGAGTTGGATTGATGAAAATATTTCTTGCTAATAGAGAACTGTCATTGATGAAAATATTGTTGCTTAAATGGAGGTTAGTTAAATGCGATTTTGGATTTGTGGATTAAGCAACTGTTGCTCAAATGGAAGTTGGATTGATTAAAATGGTTCTTGCGTCAATAGAAGTTGAGTTGATGAGCATGATTCTTGGCCGCTCCGAATTGTCCGGCTTCGAATTGACCGGGGACCCAATTGACTTGGCTTATGTGAAATTTGTGGTCATAATGGCTGAATGTTGCAAACGATTTTGAGAAAGATGTGTATTGATGTGTATGGGTGGGAGAAATGTAGGATCACTAATTAAAGATGGATACATAGATAGAGGGATATGCTGAAGTTGAAGAGAGACATCAAGCAATTATGATTGTTATGTGTTATATTGTTGTGATAATTATTTTGATTATATTTATTAATGTTATGATTGTAATTATTTATTACTACATATATTCATAGGACGTAAAAATTCTAGGTTTCATGATTAATATTTTCAGTCATAAGATTTTGATTACTACATGTAGGCCTATTTATCTCTCGTCATGTCTGACATTATTATTTTGAACATGCCCTTTATAGAAATGAGAATTTATTGATGGTTTTGAATTATGGTGCTTAAGAAACTTGCAGTTTAAATTTGATTATTATTTTTTATTATTTCCTGGAATGTGTCAGACTTTCGGAAAGTTTGAAAGAGGCATGAGACAAAAAGATATTGTCTTCTAGAGTGGCCATGTTTTGCTGACTATGCCATTGTGCCTTGGAATATAATTGTATGTGTGTGTGTGACGTTGTATGCATGTGCATTGTGCATGTCCTGCTATCTGTCTGTGTCTGCTTTGTTATCTGTCTTCCTGTCTTCTTACTCACATTATTATTAGTTATTCTTATTATTGTTATAATCAGTAGCATTATCTTTTAGTGTATAACTTGTAAATAATTGTCCCAATTTAATGGGATCATCTATTCCTTCAGGAACTGTTATGGCGTTCTTATATTAACTACGGTGCATGATTAGCAATTAATTAACTGGTGAATGTTGGCTACGCAATAAGAAATATTGTTATTGCTGGTCAATTTTCAGTGGACTATTATTAATAATTTTTTAATTTAAGTCAATTGTTTATTTTGTAACGAATCATTAAAAAAATTCAAATCGTAAATTGCAAATTACAGAGTTGCAAATCCATTGTTAGTAGGAGAGGGCGACAAGGAAGGGCCGTGGAGAGATCAATGTTCCCACTAAGAAGATCGTGATTCTAGCTCATTCAATCCGTCTCGCATATTTACATCATAGGGATAGATGATGTAGACCCCTGCATTGCCAGTAGGCATCACGCTTCGCTCTCTACTTGTGGCCCATCCGGCTGGGTTCTACAAGTCTCTCAAGTTTTGTTTCTTTGCTCGTGGTTGGGCTGGGAGCGCCTCTGAGTAGTTTCTTGAAGGGGCGCTATATAAATGCTATAAATGAATGAATGAATGAATGAATGAATGAATCATGCTATACATGCAGACTGCACAAAATGTCTTCTATTTAAAAATAGTTGTCTTCACCTCTGTTTCACATTGTAAATATCGAACTCATACATTGCAACAGATTGGTTTTGTGCCACTAGACTTTTACTCAATTTAGATAAAACGTCTGATATCTTGTTTAGGTCTCATAGAAAGCCACGTCCCTGGCACCATTATATTCTCAGCATCAATGAATCTCCCCTTACTCAACCTGACGATGAAGAATTTCTGGGAGTCAAAATGGATCAGCATCAACGTGAACATGGAAGGATCACTTAAAATGCATTTTCAAAAAAATTGCTAAAAATTCTGGGATCATATCACACACCTACCTCTATTCGTATGACAATAAAATTCACTCGTATGACCCTACTTAGAATAAATAGTGTAAATTGATATGAGCATCAACTTGCACCATGAGAGTGCATATGTGCTGATTACATCAATTGCAAACACCAGTGATTCGCTTGGTGATTGGTACCACAAATCAGCTAATGACACATGCCATCATTGTTACTACTTGCAAGACAGGGTAGGCCAACTTGGCCAAGTGATGCATGATATTAATTGTCTTTACGTTGAAGGGGAGCCTTTTCAGTGGTGCGAAGATGCATTCAGAGGAACACAGGACTCGAATTTGCTGCAAAACTAATTAACATAAAGAAATTGTCAGCAAGGGGTAAGTGTAATATTATATTAGCAACTAACTAGTTCCAAAGGAAATATTAGGCTGCTGATTTGGATGTTTTTGTTCAATGCATTATACCAGATAAAATTATTGTGAATGTGAAACATGTTGCTGCTGTCCTTTGCCTGAATGCTTGAGACCATACAACTGAATTTCAACTCTGGATCTTAGACACAGCTTTAGGCTGACTATCTCTACAAGCATCAGCAGAAGTTTGGACATAAGATAGGAAATTTTCTTGCAAAGTGCTATGTAGATACCTTGGTATTAATAATAAGTATATTATGTATACACATAATTTGTAATAATTATGTGTTTGCAGAGGTGTCTATGCTAGTGAAAACCCAATTTCGATAATTAATTGGATGGGTGCATACGTCATATACACATATATATATATATATATATATATATATATATATAATCTATATATATATATATAATATATATATATATATATATATGCAAAAGATTAATGGAGATTCGCTAGATTCGCATCTGTGCAGCTGCTCATAAGTTACATGTTAAAGACCAGACAATACATTGCCTGTCTTTGTCTTTGTCTTTGTCTCGGTGCTTAATAGCTTTGTCTGAAAATTTGAAATTGAGCGAACTTTTTAAGATCGTTTTTCGCGATGAATATCTGATGAGGTCTTTCGTAGCCGAGTGCACTGAGGTGCATTTGAATTTTGCAGATCACCTGAAGCTAGAAAGAGAAGCGAGAATATGTCGCCTGCTGAAGCACTCAAACATCGGTCGGTATATTACACGCTTGGGGTTTGTTCGGCTAATTTGTCTTTCGCTTATGACAGGCTATTGGTCGTGAATTATGGCCGGGGATGATTACAAGCATAAAGATGAGATGGACTCTGGGCGGAAGAACGAAAGAAATTAAACCGATGAAGCGATACTAACCACTGGAGAGGCATAATGACAGACACATAGAGGAATGGACAAACGCTACATGACGCACTGAGACTACACGGAAGGTGCATGAAGAGCAGGGTGTAAGGTGACTGGCCATGAAAGGATACATATGGACACCGATAACCAGACTGACAGCCACAGGGAGATGAGTGGACACACACACACACACACAGAACAGGAAGGCTGTCCAAATACCAAACAGGATTAGAAAGGACAAGATACAAATATGATCAAGAGATGGAATTGAGGAAATGGGAGGGAGGAAGAAAGCGACTGATAATATTGCCAGAGGAGGAAAGCAAAATTGCTTAGGTTGTTAGCGAGTTGCATGGACAAGGAGAACTCTGTGTTGCTTGGGCAAACATCATGCATTCGGAAACTTCATTTTGCGGGTAACCTGTTTAGCTTCTGTATGCAAAAAGCATAAACGTAGTTATACATGTAAACTAGAGCTGTAAATGTGTGATCTGGAGCCTGCTTGGAAAGAGAAGCTCTTCCTCTGTGACTCATACCATAGAGCAAGGCTGTTTTTAAGGGAATTTTTAGAACTGCACAACTTCTTCTTTCCTTTCCCATCATCCATGGTCAATTACTTCTAATCGGAGGACAACGACCTTTTTTTGCTAGTTTTTACTGTACAGATGTGCTTCTACAACTGCACATTTTGTATACAACTGCACGTTAAAAGAAGCCATGCCATACAGATGTATTTTTCCAACATGCTGATCCTTCCTGCTAAAAAGATATTTCCTCCACATGTCCCAGTTACGTCTGTGCGAATGTATAGATATACGTTTGCATAGTCTTGTGAATATGCATTGATGTAAATGCTCGCACTTTTCTTTAGCGATCATTTATGGCCTCAATCCCTCTAATTTTTCAGTGGGTGAGATCCTTCACCTCTGCTCACTCACACGAATGAATGCCACACCGTGTAGGGTCCCCATGCGAGGACTGCACTAGTCTGAGATTTAACCTGAAATAAGCTGTTATTAAGAAGTGAATTGCTATCCGCATGCTCTGTCTTTCACAAAGTGCAAAGGTTACTAAGTCCCTGCAGGGCTTGACGCCTAAATAACTCTGGGACTTAATGTATAAGCCTCTTTCTGCAAGATCTTCACGCCCTCTTCGTTCTGATGACCGCTTTGATCTATTTGTACCTAGATCACGAACCTCATTAACCCAACATCGGGCTTTTGCTATTGTTGGTCCTTTAATTTGGAATCACCTTCCTTCTGAAATTCGTGGCAGGATTCTTGTAGGAAATTCACCTGCATCTTTTCGCTGCTTGAAGACATTTCTCTTTTCATGGGCCTGTCACGCTGAGAGCGCTTCTGCTGTGAGAAGCACTTTACAAATGCTTTATTTAGATTTTTAGATTGGATTAGATGAGACACAGCCTACGCTCTTACCAATGTAGCTAACTGGGCCAGTTATATATATATATAATATATATATATATACATGTGTGTGTTTGTGCCCATTTTCTTCACACACACACACATGGGCTTGAGAGTTCGGTTGGTAGCTTATTTGCGTGATGCTTTGATATCTGCAATAACGTCTGCACGGATTTTATGGAGTGATTATTAAAAGCCCTTTATTACTACAATCTCGCATATATCAGTTCCAAAGGTCTGTCATGTACAAGGGTTATGAGGGATCATTTTCTCTCCATACTAATCAGCTGAAGGTGTGCATATATTCCATAAATTCAGTGACTCATTGAAAGGTTGTCTTGAAGCTATTGAAGCTAAGTTACACAGGTAGCAGCAGCAGTAGCAGCAGCAGCAACAGCAACAATGGCATTGTTGGTTTTGTTTTGGAAAGAAAAAGAAGAATGGGTGTAATTCTTATTTGTGCTATTTTAATTCTGTTATATAATTAAATTTTCAGTTTAATTGATTTTAAACTGCATAAAACATATCAGGCCTACATTGATATGCAATTCATAGCTAACACTACAATGAATATCAAACTGGTACCTGCTGATTTGGTTCGGTTTAAACCTTTAACCTGATTCAATTCGAGATTCAATTTTACTAAAATAAATTGTGAGCAAAGTCGCTATAAGAATTAAACTTTTCTTCACATTTTCCCCCACTTACAAAAGCGAGGTGTTTGATTTTGCTGCGGGAAAATTTTTACTGATGTTTTGGCAATTTAATTGTAATATTTGAACAGACATGCCTTGTATAATATGAGCATAAGTTTAATTTAATTATCATCTTAACTTAATATGAGTATTTTTCATGTTATTATGACAGGGGTGATTATTGTGAACATAGAATGATTGTGTGCTATAAAAGATATCCATTCTTTCCAAACAAGGCAAGATATTGCCATATTGCCAATGTGATGAGTCATGCAATTTGCCATTTAACGTTCCTTGTCGTTGTGGAAAAATATTATATTTAATGCAAGTCTATTTGATGTCAGAGTATGGTGTATTGCATAATAAAAGGAAAGGAGGTACAAAAGGTATTAATTAACTTGGGTCGATTATTATTTTTTCAAGATGATTCAATAACATTATGCAGAGACAGGTAGTCCCGATCAGTTATGGGAAATGGATGAGCTTTTTCTCTTGACCCTAATAGCATGTCTGATTGCAAGGCAGTTTTTTTTACATGAGATCAGACAAAACAGTTTTATGAAAAAATGTAACTTGGTAGCTAATTGGACCAAGTTACATTTTTTTATAAAACTGTTTTGTCTGTTCTCATATAAATGCTCGTTTACAGTCAAATCTGAATTATTTCTTTCATGAATAATATCGTGTCAGAGGTTGCACTTTCCTATCAGCAGATGGCGTGTAATGCCTTTGTGCGATAAATTCTGAATGCCGGTGCATGCGGTGCACGCTTGGTATGCGATGCGATTCAGTCTCGATTTCTCTTCCGCTGACGATCGTTCTCGGCATTTGTCCACCGACGACGATCGAATTGCAGAAGAGACGACGACGACGACGACGGGCAGATCAGTTTCGTTCAATTTGGCTGATTTGATTTCTATGCTGAGCAGATTCTGTCAATCTCCTTAGCTGCCCATCCGTCTGTCTGTTTGTCTCTGTTTCACTCCCACCTCTCTCCCTCCCTACATCCCTCTCTCTCTCTGTCTGTCTCTCTGTGTCTCTCTGTGTCTCTGTCTGTCTGTTTGTCTTTCTCTGTTTCGGTTTCTGTCTCTCTCTCTTTTCTGTCTGTCTGTATCTGTCTCTGTCTGTCATTGTCTCTGTCTCTGTCTGTCTGTATGTCTCTCTCTCTCTTTCTTTCTCTCTCGTCTGTATAAAGTGGAATTAAGCCAATGATGCATTGATGCTAATATCTCATACAAGTCATGCATATTGGCTTAAGTAAATGCTTCATATGCATTCTGTATTTACGTAATTATTCATTATATTGACTGAAGGACACATTTATGCTAATATTCTGGGTATGCAGGTCTACTTATTTTGTCATAGTTTCTATTCTTTTATGTTCATGACGCCATTTTTTTTTTGATACATGGCATGAATTACTGTTTTGGCAGCTGCTCTAGTAGACAAATTATTTGCTTTCACCAAACTCATTAATGACTGTAAAGCCAAATTGATGAGTGCTACCCAATGAAATTCAGGGATATATTAATGTGCAAGTTTCCTTTCTATGAAACTGTAAAAGTTATTAGCTATCTATATAGCCTACTTCAATCTATCTCAATGGTTATTTCCTCTAGAGTAACTGTAGTATTTTTCTTGTCAATGTTATGTGTTTTTCCAAAAATAAGAAATGACATAATTTGGACAATTGAACTGAGTAGATGTTGCAGTATTGTTTCATCTATTTGATCATTATCATCGTAGTTAACATTGTCACAACATCATCAACTCAATCATTTCCGCTTTAACCCTCAGGTAACCAGACTTGAACATCTCTAGCCTATGACTTTGAATTTCTGTTTTATTGAGTTGTTATAGATTAGATTTTTGATGCTGCTTGCTCAGAACATACCATGAATGCGGTTAAAAATAAAAGTCTCTCTTGTTTTGCAAAATCTCAATGATATGGGCATTGGCATCGCCATGGGGTGGTTTAGAGTGCTTTTAATCACTCCACTCCGAAAAACATGGTCCACCCAATTTGTTCAAATTCTTTTGTTTTCATTCGGGTATAGGGGGCTAGTCATTAATAAATTTTCATGACCACCCCACTTTCTAAGGGCTGGCCTAGTCCTGGATATGGGTTGCTTCGTTGTTCTTTTTCGTTTATTATTCATAGCATTTGAATGAATGATATGATGCTCGGCTTGCATTATGAAATGACCTTTGCGAGTTTAGAACCGTCACTGATCGAATTAACTCCAGATTGACCTTCGTTTGTGATGCTATCGTTGCTGCTGCTGCTGCTGCTGCTGTTGATGCTGCTGCTGATGCTGCACCTGTGACTCGGTTTTTTACGGCAGTCGTTGCCATCATTTTCGCTTTTAATTAACACGAACGAGATTTGTTTTCAGTCCGCCTGCACGACTGCATCCAGGACGAGAGCTTTCATTATCTCGTGTTTGACCTGTGAGTGCCATCTCGATTTTCTCTCTCTCTGAATCATTTTATATAAACGAGAAGTGTTTAAAGGATGACAACCTCGATTAATTAAGTGATAAAGCCCTTGACTGTTAAGCGCCTGCCCCTTACTTTTATCATCCTCGCTTCTGTACTGTAGAGTAGCGTACACTGCCCTACACACCTCATATTACTACCACATGTAGGCTACTTTCTGGCAGCGGCACTTAGTCTCTGAAAGCCTGTGTCTAATAGGTTGCCTTGTAGTGGTCCTATCCACAACGTATTCCGGGTTTCCATAGTAACCACTTGATAATTCCATATGGTCAGCTTTATAATCAACGAAATAGTCTAATTTGGGTTGTCAGTTTTACGTGAAAAATTATCTGATTTAAGGGCTAGTGTGAGTTGCTTGCATGTATGTATGTGCACTATGTATGTATGCATGTTTTGTGTGTATGTATGCATGTAATTATGCATATATGCATGCATGTATGTATGTATGTACCGAACATATTAGAATTTTACTAACTGGTGAATTTATGTTTGATATAAATTAATGTTCTTTAGGCCTGTAGTCCTTTGATCCAATTGTTCTTGGTCTTTTTTATATTATACTTGTTTCTTGATGTCTTATACTGTTGCTTGGGTTCAATAAAAGTTATGGTTATAGTTATGGTTATGTATGTATTTGAACATTTCGTGTGATGATTGTTAATAACCGTATAAATGCGCTGAAATGCATCTATCAGCACCAAAACGATGTCAATATAAAAAGCTTCAATTTTTTCTTTCTTGAGCTGCATGTGGTTGAAAGTTGTAAGTCTGCATCATCTTAAGATGTAAACCCAGCAGGTATTATCAGCCACCTTAAGGTACATATTAAATTTAAAAGCACTCTTACCGAATCAATCAGGAATGTGATTCTATTTTGTTAGACCGTTGCTGTTGATAATTAATCATAACAAAGTAATTCCGATGATTCGGCACAGATATTCAATTGTAAGGCTTCAAACAAATTCCGTTCTTTTGATGTCTTTGTTTATGATCATAAGCCCAGTGATAATTATCTTTCTGTGGAGTGGATTTTATCGCTAATCATGCTGTAAGGTGTTGGTGACTGATTTCTTTGGTTTGTTATGACAGTGTTACTGGGGGCGAGTTGTTTGATGACATTGTGGCCAGAGAATTCTACAGTGAGGCTGATGCCAGGTATGTCTACTTAATTAGATTTTCATTCAATCAATCAGGCATTTTCTCAGTTTCATATTCTTTGTGGGTTTTTTAGCCCGAGGTATCAATGATCCCTGAGAATTTATAAAATTTGGGGTCAATGTTCGGGAATGGCTTCACAGATAAGAAAGTGCTGCAGAAAGTGATTATTATTATTATTATTATTATTATTATTATTATTATTATTATTATTATTATTATTATTATTATCAGCTTCTCATTATTTTCTTCACGTCGACTACAAACATTTGCTCATAATTAAGTATACGTTGATCTCGATCACCTTCTTCGTCTTCTTGTTCTTTCTGGTACTACAATTATTATTATTATTATTATTATTATTATTATTATTATTATTATTATAACACATTTATTTCTTCAAAAACTAACACAATCACATGCAGACAAGTAATTAGTAGTAACAAGTAACTAGTCCAGAATGACCCTGTTATTATTATTATTATTATTATTATTATTATTATTATTATTATTAGTAACAAGTAGTTTATTATTATTATTATTATTATTTAAAATGCCCCGAGGTATTTAGGATCCCTCAGGGACTTCATTACTAACTATTGGTTAAAAACTAGTCCAGAATGACCCTGTTATTATTATTATTATTATTATTATTGTTATTGTTATTATTACTGTTATTATTATTATCATTATTTATTATTATCATTATTGTTATTATTTTAATTGCCCCGAGGTATTTAGGATCCCTCAGGGACTTAAATATTAATTAAGAACAGAATAAAAACATCTGGAACGGCACCTCCTAATCGTCGTAGAGATCCTGCGCTGGAAAGGCACCGCGGAAAGCAACCGCATAATCCGCATTGAATCGCTGGATAATAATAATAATAATAATTATTATTATTATTATTGGTATTATTATTATCATTATTTTTTTTCTCGCCCGAGGTATATATGATCCCTCAGGCTTTAAAAACACTAATAAAAGCTGTGTTGTTCTGGAGTCAACGGTCATCCTCATCGGTCAATTGTGCGAACGTGTTATTATTATTATCATTATCATTATTATTATTGGTAGTGGCAATTGTAGTTGTAGTGGTTGCAGTAGCAGTAGTAGGCCTAATAGTTGTAGCAGTAGCAGCAGCAGGAGCTGTACTGGTAGTTATATTGATGGTGTTGTTAGATGTGGTAATAGTACTTTTATGTTAAGAGATGTATGAAAATGATCTCTTGGAGTTGAAACTGAGACTGAATTGCTTTTTTGTCTGATCTAGAAAAGAGCTGGTTTTACTGAAAATACCAAGATGAGCATTTAGGTTTGTAAGGTGTGAAAATTCAAAATGTCCTTAGATTTTAAACCTTCTTCTAACACTACATTTCCGCACTCTCTAAAATCCTCTACTACTTTGATTTCAGAAGAGTTTACAACTTGCAGTCTCTGTTTCTGTCTTGCATTCTGTTTGCAGTCATTGCATGCAGCAGATTCTGGAGAGTGTGAGCTATTGCCATCAGACTGGAGTTGTACACAGGGACCTTAAGGTGAGTCTCTTTATACATGTACAGTGACCAAATTCATATTTTGGATTTTTTTCATAAAAAGAGTTTAATTGTAGGTCTACATGTATTCAGTAGAATGGACCAAAAACGATTTTGAGTCGAATTAAACTGTTGGCGAACACCCATTGTGAGAGGCAAAGCTTCCTAACATGTAATCTGATGAGTGCACGTAACTCTCATCATAATTTAAGTATTTGGTGATAGTCACCTCTGAAAGAAACTATGTAATTCCTTTCAAGATGCAGATCTAGTGGCTAGTGAATCAGTACATGTTGAGCATCAGATTGAAACAGAATTCAGGGCTTAAAGTGTGGTTGCAAACTTTAAGAGGCACTTATTTTTGCGCACTTTAAGCACTGGAACAGATCAAATTCAATAGCAACATCAAATCCCATATATATATATATATATATATAATGATCGAGGTAAATTGCCATTGTGATAATATTATGTTTGACATTATGTTATCCTATAGTTTTATGTATCATCTTCAAGCATGTAAAGTGTATAGTTACATGATTTAGCAAGCAATGTTCAAGGAGACAATGAGACTTCAGTTAGAAGCAGAAATTTCTTGCCCTCCTTTGATGATGAAACCCAGTTTTGTTGTGTAAATAAAGGTTTTGAATCCAAGGACGAGAACTTTCATTATCTTCTTCGTAAACTTGTGGTCAAGCATTTATTGTTAGTAAGAGACTATGTTGAAACGGAAACAATATGACTTATGTTCATTGTGCGAAAAATACATAAATTATATTAGTAAGCTGAAATCAGGTTCATAATTGGGAGAAGCTAATATCCCAATACTGTAGCCATGAAACCTGTTCTGATTGCTTTGGTGACCAGCATTTTCTGTGAACATGTCAGCAATCTTGCTCTAAGGTAGGCCTACACATTGCCATAGTTACTTTGCCTTAAACTATTGTGAAACTTATAAGACTTATTTAAAATCACATAAAATTGTATTCAGAGAATAGTTCATGACATCATGTCACCAAATAATATTATAATTTCAGCTGCCATGTTACGATTAGCATTTTTTTTATAACCTGTCACCATACTCTTCTGTTTTCAACCGGATAATTAGAGGTATGCATTTGCATGTAATTTTCATGAAAAGCTGCAGATTACGTGTGGTGGTTGAATTATTATATGACCTCTTGTAATGACTTATAATATATATTATATATATCATCATCATCATCATCGTCCGTGGGTTCAACACCCGTTGGTGTCAATCGCAAGTTTCACTGTTTGTCTCCATGCCCTCTTCTCTTGTGCTATCAGGCTGAGTCCGTGTATGTCCATACCGCACCAATCCCTGACATCGTCCAACCATTCTCTACTTGGTCTTCCTCTAATTCCCTTACCCTCGATCATAATATATATGTATATATATATATATATATATATATATATAGAGAGAGAGAGAGAGAGAGAGAGAGAGAGAGAGAGAGAGAGAGAGAGAGAAGAGAGAGAGAGAGAGAGAGAGAGAGAGAGAGAGAGAGAGAGAGAGAGAGAGAGAGAGAGAGAGAGAGAGAGAGAGACCTGTCAACCTAACTAAGAGTCCTGTTGAAGTGAAACTGTGCTGCACTCTATTTCCACATTTGTTTTAATTATTGCTGTCCCTCCTATATACTTTCCTCACAACCACAAGCCTCTTTTTCAATTAGCTACCCGTAGGCCTACATGGTTTGTTACTGTTGGCCTTGCTCTGCACTGTTGCACTGTTTGTACTCTGCATATGATTTGAAGTTATTTTTAAATGATCCCAAAGTTGCATCTTATGCATATGGTTTGAACTGTTCATAAAGTATTGTGCATATGATTTGGATGATTTTTAATGCTCATGAAGTTGTACGTTATGCTGTGTTGAACTGACTGATTGTAAACCGCTTATGTGAGAGGGTAATCCAGGCATTAGTGGGACTTTTTCTTTTTGAACTGCCCTTTTGATGTCAGCATTTTGATTTCTAAGCTGTGTGGTGTTTCGATGAGCAGTTAAGCAATACAAAGCTTCCATAAAAAAACACAAATTACAAGACATGGCTTACATTACATGGCTTATATTGCTTTTCATTGTGATCCACTGTGGTTTTCTTTTTTTGATATATTTCCAAAGCATCCATGTGGACTGTGGAGCTTTTAAATTTTAATTCTATAATTAATTGTGAATGTTTTGTCAATAAACAGCCAGAGAATCTGCTGCTGGTGAGCCGTGCCAAAGGAGCAGCGGTGAAACTGGCTGACTTTGGTCTGGCAATTGAAGTTCAAGGAGACAACCAGGCTTGGTTTGGTAAGCGAAATTCCATGTTTTTCTTTGATAAAACCGTTGTGACTATTAGAACGAGGCTGTGTGACAGAAACGACTGGTACACTGTCAATATGATGCTTCACAATTTATGATGGGGCCTTTTCATAATTTAGCACATTTCTTGTCACCGATTGGGCTACAGAAGAGACGTAGCAATGTCTTGGTTTCAGAGGCATGAACCTTGAGTTTCCATCTGCCCAAATGACTGCATGACGATGATGACAAGGACTGCTGAGAGGGTGGGGAGATGACCAGGGCCCGGCATCCTTTAGGGCCTGGGCTAAGTAGTTATATATAGAAAAGCTTCTGATTTATGCCTTTTAACCTTTACCACTCATGTGTCCGCTCCCACCGTACAAATTAGGGCCGATTAATTTTTAATCTGAGCAGCAAGGGTTAATTATTATATTGGTGAGAAAATTAACTACAATCAGTTTAAACTTTAAGTTAACAACTAAATAAAATCATATTATATATATATGTTAATATATATTTACCAGAATATATCTTAATATATCATCAGTTGTTTTATTTCTTAAAAATTGTTTCTCATTGAGCCTTAAGATTGTTTATTGACCCATGACAACCCTGCAAGTGCCTGGAATTTCTATGGTCATCCCTGACAATGACCACCATTTGTTACCAATTGATGCCAATTACACTTGAGACCCAGGGATACAAACTATTAAGTCACACACACACACACACACACACACACACACACGTGCACACACACACAGGTCCATGTGATCATTGCTGTGAACACTCTGAGATGAAGCTGTAACAAAACTTCACAGTTTCTTATGCTTTTGTTATATTCAGGATTTGCAGGGACACCTGGCTATCTCTCTCCTGAAGTTCTCCATAAGGATCCGTATGGAAAACCAGTTGATATCTGGGCATGTGGTAAGAATGTCTTCAGGAATTTCTTTCTGTAAAGTTACAAAAACCATTGTTTTGTTAGAGATAAATGTTTGTGATAAAGAAAAAGTCCTTGGTGCATGTTTGCCGATTTTGGATATACATGTATTGTAGCTAGATGGTTGGATCACTCAACCTGTACCGCTGAACGTTAGGGTTCGAATCTCATCCAAAGTATCATCTGTGTGGCGACTTTGAGCTGACCTTCATGCACAACTGTTGTGTAGTCATGTTTGCATTTCTGGGTTTGAGGTAGGACTAGGACAGTAACAAATAGAATTGTATTTTTATTTCTTAAATTTTTATTGGCACAATATAAGAGTACAGGTTATAAGTCTAAGTAATTTTGTTTAGTCATCTGCCCTTCTCGTAGCCATATTTCATGATTTCATCTTTTTTATCTTGGATACTGGCTCATCTCTAATCTGCAATTTTTATAATATAATGTAAATTGACATTTATATAACCACCATCTATAGAACCCCTTGAAAAGTTTCCTGTGACTGTTCTTTAGTTTGTCTCGTACCATCTTAATGGAACAAGACTCCCAAAAATAAGCTAAACTTGCACCAGAAAATAGACTTATCCATTCATCCTGAATCTGAAAATAGACTTGTTCTGTGCTTGACTTGCATTGAAAGTAAATCTACCACCTTGGCTCTTGTGGATCTGTCATAACTAATGAACCAACTAGTACTTTTGATTCGGCCGTGGTGTCAAAGATTTTGGTTATTTACTTGATGTTGCATTAGGTAGTGTAAAAAAAGAAGTGCCTGGACGCTTGTCACATTTTCAGTGTGTGCTGGCCAAATAAGTGGCAGGACGGCATTCACATTTGAAAATAAATGCATGGACGCCGTCCATGACCGTCATGGCACACTTTAAACTCTATGTGATGTATTTAGCATCATGACAATAGTTTAGTGTCATTTAAATGAAAACTGTTGAGTGTTACGGGTAATTTTCTTGTTTTTCTATAGGAATTATTTTGTACATCATGTTGGTTGGTTATCCACCGTTTTGGGACGAGGATCAGCATAGACTATATGCTCTGATCAAGGCTGGTGCTTATGATGTATGTAGACTGCTCCTCAACTCATTCATCTGTTCATCTATTTTCCACTAAGACCTTCTAACAACATGCAATGTACTTGCAGGAAATGTTCATGTAGGTATATGTGTTTTAGGATGAGTTGCTGTAAATGAATGACTCTGTTTTGCGCATACATCGGGTTGTTCATTAGAGTGGAAATTATGAATAACAGGCTATTACTTTGTACACAAGCATTACGATCAACAGTTTGATGATGATGTCGATGCTGGAAATGAATGTAGATTGTAAAACGTATAAAGTGGTGTGTTACCAACAACGAAACAAGTTTATAATTTGTAGAAATTTGCTGCAGCCTGCAGGCTGCAGATCTTTTCTGCTACCAAGATATCCACATGAGCATTGAGCATAGCATGAGCATAGCATAGCTTGAGTGTAGCATAGCATGAGCATAGCATAGCATGAGCACAGCATGAGCATAGCATGAGTGTAGCTTAGCATAGCAGAATGCACGTGTGATCAAGGAGGCTGGCTGCTGCTCTCCGTCACTCTGTATTATGCTCTGAATACCAAAACATGCTGCACAACAGTGCACATAAAGTGCACAGAGTTCATTTGGCACAGAACTTGCTTGGATTTATCTGAACATACTACATTACATGCATGGAGCAATTTCCCAAACCTAGAAAATGTCTTTTTCTCTGCATAGTGGCGACATAGTCTCAGTTAGTTGAGCAGAAATTTCTTTCTGGTTGATTGACTTTCGTTGGTAATCGGTTGTTCCTTGTGCAGGAACATTACTCGCACCATGTGTGTATCATATAATCAGTGTGGGCTGCATTGTTTTGCTTAGTTTCCTTCTCCAGAATGGGATACGGTGACACAGGAAGCGAAGAACCTAATTAACAGCATGCTGGCGTTGAACCCAGCAAAGCGTATAACGGCAGTTGAAGCATTGAGGCAACCGTGGATATCAGTATGTCTGCAGCTGCTACTCTTGTGTTGAAAAATGAAAATGATATAATATTGCAGAACATTTTGAAATATACTGATCACAAATTATGCATTTGTTAAATTACAAGGTTACTTTAATTAATTAGGTAGTGATCATTTCCTGTTTTTAAACAGATTATAGACAAATTGATATCCTAGACTTGGCAAAAAAGCAATGTTTTAAATGCTCTCTCATATAAAACTGTTTAGTGCATTCTGCTGCAGGCCAAATTAGTAGTTTTGCATTTACAGTGAATACTTGTTGGGAATGAGATATTTCGTGCCAATAGCCAGACTTCCATGCTTAGTGGAATTGAATTATCATACCAATTGAATTATCAGAAAGTGCAGGGAAAGGTCTTGAGGGGGACACCACATACATTAGCATATAGTGTGATATCATATTTAGACATTCAAAAGGCACCTCTCACAGTATGGACCATTCAGAGGTGCTCTCAGTGCAGAAGCCTTGGGGAAAGAACTAACATCTTCAGGTAACAAGTAGAGCTGGAGGGAACATATAGACACCCCATACATTGGCTTAGCCCACACAGGAGGGTGGGTATGGTCATTCCAAGGAGAAATGTCTACATTAGCAAACACCCAACATTGAGCTTTCACTACCTTTTGTTTGTTAATTACTATTACTATTACTGTGAAAGGCTTGTAATGGTTTGTCATTGTGTCAAAATAATTGGTTGAGTGTACTTTGATGATCATATCAAGAAGAAATTATTCAATGTTTACGTTTTATTAATTTGTATCATTTTATGACTTCTTTTAATTAGCAAAACGTGGCTCCAGCCATACATCGTCAGGAAACGGTAGATTGTCTGAAGAAATTCAATTCAAGGAGGAAGCTGAAGGTAAAGGGATGACAGATATTTTTCTGATGCCAACATACCAGAATCTCTGACCGTATTAATATAACCAATTCTACGGTCATGACTTCTATTGCTCCGATATCACACTCGACAAGGGTTCAATCAATGGCTGCTTCAAGGGAAACTGTTATAATTCATTTTGAAATCCTGGTCGAATTCAAATGGTTTAGAATAACCATAGGAGAAACAGCACTTGGTAAGTTGAAATAGGGAAGCATTAAGTTCAGATCTGAATGATTGGCCTGTATATAAAAAAACCTATAGAAGACAGATTACAGGACAGTAAAAGTTTTAGTTCTCTAGTGAAATGCGTGGTTTCCTATTTCTTTCAAATAATTACTCTTTCTTAGCAGACCATAATTATGTGATATCCAGCACATAAACCATAAACCTATTTAGACTTCTTTCTGGCAGACCAGACAGCTCAGTTTTGTTATAGTTTGCAGTAGCTGCGTGTATTTACTGAAATGAAACAAGTGCACACTGCACAACTGTACTTAGCATGGTAAAATAAGGTAAGAAATGGTTGCTGTCACACTTTTTGTATGGGTAGCATTTATCAACCGACAGTGGCAGCTGATATAATTATGGTGGATGGTTATTGTTAATGTGCCCAATTAAGTTATTCCAAGCAATTATTGCCTAGAAAAGATATAGGCTACTTAAATCTATGTTCAACTGTACAAGGGTGATTTGTTTTTAATTAGTTTCTTTTGATGCCAGAGTAAATTGATAATTGGCATTGAAGCTGTTTTGTTAATATTTATGTAGTTGTTGAATTTTGTAGAATGTTGGCAAAGTTAGTCAGTTTGGTAAATATCGTGAAAATTGAGATATGAGTTAAGTGTGAAAGGCTTGTCATAATGGTTTGTCATTGTGTCAAAATAACTGGTTTGAGTGTACAGCACTTTCTAGCATTAAGATCGAGTGGCAATTAGAAATTATTTGCTGTAGTGTAAAGTATGATGACATTCAATCTCATTTCTATTTTTTCTTTTTTATTCCAGGGAGCAATTCTTACAACGATGCTGGCCAACAGAAATTTTGCTTCAAGTTAGTGTGTCTAACGACGATTAAATTGAATTCCAGTAAATGCGCAAATGTGTCATTCAATTAAATTCCTTACTCGTCTTCTTCTTCTCCACGAAACTGGAATTGTTCTGAGCCATTTCCGTTGTTGGCTCAAGTGTTTAGATTTCTCTGAACACAACTAATCACTTAGTCTATTCAGTCGTGCCTTTCTTTCTCATCCCATGAGTGTCCCTTTCAGCAGGTTTGCATACCATTGACTGTCTCTTGTTCTCAGTCTCTCTGTGTCTCAATCTCGTTGTCTCAGTCTCTCTATCTCAGTCTATTGGTCTCAAAAGACTGACCTTGTGAGACTTGACCTGACTTTCAGCTTTACATTGATTCACAATCAATTACCGTAATGCCCTGTGCTTTAGACTCCAAACAACAGAGGAATTGCGAATTATTATATCTATTATAATTAATATGAAAAAGCAAATTTCCCTATTATTAATTAAAAATACTGATAATTAATACTGATAATTATTTTTAATAATAATTTGCTCAAGTATTACTACTACTCGTGGTGGTGGTGGTTGGCAGTGACGGCAGCTGTAGTTTTGGTGACGGTGGTGGTAGGAGCAGCGTCAGTTGTTGTCATCGTGGTAGTGAATAACGATATTATTGCTCTTATTAATGTTATCATTAGTTCATGTAACTTTGCTAGATTGATGCTGAACATTTATTTTGAGTTGACCTATCTGCAACATTATCTGCACCATTAGGTATAGCAACATTTCTTTAAAGCAATGTATCAGAGGTAATATAGACTCCTAGGTCAACTGGATATACTTCAATCTTCTTATCATTTTGCTTCTGTTGTATCTGTATCTGGCTGCATGCTAATACTAGCAGTCTGCAGAATTCCACCGAGTTGGGCTAGTATACCATTGGGATAATGGCAGGTACTGATTATTAGTAAAATATAGAAAGCTTATTTTTAAAACATGTAACTTTTTATTATCTTCACAAGTACACATTTGCTGCACTGCAATGTGGTGCATTATCATAGAATGCAATACTTGGTACTTGGTCTCTCTCACTCCAGGTCATTCTAAATGCAGCTGCCAGACTAATTGCCCGAAATCTTCGTTTGTTCCACATGTCCTCTTTTATGTTTGATCACCTTCACTGGCTCCGTCTCATTGTTGGAATCCAGCTCATGGTTCTTGCTTTATAAAACAGTCAAATAAATGCTCCCTTCGACCAAGTGCACACGATAGAGTTCTCCCGGAGTCTGATGATCGAAAGTGACAAATGTTTCTTTTACGCATGCTGATTTTTCTTGTCTTTGAATGTACATCATTATGCGTATTGTCGTTTGTAACGCAGAATCAGTGTGAGAATTGTGGAAAAATAACTGGGGGGTTGGCCTATGATAAACTTGGAATTGGGGTGTGAAAAACAGAGTTTACTATGGGGCACTAAGAAAGACTGGGGGGGTTGAAACCCCCAACCCCCCGGCAATTACGCGTATTGTCGCCTGTAACGCAGAATACGGTCTGCAACTGAGAATTAAATAGAATACATACTTACTTACTTACATATTTATTATGACGGAGACCGCTGTAGGTCGTACCTTGACTGAAATTGTATGATGTGACCTTCCAACATACAACATCAGTAAACTGAATACTAAATAGAAATCATGCATTTGTTTAGAGGAGTCTTAAATGGTTTGTATTCGATTCATAGCAGGAAGGAGTATAATAGTGAAGAAGAATGGTGGAATTAAGCAACTCGTCGATGGCAGTGCCACCAACGAAGAAGCCGAATGTAGCAGCAACAGCAGAGGTCTGTTTTGTTTTTGCATTATATATGTCTGAATCATTACCACTACTGAACTTGTGGGATGCGGTGGTGTAACGGTATGTTCTGTGCCTTATTGGAGGGTCTTAGGTTCAAAGCTACCTCATAGGTAGCCACTGCATAGCAACAGTTAATAAGTTGATCACCTGTAATTGTCTGTGAGGAAGGCAAGGGGAAACCACCTAACTCGTCAACTCATCCGTAGGTGGGTAATTGCTAAAGGACCAGTCTTTTGGCACAGAACACATCATCATCGTTGTCGTCATCATCATCTCCATCGTCGTCATCATCATCATCATCATTGTCGTCATCATGATCATCATCATAGTCATCTCCATTATCATCATCATCATCATCATCATCGTCATCATAGTTACACAGGAAGATGTCAAAAAATGTTCTCGCAGATATCCAATCTTTCAGAAACACACCTACTGCTGCTACTAAGAAAAATGATGCAAAGCGTAGTCCAGTGGCTTATGCTTCGAAGACAGATAGGATAGCTGGAAAATGCTACAATCTGGAGAAAACAATGCAGCCAGAAGCAGCTTTAGAGATTAATAATGAAGATGTGAGGACATGTAGAGGACAGATTAATTACATTATTGATGATGGACTTTATGAACATTCGCAGATTTGAAATGACAAAAGACTGCGTGTAAATCAATTCTCGAAATGCGAAGCAATGTTACATGTAAGACAAAGGCAGGTTTTGAAGTTGATAAAAGTTGTTTGCATAATGATTGGCTTTTTATTTTAGAAAAACTGGATGTGGTAGGCACAATAGACAGTGAGTATAATGCTGGTTATGTACAATATTCAGTAACAACTTTTTGAATTTCAATCTACTGCATGGCTAGTCAGGTAACTCCGGGGGCCCAGAGTCTGATTATCTGATATGATTATCTAAATCATGAGTTGCGTAACTGATATAATTATTTTATGGCAACTTCAAAACTACATTTTCATTCATACAGAACTGTAAAATAAAAGCTCTGAATTTCATTACCTGTTGTTCTAACTACAGTGTTGTGCATGTATGATACGCTGCACGATTCTTTCAAGTTCTTCATTCTTTGAATAAAATTATCTTAGCATTATTAAAATCAAGAAAAAGCATTGTAGTTTCCAGCTGTTTTTATTTTAAATTAAATTGTGATACAATACATGCATTTTAATTGGTTTGTAGGCCTATTGAGTTATGCAGTATTTTTTTTAAATTTTATATTATTCATTAATTGCTTTATATTATAAAGAACCTATAATATATTTGAAATGTTTGTGTATTTTGGATGTCCCTTCTGCATCAGTGTCAAAACAGTTGAATAATACGTTGTCAATGGCAACCGGGCTAAACCTGTGTTAAGGATAATGCAATTGCTTTGCTAATAATAATATATGACATCACGTTACCAAGGCAACCCTTGAAGATAAGTTATACTTACAAAGGGTTTTTGCCTGCAGTGTATGTGACGGTTTCAAGATATTGGTGAAATTTGTGACTACTGTTAAATAATAAGCTTGCATGATGTCTCGAAACTATAGTGAAAAAGGTGATGATTGGGTTGTGTTGTTATATTTTACTGTTGCCTTTGGTTCATACTTGATGCAGAGATATTTTATTTGGAAAAATAGAAATGCAAGTTGTAGAAAATATTGAATATTAAATGAATCCTGCACACGTTGTGTAAGTCTCATCCAGGTAAGTAATGTTAAAATAAATGAATTGATTTATTATTTTCAGTTTATTTTGATGCAAGACAGAGGTGCTTTGGATGTTGTGCTTTTCTAGCTTCACAATGAACTACTGCCGTTGCTATCTATGTCCTTCACCACATATTGTGCTTAGGTGGCATTGATTATTTCTTCAGATTATGAGCTTGATTTTGATTTTGTATATAATTATACTTTGTATACCTTACCTCAGATTGAAGGTTGAGTATACTCCAACTCCAAATGTTACTCTGTTCTGTACTTTCTTTTGTCTCGGTATCAAATGATCCATGAATTTAAAATGGTCCAGATGGTTTAAGTGATGCTATGGGGAAAGGATTTAGGATGATGAAGCAATGGATTTATTATGCGTTTGTGCGTCAATTTATTCTTTGAATTTCTTTAATTCTATTTCAGGTGTTCGTATGGAAATAATTCGTTTAACAGAACAGTGGATTGCATACTGCACTGTCGGAGATTTCGAGGCTTTCACGTAAATCATTGCCTGATGTTCTGTTCTCTATGGATAATATTGGAAATTGTCTCTAAGCCAACAATATTTGGTTGTCTCTCTATTTTATTACTGTCTTTTGCCCTTGGCTCCGGAATTTGCTTCTAGTTTCTGGCAATTGTACTGGTTTTGTGATTCCTAAAGTTAGGCTGTGACTGAAATCTCTTTTTGTTTCAAATAGATTTCCTTTGTACGTATTTAATATATATATAATTATATATAATTCATTAATTCATTAGGAGGCTTTATATAGCGCCCATTCAAGGTTACTACTGGGGAGTACTCCCGATCCAACCTTAGCAAAAGAGAACAGTTTTAAGATTGTGTTAGAACGTGTCAAATGGCACTCTATTCAGCAGGTGCAGGTGGGGAGGTATATTTCATTCCACACCACAGGACCAGCGGCATAGAAAGAACGTCGCTGCCTGGTAGAGGTTTATGCATAGTGGTCATGGTATATAAATTCCTAATTGCCCCATTACTTTGTTTTAGGCGACTGGTCGATCCAGGTATTACGTGCTTCATGCCCGGTACGTGTGGCAACATGGTGGAAGGCCTTGACTTTCACAAATTCTTCTTTGACAATGGTGAGTGACTGACACCACAAGGAAGTAAATGATGACATCACTCTGCATGTGGCACATTAGAAAAAGAGCAATACTTTCAGCAATATCTGAAAGGCAGGACAGAGTACGAAGCCTAATGACTTTAGTTTCTTAACGTTTGCATATAAAGACAAGGGGGCCAATTCTCTTCCCAACAACCTTATCTACCCAATGGCAGTATACAATCATTGCACTCATTAACTGAACTCCCTCAGTGGGTGCAAGTGAAAGAGAAATCTGTTAATATTGTTCTGCTCTGATGGGGATTTGAAGCTCAAACCTCAAGGTTCAGTGTCAAAAACTAGAAACAGTAAACTATCTTACACTCTGTAACTGCTTATAAGAGGCTTGCCTCTCTGTAACTGCTTATAAGAAGCTTGCCTCTGCTCTATGACCTGGTTACAATGAACATGGATATGAACATGAGTGGCAATCTGAAAGCTGTTGTTTTCAGCTGTGTTGGGGCCGGGAGCACCTCTGAGTAGTCATCTTGAAGGGTGCTATGTCAAGTTTTGTTTGATTGATTGAAGATGTAGGCCTACTATTTGGATCTATTGGGCTATATAAATACTTGAATGAATGAATGAATGAATGAATGAATAATTATGCATGGAGCAATTCTGAGATTCTATAACGATGCATACAATGGTACATAAAGTGCCCATGTTTTGCCAGGCCTGTGACTTAGGCCAGATAATTGAACAGTTAGAATCACTATTTTGTGGATGGAAGCATATGACATGGCTGCTTGATTTGCATTCTGCAAGTGGTAACTAGAATTTGTTGGCTGATTCAAGCCCATGCTGACTAATTTTTCATTGTTTTAGTTGCTGACAAATGGCAAATTATGCGTGCATTTGTTTAGCTTATGAATGCACGACTAGTGTAACTTTGAAGTGGTAATTCTTCATAATTTCAGTTGTTTCAAGAAGTGCAAAGTCGAGCAACACGTACGTCTTGAACCCGTATGTTCATCTGCTGGGAGCCAGTGCAGCCTGTATTGCCTTCACTCGACTCACACAGTACATGGACAGGTACAATATGTTACTTACTACATTGAGAAATGAAGGCTTAAATATTAATTATTACATAGTCTAAACAAGGAATAATGTTACGCATTAAACAGACAGGAGAATACAGCCTGGCTCCCTGAAGCAATAATTAAAAAGCTTCTTCTGCTCAGCAGTTTCGCTGAGTATAACTGTTTATGTAAATATACATATACAATTATACATACATAATTGCATATATACAATAATATATGTACCGTAACTATGATTATTTTAGAGTATTACAGTATGAAAATATTGTTGAAACTACCGTAATGTAATTGTAATGCTATATAGCAATGTTCTAATGCAAAGAGCATGAAACGATGGTGGTAACTTTATGGTGGAAACTATTAGACATAGAGACATAGACATAGACATAGTTTTATTGATCCCAACAATTGTACATGTATGTTTAACAAAGTATAGATATAATTCACAATAAGAAAATACTCAAAGTGAATAGGTATTATAAGAGTGAGGGAGCAAATAGGCACACCAAAAGGGACAAGTCCCGCTAAGCAGGGGCCTAATTAACAAAGTGAAGTGAGAAAGTGAAAGCTGAAGGGAGTATTTGAATGCAGAGATATTACTTAACTAGGGAAAGAAAAAAATTATTATAAAAAAACTAATGTAATAAACACTACATGAAAAGTTCAGAAAAGGAACAAAATAAAAGCAAAAGCAATCAAACAAATCAGCATTAGCATGGGTAACCCCTCATGCTATTAACAGAAAACATTACATAATGTATACACACGTAACAAGTGTTTAAAGTGAGTTAAGTTAGTAGCCTTACGAATGTGAATCGGAATTTTATTCCATATGACAGGGCCTTGGAATTTAATGGAAAATTTCCGAACATTTGTTTTTGCAAAAATAATACTGAAGTCTCTATTACCTCTAGTGAGTCCAGGATGCAATGCAGGAGAGAAGTAGGAAGCAAAGGAAGAAGGGAGGAGGTTATTGATGTATTGATACATAAATTGAGATGTCTGTTCAAATCTAATCTGCTTAATATTTAGGAGTTTATGCTCAGCAAATAGGGGACCAGTATGACAGTTAACAGTGGATTTAGTGATAACTCGTATGGCTTTTTTGCAAGGTCATTAAAACATGGAGATGGGTATCATAGGTAGAAGTCCAAATTAAATTAGAGTAACTAAGGTATGGATAGACTAGGGTGAAATATAGATTGATAAGCACATGAGAGGGAATCAAGTAAGAGACTCTCTTAATAATGCCTATACTTTTGGATTTTTTTAACTTATTTCATCTATATGGACTTTCCATTTTAGGTGTTGATCAATATGAACGCCAAGGAATTTTGTCGTGTAAACTTGAGGAATAATTTTGTTGTCAATAAGCAGCTCATTATTTGTTATAGGTATTGGTTTTTTATTTGAACGAAATATGATATAATTAGTTTTAGATAGGTTTAATGAAAGTTTATTTGCCTTGAACCAATCACTAGCTGATATTAATTCATTATTGACTAGCTGAAGAAGCTGATCATAGGAAGCATGCGATAAAAATACATTAGAATCATCTGCAAATAGAATATAGTGTAAGATGGATGATGAATTTGGGAGGTCATTGATATAGATTAAAAACAGGAGAGGACCAAGGATAGAGCCTTGAGGTACTCCAAATTCTATAGTTTGAAAGTTAGACAATTTTCCATTACAAAGCACCTGCTGTAGACGATTGCCCAAATAACTACTAAGCCATCGAAGTGCATTATCTCTAATACCATAGTGTTCAAGTTTATACAAAAGTATATTGTGCACGACTAAAGCTGTTAGAGCAACAAGGGTCAAAAGGTCAAGTAACTCAGACAAATAGAAGACAGGCAAAGGCATGTGGGAAAGTTGAAACGGTGCGATTTTTTTAAACTTCAAGAATAAATTCCAAGAGTTGTGAGAATGGGCCAGCTTGTGAGCAAACTCCAGTTTCAATTGATGGTGAATGATACAGATTTATGTGTGCATTGGAATATTAGGAGGTAGGTCTACTGCTTAGATCGTAGTCGTAATCTCAAAATTTCTACAGCGCCCGTAAAAACCAGGTCGCAGGAACCAGCTTATTCACAGGCACAGATGTAGAACAATGACTTAGTTCAATATTATTTTAGGTTGATGTTAATAATGCGTAACTTACACTTGAGGAGTGCTTTTGTAAGGTAGGCTACATCAAGGTACTTTTCATCGATATAGTCAGAGATACATAACCAACCTGGAGTCAAACTCTAGACCCAGAGATGTCTAGTTAACCACTTGTGATCGCCATCCAACCTTCTAATATACTGAGGCATCCTCTATCAGATATTTATTGTGTTTTGTCAGGTCTGGTCTGCCGCACACACAGCAGTCGGAAGACACCGTTGTCTGGTTGAAGCGCAGCAGTGGCTGGCAGATTGTACACATTCATCGTTCTGTCTCACAAGACAAGGTCGAATTAGGCGTCTAGGGAGAAGTGCACGTGTACTCTGGAGTCTATAATGAGACGTCGAAAAACTTCTTTCCGTGTTGTTTGAATGTTCTGTTGTTTTGAATGTTCAAAGAGACCTGAGCTGTTTCTCGGCAGCCTTTGTTCATTTTTAGGTTCACAGTTTCCCAACAGTTGTACATAATTATTGACTGCCAATGTCACATAACATTGATTCCTAGGCATTGTTTGATGAATAGTACATGTGTAAATATGTTTTACTGATGCAGAAATTATCTAAGATTTGCAATCATCAAATCAACAGTTAGTCGTGTCGTTTTACATGCCATGTGTCCCTTACAAAACTCAGCTATGACGAGTAACCTACACTCACCACAATCTGTCGGTGGAAAGATGAGACGGTGAGGACTGGCCATTCGATAGCTGAGGCTAAGAAAACGAAGTCGCTAGCATATCTTCATTCCCATTACTTCCTGGGGCTAACTTGAGGGACCGCTTTTGTTTTCATCTTATACATACCGAAGGGGTAGTGCACTGTGCAAATTATTTCTAATGACAAGGCAGCATTTAAGTAATTATGTGCCGATTATAATGACCAGCGGGAAGTTGACACTCCCAATCCCCCATATTGTATTGCATTTAAAATTTATAAAACTCGTCTAGTAGGGTGAACCATTCAGAGGCACTCCCAGTGCGCAAGGCCCTTGTAGGAGGACTCGGGGGGGGGTTTGAGAAGAGACAAAGCAGAGGAGAGACTGCCAGACAGAAGTGTAGAGCAAATAGAGAACTATTGCAGGGCTGTGACAGTGTGTGTGTGCATATTATAGGATGTGCACTATGCTTCAATCAGCATTGCCATATAGCGCTTGATTTTCTGTGTCATCCAGTAATTATATTCAACCTGATCATCTAGTCGAATATCTGATCTGGGATATGATGGTACGTACCTCTGATTTGAGACTTTGAGAGCCACCCATTGATATAACCTCAACCTGAAACAAGATAACGAACATAACCACTACACCACAGCGCCCAGCTCATATATATTATAATAATACCAGATTACAAGCATAATTTAGATTAGCAAAGGCTTTCTCTGAGTAGAAATCTTGAAGAAATGCTTAATAAATTTTCGTAATAAATAAGTAACGTAATTATTATGTTATGTTTTGTCTGCAATAGTTAGTTATGATCCATTCAAAAAATATAGCGCAAAGCGACGAACATAGCCTACCCACTATACCCACCGTGCTCCACTTTATATAATACTAGATAATACTAGATTACAAGCATAATTTAGATTTGCACAGGCACCAACTCTGGATAGAAATCTTGAAGAGGTGCTTAATAAATTTTCGTAATAAATAAGTAACGTAATTATTATGTTCTGTTTTGTCTGCAATATATACCATTCAAAAATGTAGTGCTGTGCAGGAGGATGCGTGGTATCAGAAGAGAAGAACTGAAGTGCCTTCTTTAGCTGCTAGTAGGCGTACTAATCGTAATCGTAATCTCCAAATTTCTTCGAAAGCCAAGCGCGGGGCACCAGCTTATTTCGCAAGCGCTGCTTTGCATCAAACTACTAATTAGTGCACATAGGCCTACAAACAAATTGGCCTACAGTCATGGGCGTCCGCAGGAATTTTTCTAGGGGGGCGCAAACTTTTATATAGGCCTATGCCTAATTGTCAGAGGGGCTAAATAGGTTGTCGAAAGCAACCGATGACTCCACCTTCGACGTTTGCACCTTCTGCACTGGCTCCCTCTCGATCCTCTGTCACGGAACCCAGCATGCGAAAAAGCATAGACATTCATTGTCAAAACTGCTATGATAGCCTTAACATTTTTATGTGAATGAAATCTGACCTTAGCTTTCAAATAACAATTGTAGGCCTAATCGTCTGATTCATCTGGGTTCTGATATCCAAACTGATTTATCACTTCATTTGCTGTCTGAAACTGTCTCGGAAGTACGATATAGGCCTACATGTACAATGCAGACCTACATAATTATACATTCATTAATTAAACAGAGACCTGATAAACGCCGTAAACGGTCATCACTGCATATGGTTGTTGAACGAATGAATCCATTCGTTTCTACCTTCCATATCAGAACTCATCTTCAGGCGAAAACAAAACATCCCTTGACTGCCTGTTCCGCTAGAGCGGGAAGCGTTTGGTCCCTTAATTGTGTTTGGACCTCACCTGTCAGCAAGGTCGTAACTTTCCCAAGATAGAGCTTATGATAGAGGTATTGGCTATATTTATTTGTTCACTACTCATCCCTTCTCTCTCCCCCTCGTACATTATATATATAATTTATATATATATATATATATATATATATATATATATATATATATATATCACCCTATACCAAGTAGGCCTATCAACTTTGATGTGATGTTTCCTCATCTCTTCCTCCTCTCCCTTTTTTCTCTGTCCCTTCTACCTAATATATGCAGTACATGTATATCTCTACATGTACATGCCTAATATACGAATGCAGTGGTTCCGAAGCTAGGGTGGTATATTTAAAGTGTAACAAAATGCGTGTTGGCTGGCATATGAGGGAAGAAGCTGATTTATTAGTCAGTGACTGTCAGTCCCTGTCACTCCACCTAGTGCCAATTATGTTTGTTTATATGTCCTTGTGTGTATATTTATGTCGCTATGTGTGACTATTCGCGTTTCACCAGCTGGACCTGTGTTATCTCGCAGTGGTCGCATGAAACAACACAAGTCTTGGCCTATCCGATCGCATTTCCTCCAACAGCGGCTCTTAGAGCCGCTGTTGGAGGGAATGCTACTTGGCCATTAGGCGGACACGGCTGAATGAAGTTTGCCGAAACGGGGTAGCAGTATGAATTTCCGTATTGCCATGAGAGAATTCTATACCTATGGTCCACCGATAATCACGTTGAAAATCGCGTTGTAATAATCATAGCCAAAATAATCTAAATTTCTCTGCAAATAAACTTATGTGAAAAATCCAGGGGGCGCACTTGCGCCCCCTTGCGCCCCGCTGCGGACGCCCATGCCTACAGTTTTTTTTTCAATTCAATTCATTTATTGTAACCAACCATCAACATACACAATAGACATAGTATAACATGCTTCACATTATCGGATGGTAACAAGGAAGGCCCTAAGGGATGAATATCCCGCTAACAGGGACACCTAATTACATATTCAATTTTAACAGATGGCTAGACGGTTGACATAATGAATTGAACAATAGGCTAAAAGAACAGCATGAGATGACAATTAATGTAGTAAACTTAACTAAAGAACGCAAAACAAACACAACAAATAATAATAAAATAAAATCAGTGCCTACAAGGTTAAATATCTTTGCAGTCATTAACCAAGTAGTTGCGCAATAATGTTTTTGCTCTTTGTAAACTGGAAGCTTGTTGAACATGACTAGGAAACGAGTTCCATATACCTGGTCCAGTATATTTAATATGGAATCTTCTTGAGTTTAAACGAGCGGATATGGCTCGATAATGGTGGAATAGCAGTGAATTTCAGATCCTTTTTGGAAATACCCTGCAAAGTTAAGGGGAAGAAGATCATGGGTGAACCGATACATAAAGACTCCTATCTGGAAAGTCATTATTTGGTGAAACTTTAATAAATTAAATGATTGAAATAAAGGACTTGAGTGAATAAAAGGCTTAACTCCAGCTATGATACGTATTGCACGTTTTTGGAGAAGTACTAATTTATTGACCCTGGATTTATATGTAGATGCCCAAACTAAATTACAGTATGAGAGATAAGGATATATTAATGAGTAGTACAATTTAACACGGATAGTGGGGGGGAGTATATGGGAAGTTCGACGAAGGATACCAACACTTTTTGCAACCTTGGCAGAGATATATTTAATATGATCATTCCATGTGAGGTGTTGATCTATGTACACACCAAGAAATTTAGTGGAGCTAACCTGCGTTATGGAGGTATCATTGATAGACAGTTGCAATTCATTCTGGGGGCACATCTTTTTATTAGTTCGAAAGAGCATAAAGTTAGTTTTATCAATGTTTAAGGAGAGTCTATTAGCAGAGAACCATTCGGCTATGAAGATAAGTTCATTGTTTACTGTTTGCATTAGACTCTGGTAGGATTTATGAGAGTAGAAGACATTTGTATCATCAGCAAACAAGATGAATGAAAGAGTAGGAGATATATTAGGCAAGTCATTAATGTATAGAAGAAAAAGCAAGGGTCCGAGATTAGAACCTTGGGGCACACCATATCTAACAACTCTAAAGTCTGAGAGAGCTCCATTGCAGGAAACACACTGGAGACGTCTTTCGAGATAACTGGTAAACCAAGCTAATTGGATGCCTCTGATGCCATAATTAGCTAATTTTTTTAATAGGATCTCATGATTCACAGTATCGAAGGCCTTTGCTAAATCGAAGAAGATACCAATAGAATATTCATTGTTTTCAAAGGCCTTAGAAATTTTATCATACATATCAATTAAAGGCATAAAAGTAGATCGACCAGATTGAAAGCCATATTGGTATGGAAAAATAATATGAGATTTTTCTACATATTTATTGAGCCTATCATGCATTATTTTTTCAAAATACTTGGCAAAAAAAGGAAGAATGGATATGGGCCTATAGTTAGAAGGGTTCTCCCTGTCACCCTTTTTAAAAATAGGGACTATTTTTGCAATTTTTATAGCATCAGGTACAACTCCAGTATTGAGGGAGCAATTAATTATTTCAGCTAGTTGGGTTGCGACTTAAGAAATGTAAGAATTAGCAATATGAGGGTCGATATCATCAACGCCACGGCTGTGACTGTCGTGGATCAAGTGGCTCAAATTTTTTATTTCCTCAGGTGAAGTAGGAACCAAGCCAAAAGAATAAGGAAGTGGCGGGTCAAGGTATGTGTTAAAAGGAGATTTAGGAGCGGGAATTTGTTTGGCAAGAGTATGAGCGATGTCAGAGAAGAGATTATTAAAAGTATTAGCCATCACTTTAGGGTCATCATTTCTTATTCCATTGATTTTTAGTGCTTCAATTTTAATATGTTGTTCATCCATTTTAATTATACTTCGAATGAGGGTCCAAGTTTTCTTTAAATTATTAACATGCTTGGTAAATTCAACAGCATAGTAATGCTTTTCAGCCTTCATTCTAATTGTTTTAAATTTATTCCTGTATGAAACAAACTTATTTTTATTGGCAAGGGTAGGGACCTTTACATATTTTAAATGAAGTTTAGCTTTTTTCTTACTAGATTTGAGAAGTCCAGGAGTCATCCAGGGTTGTTTAAGCATGGGTTTTCCTTTATTTATATTAGTTTTTATTGGAAACGCCTTATCATAGTTTCTTTTATATTCTTTCATAAACAAGTCATATGCTTTGTTAGCATCTTTCAAGCGACAGGTTTCAAAAATAGGAGTCCAATCTGCTTCAGAAAGATAATTGCTAAAATTAGCCCTTCCTTCTTCGTTAATAATTCGGGATTCCTCAAATGAGGAGTTCCTAGAGCTAGGCATTTCAAAATCAAAGGAGGTTAAGACAGGCAAATGGTCAGAGATATCAGATACAACAATCTTAGATTCAATAATATTAGACCAAGCATTTGTGAAAATGTTGTCAATTAGCGTTGACGAATGAGTGGTAATTCTTGTGGGTCTGGTTATGGTCGGGAGAAGATTATAGGAGGACATACTATCGAAAAAGGAACTAGTGCCAAAGTGATCCTCAACTTTAAGCAGGTCAATGTTAAAGTCACCCATAATTATCACGTGTTTCTCCTTATTTGCAATTTTGGACAATAACTGTTCAAGTTCAAGAGTGAACTCTTCCAGACTATTTCCTGGGGGTCTATATATAGTTCCAATTAGACAATTGCCCTTACTCATCCGCACACGAATAAATATTCCCTCAAATGTTTTGGGGGTCATATTAAAAATTGATAGATCAAGCAGCTCGTAAGTAATATCCTCCCTTATGAGAAATCCTACTCCACCTCCTTTTCCTGAAACTCGAGATTTGTGAATAATTTGGTAACCTGCTATATTAATTGTATCTTGCAACCGAGTCAATCAGTCAACAGAGAGGTCCAGTATTTTACCAACAAGCTCGGTCCTGCTTCGTTGGGTAACTTTTGAACAGTGGAGAACGGCTCTCATCCGTCCGAAGGCTAAGGTTGCCTCTCCAACATGTCCGACTGATTTTAGACCTATATCTGTTCTACCTATTCTCTCGAGATTGGTGGAACGGATCCTGGTCCACACCTACCTCTACCCGTGCTTCAACAACATGCCGCCGCCATTGTCACTCAATGATCAATATGCCTTCCGTCCGACAGGATCTACTACAGCGGCACTGATAGCCATACTTCAAAACATCTCTGAACTCTTAGCCACCAATCAACATGTCGTTGTAATCTCAATGGACTATACAAAAGCGTTTGATTCCTTCAGACACTGCGCAATTGTTGACACACTCTCTAAGCTTGATATACCTGACTGTATATTCAACTGGTTCGCAACCTACCTTGATGACAGAAAACATGCAACCTGCTTCGAAGGGAAAACATCAACGATTAAGAAAATAAATGCTAGTGTCGTTCAGGGTTCAGGTGTCGGCCCGGCAAAGTTTATCACTGGCACTTCTGACCTTCATCCAGTAAATGATCAAAACCGACTATTGAAATATGCTGATGATGTTACGCGCGGGGGCGCCGCCTGTTCTAACGTTTCCACCCCCAAATTAATGGGCTCCATTGTTGCGCGCCCCCTTAAGCGCGGTTGAGGAAAGCTGGGTCCTAGGTCGAGGGTTTTGGTGTCAATGGTAGCGGGTTCGAATCCTAACCTAGGGTGTGAGCTTCTCTGGTTACCAAATTCCTCAGGATGGGCCGATATTGGACATATGTCAGCGGTGGCTGTTAAGCTCACAACAGCCCCACTTAATGGGTGCTTATCTGGGTTCGATTCCTCAACTTTTCCCCAAGCTCCATCACCCACTTTACCTTCAGCTACCGACTTCACCATTGTTTCACATTCTTTCTGGCGGGAACTTAATTGGGCTTGCTGCATGGAAACTAGATTCAGCTCTTCGGCTAGACCGATTAAAATGCTACTCTGGCGCTCCATAAACTGTTCTATTGTAGTCATTTGCTTCTGTAATACAGCAGGGTCTAAGTCATCAGTATTGTCTGTAGTCCCCAACTCAAGGGTTTCTCTCGGACATATCTCATCTTCCTCTTGTCCTGTCCCTAAGACACTGTCCGTTTCCCCGTCGGAGTCCATTATAATTCGATAGCAGAAATCACTTCACAGTTCTCTATTTAAGTTTCATTTATTGTAGAATTAATCAAGCGACTGTCTGTCGTTCATTAGCAATTATTTACACAGCCGATGAAATAGAAACAATATTAAAGATTCACTATTAAGGCCTTCCTAAAACGCCTATGTCCCTTGACTAGCTTAAGTTTTATCAGATCAGTTCACAGACTGACTATTTCACACCTATCCGATCAGTTCACAGACTGAATATACCACAACTAATATTTGCACCAAAATAGCGATACAAGTTTTATCTAATTACACTTAGTTCAGGTTCGAGCTCTATAGATTAGGTTGCCTATACTTCCCTGTTCCCATTGATATTTTAGGACAGCCGATCCACCGTTTTCCGTCCTGTAGAAAGTTATTGAGTCGTCGGCCGATGCCAGAATTTCTCCGTAGGAAGCGTATTATCAATTTAATTGTTGCCGGAAATCTTCGTAATTACACATCGATTCACAAGACATCGGAAGAACCTCGTCTTCTACCTGAGAAACTTGCCAGAATCGAAAATACCATCAATTTTACCACGATTCACGATTTCCACCAGCATAGGTCTTACTCGATTCAATTCTGCTGCCCGACTAAAGGTTTGCGCGTTAATTTGCCGCAAGAGAGCGCTTTTTGGCGCCTAAAACATCGCGTGATGTCTAACCAATCAAAAATCGCAGGTGGTGGAAAGTTCCATTAAAAAATGCATGGGAAGCTAAATATAGCGATGACCGCATCGATCAGTGCTAAGCATAGCACCCATGAATTCGTAATAGAAATAGCGGCCTTACTTAAGTAAATAAGTAAGGTAGCTTGTAGCAACCTGGTTCGCTACACCCCCCACAACTTACTCTTAAATTTACCAGTACCCTGGTAAATTTAATAATACTTCGGAGCTCGAACCGGATACATAGTACTTGTATATCATCTAGCATGCTACAGCTCACAATGTCTCAGAAGTTGCATCAATTGGCATACAAATTTGTACAATGACTGATTATTAGTCAGTCATAAGGGTTCACATATGCCCAACAACAGCTCTTAACTAATCGAGGTCTTCACACTGACCAACAAAGTCTTACTAATCTCCTCATTCACATAAACTGTCACAGTTTTTATCATTAATACCTGCCATCAGATTACATACATCATATAGCAATGATATCTCGGAAAGGTAAAACATAGCAATGCAGGACATAGCATTTCCAAGACAACTCAGTAACACAATTGTATAGTCCACATAAAATAACCAATTGAAATCATATCTTCATTTCACGACTAGTGTTGTATGCAAGATCCCTCGATACTAAATTATAGGAGCCTGGTACATTTAAGCGGTAACATTACTGCTTACAACCAACTCGATAGCGTTAAACGAGGAATGGCCAGAACCATGCGGCCTTCTTAATAGTAAACAGCGTTGTAACTATCGTTTCCTCATGACTTCCTACCCAAGGGGATATCAAATCCAAGATGTCAATCTTATCTTCCATGCCAAATGGTTGTTTCGGTCTGTAAGAAGAAGGTTAATCGTTTAACGTAACCCCTATTAACTACACATAATTACAATCACTTAGCTTAACTACTTTTAGCAATTATTCACAATGAAACTTAACTACACACTACTTCCAGCAATTGCACGGAACCCTAGCGAGAGAAAGTCCTCTTAACACATGTAGTCATGTTCCGGCGCCAAATCTTATATTAATCCGTTATTACATTTTTATACAGCAGTAGCATTATTAGAATTTCACATATAATAATCACAATCAACAAGAATCGCTATAGAAGAACCAATACCTTACACAATTTTATGGTTATGATACTATACTAAATCTCAGGTACACAACATAAAGTCTTTACAGCAGACGTTACAGAAGTCTGAGGCCATAATCCATTTAAACTTGTTATCAAAAGCCACAAAATGAGAAATGCATCTTCAAGCACACTCAGTCGCTCTCATACATACTACCTTACACTATCTCTCAGACAATGTTTGATTTCCACAAACCATCTTTTCTACTGCAATCCGAAACTAAGGTTCACCCATTCCCCAAGCCAAACATATACAGCAACTTAAAACTTAAGCTGTGTTTTACAGGCACGCATTCCTTTTACAACAAGCCACTGCTATAGAGATGAAGCAACGTCAGATCATAAACCTAGGCCACTAATAATGCATACCAACATGCACACGTTTCAACATTACATCAAGGCTTAGCTACCTGGATCGAAGAAGGAATTACTGCTCAGTTAAGCATACCCAAGGCATAAAGGATTTATTCCCATATCCTATAATAGTCTATTACATTACAACCTCTGCAGGAAGTAGTCTAAGACTGGACGAATTCATCCACAGGCCCAGCTTCACCATTGCATGCAATCTCCACTGCCTGCTACAGTGAGTCTGCCTCTAAGTCCATAATCCAACTTACTCACTAACTCTCAGGGCGATGCTTACAATTGGGTGCTCTACTCAACCTTACTACACAATCTAACACCACATCATCACCAAGTTACTCATTCATCCAATCATACAAGGTTATCCTTCAATCACCACGCAGAATGCTAATTACTTCTACCATAGCATATTATAATCATAACTTTTTAACTTGCAACCATTATTATGCAATTTACATACAGTACAACTTCTGCCCTTCTTCGTGGCAACAAGAAGCAATTCAAATATTTAAACTGAGTTTAAAACTACTCTTTTTATTTCAAACTAAAGGACTACTCTTTAAGCATTTCGCTGGAGCTAATACTTACTAAATGCCCTTGTAGCATCACATCACTCTACATTACTTCCTTGTAACTGCTACTAAACACTTACTGTAAACATTTTCACATAGTTATAGTCAACTAGCTTACATCAGAAAGCACAGCATTTATGCACAAGAAACTAAAACAATGTATTCCCACATCACATAGTTACATATCATCATAAAGCAAATAAAACAGAGAAGATTCTATTCTCCCATCGCTTACTCTTGTCGCCATTACACGACCTGGAGGGATTCTACACGAAACAAGTACAACTATCTTTACCTGGTTATCTCTTATTTATCCATTTCTCTATTATTCATCTCATCTACATAGTTATTTTTATCATCAGAGGACACACAGGTAATCTGAAACACTTAAGCTACACTTCACACTAATAACACTATGCATTCTCACATAACCTATATCATCATATTACACTTCATTACTGTAATCAACTTTCACATTTTTACACAGTAAGAAAGCACAATATATCAACGCACATTAAAAGAAAAATGTAAACCTACATCTCAAGGCCACATATAATATCATCAAAACACAACTAAAGCAGAGAAGACTCTATTCTCTATTCACCTACTTGTCGCCATTACGCGACAGGACTACCCTATCATATCACATTACATCACATTACGCCCCTAATTTGCCACAGCCTCGCCAGCATTGCGAGTCTGTTCCTCCGGTGAGTTTGGTCATCTGGTCGACATCAGACTTCTGAGAGCGAGCAACATTTCGGAGTGACACCGACTCTTTCACTCGCACTGATTCGACAGATGGCGTCACCTGAAGGAAGGCAAGTTCCACCCCGGAAGGAACTATTTGGGTCGACCCGCGGATGCACATCCGGTTGACGTAGGATTCGGGCTGCCACCTCTGCAGGGCAGGGATTTTCGAAGCGATTGGACTGGACAGCAGTCTTCTTTTGACACGAAGCTTCCGGTTCGAAGGTTTCGGTTTGCACGGCACAGATTTCTTTCGTGATTTTCGTCTCTGGCAGCACTGTTCGATTTTCGACATTCGTTTCACTGTTCGTTTCAATGTTCAGAGAATTTTGCAGGTCACAGACAGTTTGTTTTGCTCGCTGACTCTGCTTCAGACTGTTTCTGCAAAACACGTTCAGCTGAAGATTTCGCACAAGGATCCATCCTTTCCCTACATGCCACAGGACAGCTTCCTTCACCATCCAGGAGAGACCGAGAATGAGCTCAGTGACCTGTTTGGTCACTAGGCAAGGAATTTCGACATTCGTTTCACTGTTCGGTTCAACGCTCAGAGAGTTCTGCATGTTTCGAAAAGTTCGTTTTGCTCGGTGACACTGTTTCGCACTTCTTCTGCAAAGATCGTTCGGCCGACAGTTCAAACGAGATTTTACTTTCTCGCTCGACAGATCAGCAGCTGAGTTCTGAACTTTCTCAGCGGCTTCTTTCTTTTCCGTGTTGGTTGATGGAGTTGCAGTACCACCAGTTGACGCTCGATTTTTAGCTGCAACTTCTTCTGCTGGGAAAGAAAGACTGACTGTCTTCCCTTCAGTTGTTTGCAGACAGTGACCTTGACCGTTCTCTTGACAGTTCAGTCTGGCTAAGCTGAATATTTCTGACGATGAATTCAGCTTCATGACGTTGACAGAATTTTCCATGACTGTGCGCGTCATGGGCCACGGTTGCATCTGGATCGGAAGAGAAACTGCTTCCGCGTAGACAAGGAAGACTGGAGCAGGTTGAACCATCTTCTGACTGCAGTGCGCATACATGGGCTGACTGTTAGCCCCATGTACGTATTCGTAGCTGTGCGTGACTCGAGTTTCCGACGACAGAGACACCGTAGACATGATCGGTCGACTCAAAGCAGATGTGTACGCGAACATCTGAGGAGCAGACGCGAAGCTTGTAAGGTTTCTTCCCAGTTCTGCTTTCGACTCGCAGAACATGACATCAGAAGCAGCCGAGGTGACTGAAGCAGTCACTTGTGACAGCGGATTACTCGGTGACCGGAATTTTTCTGCTTCAGGAACCGACGAGGGGGAAAAGGTGGCAGCCCGATGAATAGCGGTCGCTGGCTGGCGAGGATGTGCATCCCATGTTCCCACGTGGTCGTCGCTCAGCAACGAAGAATCCCCCGATTTTCCATCTGAAACTACAAGTCTAGGATTAGCACAAATTCTACCCTCGTTTTGTTCTACCCTTAACGCTTTTGGTTCGAGTTCAACTCTATGTAGGGATCGCACATCAGTGATTTCTGAATCATCGTTTTCAGATTTATTTTCGATTCCCATTCTAACTAATTTATCATCTTTTTTTCTACACATGTAATTTTCAAAGTCAAAATCTCTATACAAAACATTTGTATCATAATAATACATTGCTTGGCCATGCAACATGTCAGTTGTATTTACTCTTTGACCTTGACTTTGACCTTGTAAATCATTTACCTTTTGACCTTGTAAATCATTTACCTTTTGACCTTGTAAGTCATTTACCTTTTGACCTTGACCTTGTAAATCCTTTGGTCTAGCACCAAAGTATTTCATCTGTACATCCATTCTTCTTGGATCATCTTGTGAAAAATTTTCTTTTCCATTTTCCACTTTTTCCCATAAATCTTCTGCTCTACTAAATCTGGGATCCATTATTATTTTACCCTCTGACCCATGACCTTTTGTAGCATCACCCCACTTCTGGTACCAATTGTTACGCGCGGGGGCGCCGCCTGTTCTAACGTTTCCACCCCCAAATTAATGGGCTCCATTGTTGCGCGCCCCCTTAAGCGCGGTTGAGGAAAGCTGGGTCCTAGGTCGAGGGTTTTGGTGTCAATGGTAGCGGGTTCGAATCCTAACCTAGGGTGTGAGCTTCTCTGGTTACCAAATTCCTCAGGATGGGCCGATATTGGACATATGTCAGCGGTGGCTGTTAAGCTCACAACAGCCCCACTTAATGGGTGCTTATCTGGGTTCGATTCCTCAACTTTTCCCCAAGCTCCATCACCCACTTTACCTTCAGCTACCGACTTCACCATTGTTTCACATTCTTTCTGGCGGGAACTTAATTGGGCTTGCTGCATGGAAACTAGATTCAGCTCTTCGGCTAGACCGATTAAAATGCTACTCTGGCGCTCCATAAACTGTTCTATTGTAGTCATTTGCTTCTGTAATACAGCAGGGTCTAAGTCATCAGTATTGTCTGTAGTCCCCAACTCAAGGGTTTCTCTCGGACATATCTCATCTTCCTCTTGTCCTGTCCCTAAGACACTGTCCGTTTCCCCGTCGGAGTCCATTATAATTCGATAGCAGAAATCACTTCACAGTTCTCTATTTAAGTTTCATTTATTGTAGAATTAATCAAGCGACTGTCTGTCGTTCATTAGCAATTATTTACACAGCCGATGAAATAGAAACAATATTAAAGATTCACTATTAAGGCCTTCCTAAAACGCCTATGTCCCTTGACTAGCTTAAGTTTTATCAGATCAGTTCACAGACTGACTATTTCACACCTATCCGATCAGTTCACAGACTGAATATACCACAACTAATATTTGCACCAAAATAGCGATACAAGTTTTATCTAATTACACTTAGTTCAGGTTCGAGCTCTATAGATTAGGTTGCCTATACTTCCCTGTTCCCATTGATATTTTAGGACAGCCGATCCACCGTTTTCCGTCCTGTAGAAAGTTATTGAGTCGTCGGCCGATGCCAGAATTTCTCCGTAGGAAGCGTATTATCAATTTAATTGTTGCCGGAAATCTTCGTAATTACACATCGATTCACAAGACATCGGAAGAACCTCGTCTTCTACCTGAGAAACTTGCCAGAATCGAAAATACCATCAATTTTACCACGATTCACGATTTCCACCAGCATAGGTCTTACTCGATTCAATTCTGCTGCCCGACTAAAGGTTTGCGCGTTAATTTGCCGCAAGAGAGCGCTTTTTGGCGCCTAAAACATCGCGTGATGTCTAACCAATCAAAAATCGCAGGTGGTGGAAAGTTCCATTAAAAAATGCATGGGAAGCTAAATATAGCGATGACCGCATCGATCAGTGCTAAGCATAGCACCCATGAATTCGTAATAGAAATAGCGGCCTTACTTAAGTAAATAAGTAAGGTAGCTTGTAGCAACCTGGTTCGCTACACCGACACCTACCTACTAATCGGCTCGAACAACATCAGATCAGCCCAAAGTGAACTCCAACACATACAAACTTGGGCCACCAGCAAAAACCTGCACATTAACCCAAAAAAGACCAGGGAAATGGCAGTTGTTAAGAGATCGCATGCTTCATTGGCCTCCATGTCGTCCATCACAGGAGTTAATAGAGCAACTTCTATAAAAAATACTAGGTGTTACAATTGGTGAACATCTAACTGTCTCGGAGCATGTTGATAATACTCTAAGCTCGTGTGCCTCTTCAATTTACGCTTTGCGCGTGCTGCGAGCTCACGGCTTGCCTGGACCGGCCTTGCACGTCATTACTCGAGCGACCACAGTTGCACGTCTGCTGTACGCCTCTCCCGCCTGGTGGGGACTGCTGAGCGCTGGTGAGGTCGACCGCATCGAAAGGTTCTTAGGACGTGTCAGACGAGCTGGATTCCTTCCATCCGACTCCCCCAAAGCAGCCATTATGGCTGAGTCTGCTGATGCTGCACTCTTTGCAGCTATTATTATAGATGACAATCATGTTCTTCGCAAATTTTTCTCCGATAGACTCCCTGGAAAATACAATCTACGCCCTAGGCTACATCCATTCGAACTAACCAATAAAAACAATAAAAGCTTCATAACACGGATGCTGTATAAAAACATTTACTAGGCTTTATCCGCTGCTCCTTTGTGCTTGTTAACTGTCGCGTTATGTCGATCGGTTATTTTGTCAATAAAACGAATATCTATATAGAAGCATTTGGCTAACTGTTCAATCCGCTGAGGATTGAGAGTTGAGCGCAGTCAAATGCCCACTCATCGTGCCGAGACCGAGAAAATGAAGGCGCTACGCCGCTATCGCTTCATATGCCGAGGTTGAAAAAATTAAGGGATACTGTACTAATAAAGCGCAATCATTATACTAAAAACACGCGTAGTAAGAAATAAACAGGGCGCGAACTAGAATAATAGTTTCATTAAATAAAGTTGGCCCATAATTACTATTGAACACTCTTGCAACTATAGCCTATAGGTCTACAGCGCCGCTCGATCCTGACACCAAAAACCGATTGCTCGAATAAACTGTGAATGAGTGAGCCTATATCCAGAGTACATAATTTTTTGGCGAAGAGTTTTTTTGCTTGGAAACCTGAAACTCCTTCCATCAGCTCAGAGTGTATGAAAAAACTAAATAATTGCGCTATATAATATTCAGTTTCATTATTATTTTGTCGGATATTTAGTTAGTTCTCGTCTGAACTCTCGCAGCTGACAAAAATCTCCGTTAAGAGTAAAACTGTGTAATGTCATCTTGCGTTAAAAGATCAGATTTTTACAGCAAATTGTATCATATTTTCGTATCTGAAACATAAATCCCATGACCGGAGACACCACTGTTAAGAGTAGAAGAATCAAAATTGTTTAACACCAAACGGTTGTATACAGTCCCTGAATAATTCCGTGTCATCCCGACTTCCCGAGCGACAAACACACGACTGCCGAGCAGTTGTGGGTGGCCGGGAATTTTTCGGAAAATGTCGGAATCGGGGCAAAGTGAATCTTGGTTTGTTGGCGAGGATGGTATTCTTTCAGTTAAGGATCAAGTTGACGATGCGGTTTTTCTTCCATCGTTAAATGTCGTTCTAGTAACGACGAGGGCGGCAACTGTCCATGTGCTTGACGTTACTTCGGGTGCAGTGTTTCATTCTTCAGATTTGTCCGGTGCGTGCCAAATTTGTATTTTATTTATTTGCATATTATTGTTCGTCCTTGGTTAAATCAAGTTGTCAAGAGTCCCATAATTAGACATACGTTTTAAAGTTAAATACGGTGATCTTTAATTTTTGGTAGAAAATAACGTATAATCAATAGACTTGCGTGAAATAGAGCACTGTAACCTTCCAGAGTAGGAATCTCTCAAGTGAGTGTGTAATGACTAATGGACAAGTGGCATATATATATATATATATATATATATATATATATTCTTGAAGTAAGTGATAGCATTGCAGACTGCTGAAGGAATAATACTGCAACATGTTGAAGAATACATGCTATTCAATGAATCCGAAGTTAATTCCACACCTTTGGAAATCTTGATTAGCTTTTAAGTGGGTAAAAGTCTAGAATGGCTTGGTAGCACGTAATAGTATGGCTGTCACAGAATAGAGCGGTCTCACCTACGGCGATCGATAGCCCAATGTTTCCCAGCCCTGTGACCTACCTCGATCGATAGCCCAATATTTATGTGAAAGTTAGTAAGTCAGTTATTGATCAGAAAAATATTTTATTTATTGAACAATCCGCGGTTGACAGACCGTTTACTGCAGTGTGTAAAGTGTGGGAAAATAAGTGCCTGGATGCCCCTTACCTCTCCAAAAGAAGTGCCTGGACGCCCCTTACATTTCCAGTTTGTGCTCGCCAATAAGTGGCTGGACGGCATTGAGATTTTAAAACAAGTGCATGGACGCCGTCCATGACCGTCCAGGCACACTTTAAGCCCTGGTTTACAGTGTACAGTTAGGCAATTGAAACAATTCGCAAGAATGCAGATTACAAAAGACAAATCTTAACTAGGTCTACTAGCAGAACAGACAGCCTGCAATACACGACGCTAATAGCAACCTACAAAGCATGTCCGCCCAACGGGGGCTTGAACTCGTTACCTCTCGCTCTCTATGCCAGTGTGTTATCCATTGCGCTACTGCCCCTCCGAATATTGTCAGAATATATTCAAGAATATATTCAGAATAGTCTCCAAGGGCGAATTTATTCTGAAACAGATACGTGGAAACATTTAGCTATCGCCATAAGTGAGACCGCTCTATTCTGCCCTTATCTGTGACGACCATATTGTTTACTTCAGTTAGGTTGAAAATCAATGTCACGAAGATTAAACTTCAATCATATCATGCCATTCGATGTTAATTTGAAGTTCATTTAATTTTATAGCCTAACTGTTGGTACAGGGCTACAGACATGACGTAACGTTCGTCTCCACACACCCACCCATGTAATGTCTCATAACGTTTTCAGTGACCCCACCCACCCTCGAGTGTTACATAAGTATGCAATGACCCCTATTTTATCTGGTTCTGAGACTAAATACTATTGTTTATACAGTGATCAGCCACTGGCAACCTGAAATTAAAGATTATGACTATAGTAAAAGACAATGTTATCTGTCTACAGACTGGTACTCTACTTGAAGTGTAGCAGAGAAGAATTGTTTTGTATGTGTAATGCAGTAACCCATTACAATGCAATTTTATTGACTGAAACAGTTTTATGAGCTAGCTGTACCAGTAAGCCATTTGCATGTAAATATGAGGCCTCATTTGTATGTAAACATTTGGCCTCAGGCAATTAAATGGACAACTTCAATTGTACTTTTCTTGGCTTGCCTAGTCTGATGAAAATGCAATCTTCATAGTATATCAATTTTCAGAGCATGCAATGTGCAGATTAGCTGTGGAAGCACCTTCAGACCTTCTGCCTCACTTTAAGTTCTTATGTGCTTCTGAATTTAATTTGTTGTCAATTTCTCATTTTGATTGTGTAATGAAATGCATGTAACTTTTGTTTCTTGCTTTAAAAGTTTTTACAAGCAGAATCTTTGTAGCTGTATCTATGGTCCAATGAGACCATAATTTTACTAAGCATGCAAGTAATCTTTGTTTGTCTTCGTGAGAACATCTTGCATCGGTTTTCACATTGATGGACTTGTTGAACTTCATCTATACCTGCTAATCCAGTGTTCAGCTTTTCAGTCACTTGTCAATTGATGCCTTTGTGCGTTGAATGTTAAAACATCTCATGCTGTTTCTGTGTGCTTAGTCGAAAAATCCTATGGTCACTTGCTTTAAGTTTATATAACATTTGTGTGCAGGCTTAAGTTTCCTTATAATTCTTTTATCTGTTTCTTTTGCTAGACAATTAGGTTCCATGTGATGCTTTCACATAAGTTCTTTATGTTCAATGTGTTGTTTTAGCTGATCCAGGAAGTTCTATTAGGTGTGCCTATCTATCAAGCCAGGACCGTGTTGTCTTTGCAAGTGATTACGCCGTTGGAACTAGACGTGATCTAAATGGAATGCTTCTTTTGGAATCAGCACTTCAGCTACCAGTTACCAAACAAGACGACATCATTTGTGTTGAACTGCCTCTACCAGATGTAAGTAATTTTGATCCAGACAGAGTCTCGTTGTTTATTAGTTGACCTTGATTGTAGTTTTCATGCCAAACGTTTGTTTTAAATTGCATGATTTGCTTTTTTACTTTTTCTGAATCTTGCCTCTGTCAGCACTATGCAACTTTTGGAAATAAACCTCCAACATTGATAGTAAATTTTGTCATACAAGTTAGTGGTTCCCATAAGTGCCGTTTTGATTTTGTTAGGTTACGTGGTTTGTGGTTATAATAGCTCTTTGTTCAATGCAAATTACTGTACCAGTATAAATTTGTGTCATGAACTGTTGAATGAGAGGCGTAAATGATGTGGTAGTCATAGTTTGCCAGGATGCCATAAAATGAATAGCATAGGACATTAATGGGCTGTAAATGGAAATGGACAAGATGCTGGTTGATTTCAGTACGTGATTGAGATTTATCTGATAATGAACTGTGACCATTACTGTTGGGATAAATCATCATGAATCTTCATGACTTAATGAAGTAAAACATTAAATACTCTGATGTCAGTTGCTTTGTTCATTTATAAAGCAGTGACTCACAAGGTTGTAACAACACTGAAAATAGGTTAACCTTTACAGCTGATCTAATGTCTTATATTGAAATGTCCTGCATTTGCACATCTCTTTCTTTTTGAAATATGAAGAATGAATTGTAATAATAAATCGTGTGTAGTGTTGATGGTAGTGGTGCAGCAGCAGCTAAATAATGAAGACTATCATTAATCTTTTAAAAATTTGTGACTTGCTGGGAGAAAAGGTGCCATGCGTCGAGTATTGGCATTTTACCAACTTCTATGTTTATATTTAAATACAGCAAGTGGTGAAACTTTAATGCAGATATGCTAAACGATTATTGGAAACCTGATTTTTTGTTACGAAAACGATTACTGGTTTTTATTGTTTACAAAAGTCCAAAATCCAATATAATTTAAAAACAACAATATGATCATATGATATATATGAATCATGTTGCATTTGGTAAACAAATATGTTGGCTGGAAGACTGAGATTTAAGTCCTCATAAGTGCTGAGATACAATGTTAAATAATTAATGTCAAATAGTGATGAGATCTTTAAATTTCTGAGCATTCCACACTGCATGTGCTTTGTACAATGCATGTGAATGTTTCTGTGTTAGTGTAAAACCCCTTTGATTCAAGACTCTAATGGCTCTTACTCACAGAACTTTGTCTGTCTACACCAGCGTTTCCCAAACTTTTTGGGCCACGGAACCCTTCGCGTCCTAATATTTTATCGCGGAACCCCAAATTTCCCCAATCTCAACTAAACGCATTAAAACATGTATAGCGCATGAGAAGCAGAGGCCTGCTAAACACACACTATTGTAGGTAGTTCATTTTTCTTATAGGAAAATTAAATTGCACTGCTTTGAAAACCATGACAAGTGGGTAGGTCTACCTATAGATCTACTGAAAGTAGGCCCTACAAGAAATTAGAATTCGATCCGCGCTTGTTCCTTCTCATGCATTTTGTCTGTGACCATGGTCTCATGCTTGAAAGCTATATATAGATTCTTATTGTCAGCTGCATCATTTCGTCGATTTCTATATTTTGCGCCTGTTCCAGTAAAATAGGAAAATGCAGTTTCGTAGAATTTTTACGTGGTAAATGACAAATAGGTTACATGCTATAACTGCAGTTACCGGGGAGTAATATTTTAGCTATATCCCATTCCAGACACTGATCAGTGGAAGATTGATTGAAATTCTGCTTCATTTGCGTTATGTCAATAGGATGTTCGTAGTTCTTCATTAGAAGAGTAACTGGTTTTTGGTCTACTTTAAATGCTTACGTATCCAATTATTCAAAGTAAGAAAGTATCTAACCCATCTTCTCGTGGAACCCTTGCACCCAGCCCGCGGAACCCTTGGGTTCCGCGGAACCCACTTTGGGAAACGCTGGTCTACACAAATAGTACACATCACAGTTGTCCGACTACACATATATGACATCTTGTGATTGTTTCTGTAGGCTATTCACTTGAATCAATGTCTGCTTGGAGCTGATCTGCCAGGAGTTGATCATGTCATGGATGTCTTGCGTTTGCTTGACAAGGAGATAAGCTCTGCTCAGGAAGCAGCAAAGCACAATCACAAACTGGCCAAGGTTTGCTTCATTGTATGCAGTTAGATGAGACGGAAAGTGGAAAATTTTAATATATATTTCCGTTTAAATAACCTGCTCATTATATTGGAGCTTGTTCACCATGTATTTGCAGGTTGACCTTGAAATTAAATATTTTTTTCTAACGCACAAAGTTTGTGAATTTTAAGGCAATGACAAGGAAGTTTTGTTTTCTGTAACTTGAATGTTGTATTACCGTAATGTATGAATCTTTGAGGAAAGAAATGGTTATGGATGGAGAATTGATGTGCCAACTCAGTAGCTGTAAATATATTATGTCCATTTAGAAGTTAGTTTTCTGAGGAATTTTGTGGTCCACTGGAAATGCATGAGGTTTTACCATGTCATCGTGTTGTTGCTGTGTGTATCTGGAAATGTTCAGGAGCTGGTGGTGGTGGTGCTTTTTGAAATTCTGCTGAAAGAGATTTATAGTAGACAAGTCTTGCATTATGCTTTTTCTATTTGGCTCTGTGTTGCAATTGTGTTGCATTAGTGGTCAACAGTGTGCCTAAAGATGTCACACGCGGCACTGAAGACGGTTTTCAGCAGTCTTCTTGCTGAAGTGAAACGCCTCCAGCAGAAGGTGCCAGCGCTTCCTGTTGTCTCGGCACTCCTTGACCGTCTCAACTATTTACTGGTCTGTGCTCAGTCCGATTCAAACCAAATGGTGAGCGCAGGCACAGCTGACCGAGCGCTCATGTACAGTGAGGCAGCACGCCTGGAAACCTTCGCCAAATGGCCTCATCTCAACTACAAGTTAGCTCCATATTCTTATGTTTGACTGGATTAAAGGTGAAATCTTAGCAATGAACTTAAAAGTCTTTAAATGATGAATTCAATTTAGATAACTGTTAAAACAGGATTTTGGGTCGTTTTTATATAATGTCATTCTACGAGGGAATTGCTTTCGTATGTGTTCTGTGTATTGATTAATTACTGTTTTGAAGACAAATTGGAGTCAGAAGAAGAGTTTATTTTGAAAGATTTTAGTGACATATTTAAGTAAAAATATCGCAAGAATGCTGAAAGACAATGTGATGATAGATGTATTGCACACCCATCACATTTCACATATGATAACTTAAAATTATGATCCTTTACAAATAATAACGTCATTGGCTTGTCCAATATAAGTTTCTAAACAAATGCCATTGTCGTTCATTTCTATGCTTCAGCTCTATCTTCAGTGTTTGTTGAAAGGTAATGACTTTGCCCTTAATGGATAAAAGGGTTGAAAAAATCTCAAAATCTGGTCTGCACCAGAACATGGGATACAACCAGTATTAACGAGCTATTTGCAATGACGGTTTCTCTGATGAAGTGAATGAGGCTTTTATCTTCATTTAGGGTTTCTTGGTCGCTTTGTCAGGTGATGACCAGTTCTCTCCGAACAGGGTGAAGCCAGCGGGTCTTTGTTGAGGTGCCCTTCAAACACTTGCCACCTGGTTGGCAAAGCATTGGGGTTCATGGTGAGCCTGTCCGCTTCGCGCAGCACCCAAGGAGGTACTTCGGTATGAACCTTCATCTCTGACGGCATAGCCTCACGATGCGCTCCCTTACTTGACTGTTTCCCCCACCACGGTGAGGTCGGACTAGTGTTATTACAGATACCCATATATCAATAAAAAGTGCATGAAATTCTGAACTGACTGAAGCCGAAAGATGCTTGTGACAACATCCAACATGGCCAACCCTGCTTGTTGTGTCAGCAGCAGAAGCTAAACATTCCAGAAACAAGCTTTCTAAGCTGTCTGTTGGACTATTCAGTGTGCTTGACAATTGAATCATTCCTAGTATTTTGTTTATGTGTTTGTTTGTTTTTCCTGAAGGTGGGCTTTACCTGAGCCAATGGCACAGGCCGGCTTTTACTATCAGCCAAGTACAACAGGGGACGATCGTGCCATGTGCTTTACCTGCAATGTGTGCCTTGTCTGTTGGGAACCAACTGATGAACCTTGGTCAGTCATACATGCAGTCTTATCAAGCTTGTTGTTTTTTCTTATTGTCTTAATTTTATCATTTAAATACATTGCTTATCCTTAAAATATATTATTTCTTTTGAAGTGGCTGTTTAATATTATTTTTAATAACTTTGCAGAAGTTGAATTGAGATCTACATAAATAACCTGTGTGCAAATGTTGTGTAAATTGCCATCTGGCAAATTATACACTGTACCAAATCTATATGAATAGAAGTGTATTGCATATAAATACTTTAGAAATGCAGTATAGTTTATGTTTGGTGAATGTTTAGGTCTGAGCATGAGAGGCATTCTCCACAGTGTCCTTTTGTGAAGGGTGAATTTACTCAAAACGTTCCAGTATCAGGTATTGTCAGACGAATTTCAAAATCTTTTCATGGTTTCTTGCTCCTTGCAGCTGCTGCTTAAACATTTTAAAGAATTTTATACATGTATGGATTGATGATTATCGCTCATTATCCACGATGGAGCACTTTCTTGATGTACAAAACTTTTTACTTGTATACTTTATTGTATTGTTGTTATTGTTAAATATAGACTGCTGATTGTCTTACCTACAGTGACTTTGTATCCGATGGATTAAAATGTGTGATTCAGTTATGAGATGCAACCAAATAGTCAAGTGGAAGTGAAGCCTTTGCTGTAGTGTAGATTGCCTGCTTGATAGCATGGTATATGAATTTGTTTGGCTATAATTAATCTGATGCTGGGTGATACCACTCTGTGCTTTAGAAGATCATGTTATATATTATATATAATATATGGCAACGTATTATATTGCATTGTGTTTAATGTATCGTACTGAACATTGTGTTTTTCAATGTGCATTGCTATTTTTGAAAATATATTTCAGGTTCTTTGACGTCTTTAAATTGGTTTATATATTTTATTATTCAGTGACGTATGCAACTGAACCTGCCCAGCTGCATTGGGATCAAACTGAGAAAGTAAGCATATGTATTTTATTCATAGCAAAAGAAGCATATATGTATTTTATTCTGACATTCTGACATGATGAGTGCACGGACGCAGGATCGCTTTCCGCAATACTCGCAAACGTTGAATGAGTCTTCCATTCGTCAGATGGCATTGATAGAATGAGCAGTGGGGCGTGATAACAACCTTGCATGGCTGCCAAACAGTGGAATTTGACTCTGTGATAATTTTTTATTACCCGTTCATTACAGTGATTTGTGTCATTTTCAGATTAAACAGAGATTATTATTTTAGTTGTTATTGTTAGATATGGACTGTTGATTAGTTAGAAAGTCTGTATCTCTCCAGATTGCAAAGTTAATTTATAATGTCATGGCAAACAATTTTTCAGATTGAGTGTCTGAGTACGTCATCGTCATCCAAATTCTTTGCTACCTCGAATTCTAAAGGAAACATTGTTGTTTGGAACTCGTCAAGTCAGCTCAAGGTAAACTTACGTAGACCTTTGGTGTTCTAAGAGATCAATTTTTGTGACCAGTTAAATTTCTGCTTCTGATTGCAAGTTGGAATTTTTAGGATTTGGACAATTTCTTGATGGAAATCTTGCTTTGTTCTCTAGCAAAGAATCTGTAGATATTATTCTAAGAGTGATGTTGATTGATATTAAGTATTTCTGAAGTGCCCAAGCATATAAATAAAGCACTTTTCGGCTTCACACGTAAAGCTCTTTCATAAGCTCTAAGTATGTAAATGGATGTATTCAGTTGAATTTTCTTGGAATTTTGTTCTGGAACTCAAATAAAATACCAAGCTATTCTGCATATGAATCTTGTGACTTATTTTGTGCAGCAAGCATGAAAAGCTTCAGAGCTACTGCCATGTAAAAATTGTCTGCTGTTTTATCTGCAAGTAGCAGATGCCAAACAACTCAATTTATAACTATTTTCAGAGCTTTTTGTAACTGAATTTGATTTTTTGTTTTTCACAGAAGCATGTAACGTTTGAGGTTGAACTCCAGAATCCAGTTATCACTACTAAACTTGGGGCAATTGGTTCTCAAGTGACATTACAGTCAGTCGTCACAGCGGCTAGAGAAAAGGATGCTCAAGATAAATTAAGGTGAACTATATTATGTAGTCTGGCATTCTTCAATTTCTTTATATATAGAGTTCAGATTGATTGCTAACTGTAAGGATGCACCTGACTTAGACAAACTTGGCAAGGAGAATGGCAGATATCTCAACGACGTGTTTTTGAATATTTAGAAATGAGCTTTCACTCTTAGATTACCATGTAGATGACAGTTTATCCCCTTAGTACTTTGTAGAAGTTGCGTTTCTTACTAGTTTTAGTGCTTTGAAAAGTTTGGTATCATTTCGCGCCACACTTTTCTCATAGCACACTACATTATGGTACAATAGTACGTATTCTGATATAGCAACCATGGACAATTGGACATGGATTTCAGATTAATTCATTATTAGAAGGAACCAGTTGATGTGGCTCCTGAAGACAAGTGTTATAAGAATGTTCTGGTGTAAGGCTATCTTATTAATTTGTTGTTAATGTGTTGTGGTTGAAGTGATCAATCGTCGTCATCTGCTACAGCCAGTCTCCTGACTGAGAACACGATCCCTCAAGTAGCCACAACATCCAAGGAATCCTCAGAACTGCAGGTCCCTCCAGAAGAGACTGCTTCATTGGCTGGTCACCGAACCGGTCAGTGTGATATTTTACTCTGCTGACAGAAGTGATGCGGTTTTTCAACTTAACTATGCTCTTGCATTCCAGTGCTTGTGTGTATGATTTAAATGTAAAGGTGATGGAGACTACGAGACTTGAGAGTCTGATAAAGGAAATAATAACTGCAGATAAATGATTATTTAGCCAATTGAGTTGAGACTTGCAGTTAGTGGCTGTTTGCATATGATGTGTACATGTGATTGTGAGCATGCGTGAGTGAGCATAACAAATGAAACTTTCCTGTGATTAATTATGAGCAATGGATGAAGTACATGCTCATGTACTCTATGTTTCTAAAGCACATGAGTTTGCATAAACATAGTGAAGTGAAAGCTGCAAAGTGCTGTTGCCGTAACGTATCTTAATGGAAAGAAAAAGTGCAAAAGATAGTTTGCAAATCATTCTGGCTCATGTTCTCTGAATTTAAATTTGGTTTGCTATTTGATCCCAGTTTAGCTTAGTTGATCATTCTTTCTCTGCAGGATGCTTTGTCTTGCTGGACAACTAGACCGTTTGTGAATTTTAGCAGTACATGCGCCAGTTGGAATTTTCTTGTTAATTTACCATTGCAGAAGATATTTAGCAACAATAAGTGACATATTGATTGTTTTAATCAATAGACATCGATGTATGTGGTTTTCCTCTGTTTTCATTGTTGACAGCATCTTCCCTGAAGGTAACGGCTCTAAGTGTGATCATTGGAGGTCCATCAGAGCTGGGAGCAAATCACGTTGGGGTTCCTGTGCCGAGAACTACCCAGGATTTGGCTGATGTCCATCCTTCCCTTGTTGCTGGAATTTTCATCCAAGTCAGTTCTCCAGCAAAAGACGAATCACCGGTGACATCGGCAACGACGTGGCAGACAGATCGATCGAAATTCAGTGAAGTCCAGGTTTTAAATCAGTTGAATCAGGCGATCAGCGGAGAAACACTGACGCCCGTTCAGATCATCTGTTCGACTGTAGTCAACAACCATGAAGGAGGAGGAGGAGGAGGTGGAGGGTCTGCATGTGATGCGGGCGTCACCACTCCAAGCGGTGAAAACGGGACTACACACAATCAGCAGTTCATTCCGTGTCTTGTGATCTACGACGTCTCGGCCGCTGTTGCCCCATCAGTGACTGTGCGCGAACTGAAGAATGAACCGACGACATTCCAGGGTACTCAGGTCACGAAACCAGAATTCAGCGATGGCCTTAGCTCGGCAATTCAGTCCGTCTACTCGATAAAAGACGTGGAGATGAGTGATGACGACCAGGACATCCAGATCATCGGTGTTTCTGGACCGGTGTCGCCAACTGCACCGAAGATCATCAACCTAACGTACGACAGTATTCCAGGAACCACCTACAAAGTTTTTGGGAGTAATTTCCATCAGTCGAAGGAGAGTAAAGTGAAGGAGACCGAGATTACAGATGCGATATGTCGCTCTGGTTCCCTGATGTCCGCTGGCAACGTTGTACAGTGCATACCGCTGCCGCCAGAGGTCGAGTCTACTCAGTTTGTGCGGTGTATAGTTCCATTGCATAACAAGAGTCATATCATCGTCATTACGTCTCCAGTAGCAACAAGAGAGGACATGAGCTGTTTTGCTCCTTCCGTCAATCCTGGTGAGGGTCGTAGCTGCGTGTTGGTCTATCAAGTCGTAGTGGAGTCGAGTGTGACTCTGCTGAATGCGGATCCTGTGTCTCTTCTTCAGTTCGACGATCTTGATGACGCTGTTATGACGGCGACCTTGCTTCCGCCAGAAGTCTGCATTCAGAGCGATGATGACGACGACGACGATGCTACATTTGAAAATCCCTTGGGCTCCAGAGCGGAGGGCTTGTGTGGCGCGGTTGTCATAACAACTTACTCAGGCAATATAAAAATCCTGAACTTGAGTGATCTTTCGGTTCTGGCTGTCATAAAAGCGACGAGTGAGGAAGCGTACGTCTCAACAACTTACTGCTCGAGCATCGATCGCCTGTGTGCAGCGACGCGTGACGGACGACTTCGGTTCTTTATCGTTGGACCGAAGCAGAGGCACCTCGATGAGTTGGATGGTGGACATGTTTGTTTGAACAGTTTTGCAGTTGATGATGGCGAAAACGGGGGGTGTGGTTCTGCACCTTCGGTTGAACAAAAGACTAACACAAAGCGAGGTATGTCAATGAATTTGTTTTCTTTGTTTACACTGTAAGCCAGTTGATCTAACCTATAGAATATTGAAAGACCAGACGTGTATACCCTTATTCTAACACCCATTGTTTGTGTATGACTGTATGTGTTATATATAGACTTATCTAGTGGCTATCAGTAGTATTTGTATCTTCATTTATTGACAATTCTAGATGTCACATTGCATCCAGGTTCAGGTTACCTGGGAAAAATTAGATTTTTACCACAGTTCTCATAAGAAAGACAGTTTGTTTGCTATTTTCTATATGAAGACTTTTTGAAATTTATAGTGTCTATCATCTTTGGTTGGAGGCTTAAAATTGTGCCATAGGGTCAAAATTGAAATGATTTTGCACTTCTGCTGGAATAAACTCCGGACCACATGGTTCTCATTCCAGATCACTGAATGCAGACGTTTCGTCTCTTTCTCCCCAAGCATCTCATCAATTCCCTTGGTTGGCGATGGGTATCCAATTCTCTGTAGTTTTTTGTGGAACGACTTAATCTTGTGACGATTTTTTGCTCTAGCAAAGTCCCAACCATTGGTAGCAGTATGTTTTTGCCAGGGCTCATAAAAGAAATGGTTGTGGAGTTGAGGGATCTTGTCAGCTGAAGCAAAGATTCTACAAGGCCAACTTCTGAGAGGAACTGAATTGCTTTTGTTTCTGAAACTGATGTTGTTCAGGTTGAAATATAAATTACTACTTGCAGATGTAATATGTTTGAATTGGCTCTGACTTGTTTTTTATTCATGCACTTCAGCTCTTTAGTTTTCGCAATGTATGTATGCAGGATGTTCTAATCGTTTGTGTTTTAGAAAATTGTCTCCTGAATGAGCAGCTGACTGTGGATGCTCTGACAGCGCTCCATGACTTGACCCAGTTTGAAAATCTTCTGCCAAGGTTCAGTGCCACAGTTCCACCATGCTGGAACGAAATCCAGCAGGAACAACAGCAGAGAAAACACCCACAACATCTGCATCAACAGGGTGAAGCAACACAGCACACAAGAACATGGCGCTTACAGGCAGACAGGTATTAGCCACAAAGCATCAAGCAAGCCTTTGTTTCTTTTGGTTTTGATGTGGATTTGCGCATTTCAGACTACTGTTTGGGCACTTGCCCAGATCTGTAAATATGTTTGTGAATAAGTTTGTTTATTTTTATATATATAATTTATGTATTTATGCCTGGATGTTCAGCATTACCATATATATATATATGTTGAATTGCCGATCCCATACTTAAGTTGATGGCTGTTTTGAGGCAAAGGAAGTCAATATATTTCTGCCTGTGGTGAGTTGAAGTTTAATAATTAATTTTATAATATGGAAAATATGCTGGTATGTTTAGACTGCAACAGGAGAACAAGTTGCATTTGATTTACAGGACATATGGTCTTTTTGAATTCCTTAAAATTTATCTGTGTGTATGAATTTTTATTAGAAGATAAAAAACTTTAATGCAGTTTGCAACTTATTCACAATCATACGCTGTAGTGAATTTCTACGGTCCTATCAGAAACTCTTTCAGTGAGATGCTGCATGTTGAAGAGATGAAATCCTCTGCTGATGACCAGCTGGTTGGGAGATCATGCTAAATTGTCTAAATATTTGACATTACATGTTTAAACACTTGCACGCACACAATGTTCAGTCAATACACTCAAACACAAGCGGCCACACAAACAGTGCCTTTAAGAGACCATTCAGATATACTATACTGATGTTCTGTGTTTAGTGTATACTGTTCTGCTGAAGAATATCAGTTACAGTAGGAAATGCTTTCTTGAATTTTGGGTATGAGTTATTCATTATGTACTGATTCAATTGGGAAAAACGCTGTGAATGGTGCATGTGTGATGACTTTATTTGCTGTGATTTCAGCACCAGTTGGGATGAGCATCTCTTTGAACTAGTCCTGCCAAGGCTGCTTTGTGTTGGACACATTGACTTAAAGTTCACCCTGAACGCAATGTGCACGTCTGTGCCCAACATTCAAGTGACACTTCTCAAGCAGAGCATGTCCAGCATTGGGCAGTCCGACCTGTCCAGTGTGTCGGCAGCCAAGCCTCTGACCACTGACGCAGGGGCTAGGGTTGATTTCAACCTCACCAGCGGCCTAGATTCTGATGTTGGAAGCCATGATGGAGTTGGAGGCAGCCAGGCGGCTGATGAGTCAAATGGAGACAGCGGATGTCTTGGCAGTGAGTTTCTGGAGCGCCATCGTTCGGAGATTGTGTGTGGACCACTGGAACTGGCGAATTATGTTGATCTGTCCGGAACACAGGGCATCATCCCGCTCACCAGTATCCAGTTGCTCAAGTGCAAATCAAAGTCATTCTTGCTTCACATAAAAAGCAAATCAACTGCCAAAGAAAGGGCGACAGCAAAACCAACTCAGGTCGGTTTGCCTTCCTGTTTTCTGCCCTCGGTTGCAAACTAAATGAAGTGATCGCTTGCTATTCATTCCAAAATTATAATGCCATTTATTTTACCTGAATCAGATCAAGGATGGGTATTAATGCCGGTAATTTCCGCAGTTGCTGCATTAATTGATTGATTAACCCTTTAACGACCAGCTACGTATATGTTTTTCAGGCATTTGAGTACATGCTTGTTGTTAAAAAGTTGAGGGTGTTATTTTATTAAAGTAGCGTAACGAAAATCTTTTATTTGGCTGCGGTTACAGAAAGCTATCCGCATACATTCATCATCAGTCATGTGTTTGTGATCTGCTTTTCCATCGTTGGTTGTCAAGTGCACTGTACGACAATCCCCTTGACAATTATATAAATCTTGTGCTCTAATTATCTCTGTTTATGCAGTGCAGTTTACTTCATTTCCTTTGTTGTCTCCTTCCTTCGAACTTTACATGAGCGCATTATTTTGGGATTGTGTACACTTGGTCACACCTTTTGAATTTTGACTCAACAGATCTGTTAGGTTGTTTTGCTACTACAAACTGTTCTACTTTGTTTATAATCTTCTTTAGTATTTAAATTCCTGTAGTGGTCTGCGACCAACTCATTTCTACTGTAAGGTTTATTCTATTATTTTGCTTTTTCATTGTCCAGCACTCTGATTTAAAAGCACTCGGTTGTATTATCTAATTGTTTTCTATATATCGTTGAACATTTTCTGTTTTATTTATCTACATCTCCACCTCATGTTTGTGGGATTATCCAATTCTTGTTGTCTGTATGTCTTTTGCACTCCCAAGATATGCAATGAGGCATCTACTATATATCAATATACAGTAGCTTCTTCTTGTATGTTGTCTCTTTACTTTTGTCAGTAATCATTGTTTGGTTTTCTCTGTGTTAATCAATGGACTGAATCTTATACTTGTTTTGTTTATCTGTGTCATAAAATCCTTTAATTCTCTTCTGCTTCTAGTGCGGAGACCAGCACCAGCGTTATGTTCTCATATTTTTAGATACTCATACATTACAAGCATTGCCCTGTGATGCTTCTCAAAGTTAGAATGTTAATACAAGAGGTATAGAAATGGCGCTGTTGCATGCAAATTAATTATTCATACCAATGATATTACGAAGATTTCAGAACCTGTTTGAATATCAGGATAAAGTAAATTCTAGGTATTTTGGTGTTGTGGTAGTGTATCACTCATGGTTGAATATGAAGTGTCATATTTTATCATACTTATCTGTTCTGTGTTTTTAGAGCACTTGCAAGAACACAGCTGATGCAGCCAAAGCAAAGCCAGCTGGGTTGTCTAGCAAGCCAACAGGAGCCAGCCCTGGCGCTCAGGGTTCTTCAGTGAGTGGAAGCGCTAATAAGCAGAAGACGGAAAGCATCAGAGGCTGCGACTGGCTGCATGAAGTGTCAATCACTGTGCGCCGGTTTCGTAAGTCAAGTCATCATCGTGACAGGTAAATAATTTGACTTGTCCAGTAGTAATCTGTCTTTTAGAGGGCTAATTACTTATATATATATATATATATATATATGTATATGTATATATATGTATGATATGTGTATATATATATAATCCCTGTTGATTCGAGTAGAAAGAAATAATGGAATTCAGTTGCATGTTAGAATTGTGCTCTATAAATTGTTAGAAAAGCATATAGTTAATTATAGTACCACATGTGGTGCACTGCTTCAGTCAACAGTTTATCATCTACTTTGTTTACCATCCTTTTGTAAAACTGCCCTGTATGATGATGTTGCTGTTCATCGGTGTTATAAAGTAGTAGCAGGGCTGTCTTTGGGAAGGGAATTGAACTTATTTATAAGTCTTATCATGCAACTTTAGTAATCCTGCTATGCTCGATTATATATTGTAGGGTTCTTCGATATGCCATGCTGGAGTCAGGCGACTTTCACGAGAGACTGTTGCTAGCAGCATGTGGACAAGATGACATTTCATCAGTCAGTGGCAATACCTGTAAAGAACATCGACAACATCTGGCTCTAGACATACTTACTTGGATCATGGCAATTCAGATCAATGATGCTGGCAAGATGTGAGTTATTGCTTTTTAAGGGCCTACTTGTAGTCATGTATTTGCAACATAATCTACATGGTCAGTAGCTAAATTACTGGCAGCAGAATTCATTCAGCTCAGAATATCATCATGTCGTATTTTTCTAATATATACGTTGGAGTTTTTTGCTTGAGCGTTTTATTTAAAGGTGCTGAGCTGTTTAATGTGCTTGATGTCTCACTGAGACTATTCCCAGAATACTCGATAGACAATGTTGACTTCATGACACTATTTTCACCTTTCACTGGTTGCAATTTGTTATTTCGGTTCAATAAATGAATATATACACGCATGGCGATTGAGATTAATAAAGAGACACTGTAAGCATAAACTGGAAAAAATAAATTTCAGTTCATAAGTTTTATTGATGACCAAATAAAGATTCAAGTATATTTATTGCAGTAGTTGATGGGTGTAAATAGGCAAACCCAAATGGAGTAATATTGTTCCCCTATTTCAAGTTACCATTATTTTTTTTACAATTTTAAGCAATACTGTGCACAACTGGTTCCAAGCTAATTGCATTTTCTATCAGATTGCATAATGACAGCCTATTCTTTGTTTGTTTTACATTTAATGATTTTTTGCAGTGTCAGCCATTTGATCCGATTATTAGAGTCCATCTTATTGGTTGACGAAATTACTCTGTTGAATGTTGTTGTTGTTTAGGAAGAGTAGAATTATATGTTGCATACAATGGCATGATCTATTGTTTTTTCATGCAGACAATTACTTGGTTCCAGCCTCATGCAGACACTCCAGTCTAATCTGTCGGCTCTTGTTCAGTCCTGTCTTCTCGAAGGAGACAGAAGTATCGCACACAAGTGTGCAAAATTGATTGCACTCTGTCTTGAGTAAGTTATCAATATTAATGTCATTGTTTTTCACGCTTCATGTGCTTGTGGTGCATGGGGTTTGATAGGCAACTGTCTGATATACTTTTCGCCATAGTTGCTTGAACAGTTGAATTCTGTATTAATCGCTGCCTGCTATGAAACATGCCATATTTCATTTTTCTTTTCGACCTTGACAACATTCTGACAGGAAAATTCGATCAGTACTTACCCTTGCCTCAAAATTTATATATTGCACTTTTTAATAATGAATATCAGATTTGTAAATTAATTCGAAAATTGTTGTGAAATTTTTGAAGGGAAGAGAAAGCAGTAATGGCCGAATGTTGATAAAACTAAGGACAGCTTGTTACAACAGTTGAAAAGAGAAAAAAATGTAGGACTGATTCTGTTAGCAGATGAGGGAACTTGAACGATCTCAAAACAGCTGCAGAAGTCATATTTTTGACATTTTCACAGAAATTGACGGTGTCTGTCATCTTATATACACCAGATTATGTATTTGATATTAACACACAGAAGAACCGTGACATGCATTGGCAGTTTATAACTTGCAACTGATGTATAACAACAGATATCAGTTGAGTGATTATTAGCCGACATTGATAACAGTTGCACAATCACAGGAAAGAACTTTAAAGCCAGTATCTGGTCATTCTATGAACAGCTGTGCAGAGCATATTTGAAACTGCACTTGCTGTTGAGCTCATTACATTTACTCTGAAATTTGACGATATGCGTGTAAAGCATCTTAGAAGTGGCTTCCTACTGACGATGCTATATAAATTGTCTGAATTACAATTTGAGATGATGTTTCCAAATGCATTTATTCCAGATACGTCAAGAACTGCTCTGATCCGGACTTTGCCCCAGCATTCAACTACATACTGCTGCAGGCACTGATCGTGTGCCTACCCCGTATTCTCACATCATATTCGGCTGGTGCCCTGCACTGGTACTTCACGCTTCTCAATCACGTCAAGTGCATGGATGCCAGTGCTACCGGTGAGAAGTGCATGGAGCTGCTGGGCGAAATAGCGAAGTCATACAGCTACCGTGTTAATCCATACCATTCTCTGCTGAGAGCTCGCTATGGTCTCTATGGATCACCACTTGAACCTGATCTCTTTGACATTGACCCACCGCAGCTTCGCACTGCACCTGCCACAAACACCACCTATTCAGGTGTCGTTGCTAGCACGGTCGGTCCAACGACTGGCGGTGTCTCTGCCGGTGGAATTCCGCTTACAGCCGGTTCAGGTCTGGCAAATGTCGCATCTGGCAGTGGAGCGAACGGCAGCTTGGCGTTTTCAGATGAGGTTCTCTTCAAAGATCTTATGAATCTGTGTCACATGGACAAGAATCTTTCCGGACCCAGTGGGGTTCTCGTTGGTTCCACTTCAAGGTGCGGTGTTGAACAGCCACTGTCGCGATATCTGACGGGGCTACTAGAGGTCGAGCCACTTCACTTCACCTGCCATGCTACAAGCGATGGCACCAGAATGGAACGTCTTGACACATGTACGATTTCAATCCTCAATGCATGAATTAGATTAATTAATTATCGAGTTGACTGCTTCCTTTTTGATTGTTGAGTCTACAGTTGTGTATACCAAATGTTACCCGTAAATTATGAATTTGATGATGCAACAGCAAGCTAGGACTACATTACTTTAGAATAGCATAGTAGGTATATTCTTTACTTTAAAAAATTTGTAGTTTAATGGGTAATTTTGCCATAAATGAACTGATTTATCTAAATAATGTTTCCTTCCAAGATTTTGCATTTTTTTGACTTTTGGTAGAGTGACTGGACTGATAAATGTTAGGGAAGCCAGATCTATAAAACACGAACCTGAGATTGTTATAGATTATCTTTAGACAGAAGCCTATATATAGTTTTAGCTCAATTGTTGTATTTTGCATTGTCTGCAGTGAATCAGACAACTGCTCTGCCTGGAAATGCGGTCGGCCTGTCTGGAACAATCAACTTTGCTGAGGGTCTGTCATCCACCACCGGAACAATGCTGTCGACGCTGTCAAGTGCTATGGTCTCTGCTGAGCAGCAGCTCGTTCAGCTGCAGCAGAAGCAGCTGCAGTTAATCAAATTGCAGCAGCAGAAGCAGAAACTGGAGCAGAAGCTGGCCGAGACAACGAAGAACGTGGCCAGTGGTGCGGCTGTCGGTCTTCCGTCGCACTATATGTCGTACGGCTCGGAGCTTTTCCCACCGACACCAAAGAACACGCCATTCTTCATGACGCCACCTGTTACACCTCCAAATGAGAGTTACCATGGCATGTTTATGGGAGGAACTAGCGGGCTTGCATTCGGTAATGACAAAGAGGCTGACAAACCGCCATCTGGAAAAGCCAATAACAGCTCCAAGGTAATAATTTCCGTCATTTAGAACAATGTTTGGTTGTTAGCTAGTTAGTGATAGCCAAGTGCCAAGATAATTAATTGAGAACATCTCTGGTGCCTCCTGGAAGTTTCAACAGAGGCCAGGGACAATTAAACTTTGCTTCAGAGTCTGTGATAAAAGGTTGATGTACAATTGTGCATGACAGCAGTTGTATTGTAGCTTTTTGCTTTTTTTAAGCTGCTCAATCTGAAGAGTCGTTGTAGTGACTTGAAATTGGTACCTTTGCTGATGACTATTTAAGCGACAAACTAACTTATTGTGAGACTGATCACTTGTACAAATAATCGTTTACAAATAATCAGTAGGTTGATTGTGTCAAAATATTTGAATTTATTCCTGCTTGATGTTGCTGTTCATTTTGTTCAGATTCCTGCTGAAAAGAGTGATGCAAGTAAACAGCTGGCGATGTTATGGCCTCAGACTCAGACTCTCTTTCAGCCACCGCCTGCTCAGGCACTTGTCATAGAACGCATGCATTCAGGTGGCATATTCTTTTTGTTATTAAAGTTGCATAGATTTTTTGTTATCTATGCTATAAATCCGAAACTTTTCTGTGGCTGGGTGTGTGTGTGTGTATATCCGTCCCAAGAAAGGCTCCGCAACGGCTCTATTTTGGGCGAATAAACAAATTTTTTTCTCTTCTCATGGAAATTTGTAGGTCAGCACAAAAATTTTCAGCTCTCAATTCACTTTAAAACCCGAGTTATGAACATTTTAAATTTCGATGCGATTAACGCATACAGATTTAAGAAGCCTTTCATCGTTATAACGTTAACTATCATGTCGCCATTTTCGCTGCTCGCAGATTAATTACCCGAGTTATTCAGAGGTTCACTCAGTGCAGAAACCACAGGGAAAGGAGAATGCGGCTGTGGGTGTGTATGTTTATACGCCCACAGTTTCGCTGTTATTGAACAGACTCACCCAGCGGATCAATTTCAGAAAATGTACTGAAGGACCAGTGAAGGTGGTTCAAAAGCATGACTTAATGCTGTCCATTGTGGTGTTTTAGGAGCAAGACGTTTTGTGGTGCTTGACTTTGGAAAGGCAATTCTATTGACCGATGTTGTCATCCCAATGTGTGGTGATCTCGCATCGTTGTCAATCGACATCTGGATTCAGGGAGAAGAGATTGACGGACATCGGCTGGTCGTCTCAAGTGACATTGGTCTCAGCTCACTGATTCTCAATGACATCACGCCACCACCTGTCTGCCGATATCTCAAGGTCATTTCCATTTTTATATTCTACTGATTTCTGATGTTGTGATGGTTGCACTTTTGCCAGATAAGCAGAGCTATGGTTTTTCGTGGTCTAGTTTAATGATTGCCAAATCTGCTTTAATCTTTTCCCAAATAATCTTGCAACTCATCTTGTTTAATCTTTGACCAAATAATATTGCAACTAATCAGATTTCTTAATTTTTTTTAACTTCATCACCTTAAAGAAAGATAACGACTTGGTTACTGTTAAAAATACCTTAATTTTTTTTGCTGTAGACTGAGGTTGTTGTCTTTTGAAATTGTCATCTTTTATTGGGCAATTGAACTATAAGTGATTTATAGATACTATAATGCAGATGCCCACACTTGATAAATCTTGGTTCCAGGATTGTGCTTTCAGGGAGCTTCAAATGTGACTTGTGGTAACTGTAAGAATTTTTGTTTATTTACTTTAAGATTACTACTATTCGTCGTTACGGAGGCAACACAACTCGTTCTAAGATCCCGATTGGGTCTTTCTATGGCCACACCTTCATTCTTCCATGGGAAAAAGTTTCCGCAATACCATCACATGGTGCCAACATGTCACCCGGTCCTTCTGCAGACTCGGAAAGAAGTGGAAACCACATGTGCTCCGATCAGTCACAGATCCTGTCACAGCTCGGCATGTACATGTCTCTACTGGAAGACGTCCAGTGTCGGTACAGTCTGGCATGCAAGAATCTCATCACTCTTCTGTCTGCGTCTGAAGTGCCTGGAAACGAAAGCAGCAACCACACACACTTCTTCTTGAAGAAGGGCCGACGTACAGATGATGACAACAAGATTCACGTAGCGTACTGTGAATGCATCCAACTACAAGTATGCTGTGAAGAGTTATTTTGCATTACATCTCTTTTGCCCTGAATGCCTTCCTTTGCTTGTTTATTGTAAAACCATGTGCTAACTTTGAGTATGTCCATTTTCAAGTCTGGTTTATTTCTGTATTTAGTGTAATCGATTTCAATGTGCAATCTATCATTTAGGTCCTGTACAGTGTACAATACATGTTATAGGTTCTTTTTTTGTAGTGGCGCTATATAAATGTACGATTACAATTACAATTACAATTTAATGCCTTGGTCATATAATGTGTTATATTGGAGTTCTAAGCAACTTGGCAAATTCCTTTTCTCCTGCTTTTTTATTTAAAGTTAATTTTATTTATTACTGTACATATTTTGCTATGAATTGTATGTCAGTGTCATGAGCATTCAGGAATTTTAACAGTTTTCACATGCTTATACAATGGGTTTGCTGTTTTGTTTAGGTGCAGCTAAACTTGGCCAAACATGCGACCACTCGACTTCAGAAAGTCCTTGGTATTTACAGCAATCCCTCCGCATCTTTTGACACCTCACAAGGCAATCTGCAGCTGATGCTGAAGCAGACGTCGGTTGATAAACTTCGTGTACTCATCGAGTTTCTGCTCGACACACTGCTAAGCATGACCAACTCCTGTCCGACAATACCTCAGATGCCTGTCTCGCTCTACACGACGCTGACTCCCAACTGCGCTGAGATGCTTTTCCGCAACCTCTGCATCCATGGCACCAAGAAGATGCAAACGCACACCGGTGTCATCCTTGTGCGTGTGTGTGGCACGCAGAGTTGGTGGGGCGAGTTTCTTGGCAACATCCTTCAGGAGTTCTTTACTGCAGAACAGCTGACCATCTTTCCACAGGACAGGTTAGCATTGATTTATCGATATTAACTGCTAAATGTATGGCAAGGGTTGCTTAGTGCTGTAGTGGTTTGCATGCTCGATTTTCAGTTGAGAGGTTGGGGTTCATATCCCCCTTTGGTGCAGAAATTTGGTTGAAGATTTCTGCTTCACTTGTGCTGCCTAGCTTGTTCAGCTTTGATGAGTACACATGACCATATGACACTGTCGGTGGAAGATGTGATGACAAGGGAAAAGACTGGACACCCGTCTTCGTGTGCCAATGCTAACACTGGACACCTGTCTTCTTGTGCAAATGCTAAGAAAATGATGTTGCTGACACTTTATATTTGTGTCTGCCACAGGATAGATTAGGGACTTAAAGAAAGATTGAGGAAGAGCCAGATGAATTAATTACCCATGCTTTTGATAATGTGAAAGTGTTTCTGTCTTGATGCTACACGACATTAAAACAAAGTTTGGATGCTGTGGGCTGAGGATTGTTATAGTTTCGGTATAATTATATAGTTTGACTTGGCATGTAGTGTTAAGTGATCTGAATTGCATTTTCAGGGTGTTCATTCTATTGGCTGCACTGGGTCAAAGGTCACTGACTGGTCCAGCTGCCAGTAGCATCCTTGAAAATATTCTTCTGCTTCTTGCACGACAGTTATCACCTCTCTCATCGGATGTCAATGACCCGTGGCGGAACAATCTTCGTGAGTTTTTCTTCTCCTCATTCCTGCTTTTCAGTTTTTTGTGCTTTTGTCAATTTCAACAGTTGGAAATTGTCATTTTATTGTTTCTCAGTCTATTTTGTTAGAAATGTTGACTTTTTATGTGATTTTAGTCGTGTTTGCAGCTCTTTAACATGCATGCAGGTTCCACTTAGTGATATTCTAAATAAGAATTTGTTACTTTGTTTAATGTTTATGGGTTCTATTGTATTGTTAACGCAGAACTTGGTTTAGAACTTGGTTTGTAGACCTGTGAATTGGCAAACTTCGTTCATTAGATACCGAAATGGTTTTGCTGATCTGATTGAACTGTGAACTGACCTCAATGATTGACATCTTCTTGTATGCTGTTGACTAGGTCATCTGGATCTGACACTAATCGGTTGGCTGCTGCTTTTCCTTAGCAAGTGTCTGGATTGCTGCCAGTCAAATGCTTCAGATGATATGGACAAGGCCCCAAGCAAAGACAGGGAAGGTGAGTAGACCTTGTCCAGCATGAATTGCATCTGAAAGCTTGTTGCACGGCTTTAACGTTTGCAATGCCAGAAACAGCTGTTATCGATATACACAGTAAAACAGAATCTCTTATGAATAATTTGGCCTAAGAGCAGATTCTGCTGTTTATGAAGTTCTCTAATCATTTTACACCATTGTAGTATTTGATCAAACCATTTTTCTTTAATTCTCTATCCTGCTTGGAGACTTTTGTCATGTGTCTTTCAACTGTACTATACTTGAAGGTTTGTGCTGTCTTAATCTGTTGACCTTCATTATCCTTAGATCATGAAACATCTGTTGCTTCTTGTCTGGTTACAGGTCGATGGTGCTTTCCGGGCGCTGTTTCCAGTCGGTGGAATTTCATCCAGGGTGAGAATGCAGTGCAGGCAAATAAGCTTTCAAAGTCAAATACATCAAAGCTGTACAGGAGGAAGCTGCAGAAGCGCCTGCTACATCACAAGCAGCAGCTGATGAACCTACAGCAAGCGAAGAAGCACTTCTCATCCAAAATGGAAGAATCAGTGGCTGCTGGCAGTCTGATGGACAAGGAGACTGAACATCTTGTTAAGACACAGGATATGCTGTTCAAAAGACAAATGAGACAGTACTCTTCTAAGGTTAGAATCTGACCTTTGATTTGGTCAAATCTTTCAGCTTTACATTTTTTTAGTAATTCTCATGCTGTAAGGTGTTCACTATTAAGATTATGAAGATAGCCAGAAATGCTCGAACTTTGCCAGTTCGCCTTTTGTTGTTTTGCATGCACACACTCCAAAGAATTTCTGATTTGTTTGATTGTAAATTGTTTAAACTTTAAAACTTTGTTGCTTGGTATTCGATTTTGCGGCATCAGTGTATTCATATAATATGATTTGAATTGTATTGTTTCATCTAACTTGGATTCATATTTCATCTAACATGGATTCAATTCAAAAATTACACAACCAAATGTTTGTGCACAATTGTTGGTGTCACACAGCTGTTGTAGGCACTGCTATCCTGAGGTGCTTGTCACTTTTTTTATGGTCTTGTTGTTAAAGCGTTAGAAGGTGCTAAATTAAGTGTCTGGATAACTAGCTTACTGAGTTATATGTCTGTCTGCGCTAAAAATCTACACTTACATTAAGTTCAGTTGAAAATGATTATCTGGTTTCTTCCTGAGCTGCATGATTTAGCAACTTTAAGATTATGCCTTTGCATAATAATAACTGGTTGACATCTGCACAATTCTTGAATTTTTCAGCACTTGAAAGACATCATTAACATCAGACGTACTGATGGAGAAATGCTGAGGAAGCAGGCTAACAAGGACAGCAGCGGTGGATCTCAACAAGCTGGAGAGAAAGACAGTTGGGAAAGTGATATCGATTCATCTCTGTTGGTGATGTCTCGAGAGAAGTGCATTCCAGTCGTTCATGGTCTTGTCACTCTGCTGCTCTCAATGGACTTCACTTGTCATGTTGATCTCTTCATTATCGCCTGCAAGGTACAATATCGTCTGTATCTTTTGAAGTAGTGATTACTGAAACTGAGCTTCTTGTCATAAAATCTGTGTTGGTTAATTCTCTGATATAGTTAAGTCTGCATTGCTGGTTAGTGTGCAGAATGACTTTAGCAAGAAACTAACGAGAAAGGTGTGTTTACAGGCACACTTGATGTAATTGCTGAACAGAACATTTGTGTATGTATGTTCCCTTTTTAGCTATACAGCTGCAGGTCCTTTGTTACAGTTCTGCTGTCAGAGAATAGTTGTTTTCTAGTTTAGCAAAAATAAATACTGATAGAAAAATGTTGAGTTTTTAACCTAATTGTTTAGCAATTCGAGCTCAATCCAGTGTAATCTAGAACCCAATTTTTATATATTTTTTATTTTAAGAGCTTTTTCTGTGTGGTTGTTTAAAACTACTTCCAAATCAGTGCTTGTTCTTTTAAATGATGGCATTTTAGCATAACTTGACTATTTTGGTCTGCTGTGCTTTTAGTTCTATCGAGACATAATCTGAATATATGTTGGTTTGTTATTAGGTCTTGGCTCGGGTGACTGTGAGCACTCGGCCTGCGATTTCGCTGTCAGAAGCCATGAAGCAAGAGGATCTGGAACAACTCATGCTTCTTATGTGCAACATTGAATACAATCATGGAAATGTGTCGTGGGGTGGATCATGGTCTGGACATTCCATTACTTGTCTGCTCCAAGACATACTTGAAGGTTAGAATCTTATCTGCGAGCATCCTGCCTGTAATTTTCTGCTGCTTATCTGTTAAATTGATACGGTGGACCTTAAGGATAACATATCTCTGCAAAGAGTGCAGTTCCTGTTCAGGAAAGAAATTTATTTGAAAAGCTATTTGTGTTAGGATATTGCTCAAGTTGATGCTTAATAATTTGTCTTTCTGCTGTGTTTTTTCTAAGGTTGTATCTTTTCTAATTTGATGTGTATGTTTGTAATATTTAAGGTGAGCGACTGTATTCAGTTGCTTCCCAGTTGGATGGAAATACGGATGGAGATTTGTTAACACCAGTGGGTGCTGGTGCTGCATCAGATGTCTCTTCAAATGATATCAGTGATTCACTGTTGCACAGCTGTACTCTTCCAACGATGGACGAAGAACCAGCAATTAACGATTCTTCAGGTAGGACTTTTTTTATTTCCAGTGTGTGCATGGATTTTTGAATATACAATGAATTCAGATTTTTTCCCCTCTTTTGGACCGAGTCTTCTAAAAGTTTTGTAAGATTAACATGATTTTAGAAATTTATATGCATATTTCTGAGATGGGGGTGCTGTTGAATCTGTGTTTGTCATACAGGCAATTGAGGGGCACAATTCCAAAACTCACTCAGTCCAATGCTTATCACTTGGACTGAGTGAGTTTTGGAAATGTGCTCCTCAATTGTCTCTTGGTTGCATATTGCTCTGATTCATCAAAAGGGTATTTTTTGTCTTCATAGTTTGTTTGGAAACTTGAAAAAGAAAATTTGAGCCACTTGTATATCATATTTTGATTAGCAAGAAATGGAAGTAAAGTTTTAATGCAACATTAGTTGATGAACTGTAGATTTGAGACTGGCTTGTGCTCTTCATCTGTTTATTGAAGACGCCCTTGTAACAGCATTGCTGTGTTAGTGCGCCATATAGCTTGTCATAATTATTATTATTCGTTATTATCATTCATTTTTTTATGCTGTTTGTAGCCAAAAATAAATATGACATGGACGTGTCAATGCTGGTTGACGCTCTAATGGATGATGACTTGTACGAGGAGCAGATGAGTGGCAAATACACCGACCTGAAGGACTTCCTCTACACTGAAGCTATAAAGAATGACTGGACAGCTAAGCTGATGAATGTTACAATGAAGTCAAACCCTAATTCGAGCACGATTCACTGGGGTTTCACTGGGTATGATGTTCATTCAGATGTTGCAATTGTAGACCTGTAGATTCTGCTGTTAGCTTATTGTCAAAATGGCTCAACTGGAGGTTCAACACTGAATTCATCTTGCAAGTTTCCTATTTAGTGTTTAAAGTCAGTTGGTGAGTGCTGAAATCTAAGTCTAACTTAGCAGATTAGATGCATCTTTGCAAATCTATTAGAATAACTAACAATGTTTGCATAAATCATGTCTCTGATCTAATCTCAGACTTTTTAATGTTTTAGTTTTATGCTAGTGTGAAGAATTATTTGTTCTTCAACCTTTTTTTGCTCTGACCTTTTTTTGCAGAAATCCAGTATTTGGTGATGATGACAAGAAAGACATTAAACTTTGGAAAGCAAAGAATGCTAATTTCAACCGGCCAATGAATGCTGCTCCTCAGGGCGTTTCGCTGGCAATGGATGCTCGTCTGGAACAGGGGGTTGAACTGAGAGCAGAACTTAGGCTTAAGGTATGACAATCTATACAGCTAAGAGAATGTGTTTGTAGTAGAATTAATGCTTTCAAAATATTACTTTATGATGAAAATCAGAGTATGACAGACATTGTTATGAGCACCTAAATGCACTCAGTGTGATGTATTAGATATAGTGATCTTGAGCTGGTTTGAATTTAAGTGTCTGAACCAAGATACATGAAATGAACAGATTGAATCTATTGGATTATGGCTGGTAGATGTCAATAATGTGGTTGGCAGAGAGTGGTTACTTGTTACAGGCAAGGAAGACATTCAGCCATTTTGTGGTTGCCATTTTATTGTTACCAATGCAAAATTCACATGGTTTGGACATAATCGATGTTGTTTGATCCTGAGTTAATAATACTGTTTTTAAGTTATCACATGTTGTGTGGTATCTGTGCTATACATTTGTTGTAAAAATGTTTTGTCTATGTTACACGGATTTAGAATTCTTGTGTTATTCGTTTGATGTTTTTAATATTTAATTTCAGTTGAGTGTTTACGTTGCCTTTTCAGTTGATGCTATCCATGGAGGCAAATAACATTCAGAATGCGATGAATGCACCTCTGCCACTGCTTACAATTGGTGCCAATCCAAAAGCCGCAGCAGCTGCAGCGTATGCTGACGAAAGACTATCTGAAGACAGCTTTATCAGTATGACCAACCGGATGGAGGTTAGGATTGTCAGCGAATGGCTTAACCCTTTAACGACCAGCGTGTACTAAAATGTATACGGGAAAACATATGCAGCTGGCCGTTAAAGGGTTAATCTGTAATCATCCTTTTGTTAGTTGAAGTATAGCGTTTTCTTAATCATTGTGTAACTATAGTTATCAGCTACTAGGTTATCTATCTATGCAACTGGTGTACTAGATGCTGGTTGCAGGCTGAGATTTGTGATTGAAAGCTGTGTATGAAGACCTGTGGTTGAGAGTGAATGGCGAAAATTGTATCTTGCATCGGGCGTAATTATTTACTCTCCAACTTGAGCTTGTAAAATTCTTTGTTTTTAAATCTGGACTAGTGGTGTTTATAATCATGTTGGCAAATAATGATTATGATGAACATTGCAGAGCTAATGAGTCAGTCTTTATCAATGTGACTATCGGTGTGCACTGTGCAGTGTCATTTTCTCTTATGCTTGAAGATCTGAATAATCTGGGTTACATAATTAAATTTGCAATGGATGCTGCTGATCTGTTGCTTTCACAACATCAGTAGATTAGTATATATGTCTTGGTGATGTTTTAGACGTCATCTTCGCTGACAATGCTGAGCACGTGCTTCAACCATCTGTTTTCTCAGCTTCACTTGCGTCGCATCAATCTTGATGTTCTTCTCCAAATATGGCTCACTCTCAATGATGAAACAGGTTCTGAGGATAATGGAGGCCCAACGTTTGACCCTTCAAGGATTCCCATCATCACTCTGGATCAAAGTGCTGTTTCTAGTCTCCTCGCAGCACTGGCCTGGTCTCCATCTGTCTCGGCAAGGACCTGGGTGTTGGCCTTCCAGACCCTGACGTTAATGGCCAACATCAAGTATTCAAATGATGACGGCATGGCTCAAGGAGGAGCAGCGGCTGAGTCTGCAAATACAGTTTCTCATGCGGTGGAGAAATGGCTGGCATCGTTTATAATAACCGACAATAATCTGATGACTGTTCTGGTGAAGTTCCTTTCTGGGTCAGGTCAGCAGACGTCAGTGACCCAGGCTGTTCAAAATGCCCATGTAAGTCGATGATCAGTTGTTTCTATTTTTTGCGAGTTAATTTCTGAAGTGTGTTATGTGATGGTAAAGTTTTATAGTGCCCTTTAATTCTTGAAGGCATTGCTCTGCAGTTGGCCAAAGTGAAAGTGTGTTTTTGTCCAGAGAAGCTTTCAGGTTCTCTTTGGCTAATGATGTTATTTACCATCCTGCCCATATTTTTAAAATGGATTGAAACCATAAAAATATCTGGCATGTGTTTTTCGTAGTTGTATTAAGTGGGGTGCCTCAAATCTGTGTTTTGTTTGCCGTTGGTAGTAACATGTCTGTTCAATCACATAAATTTATATAGCGCCCCTTCAAGATCTCTACTCAGAGGCGCTCCCAACCCAGGCCTGGTCAAAGAGAAAGGTCTTGAGAAGACGGTAGAAAGAGCCAGCAGAGTCACAGGGAAGCGAACGGAGAGCCGCAGATAGCTGGACCCACCACGGAAAATGCTCTTTGCTGCATATTAGCGGTACGACAAAAATGGACAAGATAGTCACTGCGGGCAGCTGACCGCAGCGAACGACGGCCCAGAGAAACCGAAATTGGAGTAAAAAGCTCACATAGGTAGGATGGAGCTTGAGACAGAATGCAGCGCCAAGCAATAGACGAAACTCTATAAGCAATGCGTTGCTGCAGTGGGAGCCAGTGGAGGTCGTCCCTCATGAAGGCAGAAACGTGAGCAAAACGGGAGATGCCACCAACCAAGCGTGCTGCAGATCGAAGGACCCTAACCAAGGAGTTCATGCGTTGTAGATCGGTCCAATCGTTGTGCAGTCTTTCCACAAATTTCTCATCCGACTTCAGTTGCGCTGTGGTGAAGATGAGAATCGCTTAAAGGAAGTCTTACTTCGACTTGTATTATCACTTTCTGCTGAAGGGTGAGTTTTCTTAAAATTCCACTTTACGATGGATCAGTTTCATTTATGTTATACCAAAAACTAGGACAGTGCTAGGTGACATAGCGTTCTTTCTTTGTGATGGGTTTGAATTGTCTCTTTCTGACATCTTGGATTTTAATGTGACCCTGTTAAATTGATTATTGTGGTGGAATGTGATTGCCGTTGAAAGTGAAAATCACCTGCTGATATGTGTGAGCATGGTGAAGGCAGGCTTTAGAGTTCTTTTGATTTGTGTATATATGTCTTAGTTGTGTGTGAGCATTTGACGACTTTGGTAAACAGAGAAACTTAATAAGTAGTTAGTCACTATGAATTTCATACCTATTGGCTGTACTTGTAGGGTTTGCCAATGCTCTTCTTTTTCATCTTACTCTATTTTTGCCCATCTTCCAGCTGCACAACAGGAATTGGAAGATCTGTAAAGCTTAGCATAAAATTAAGTGTGACAGGTTAGAATCCGGAACCTTTAATGTTCGGGGCTCATTAGACCATTAAGAAATATAAGTGCTGGTATATGTGAATAGCTTATGTTAAGTATAATTAATTAGTGACATACGATAGTTTTGTTGTATTGTTTATTTACTTAAATTTTCGTTCTTTTTCCTGACAGAGGAGCATTTCACCTGTTCCTTGGACCACTTGATGCCCAGTATCGACTTGTAGAGGATATTTGCGAGCTAAGCTTTCCTGCAGTGGATGTTAACACTGCCATCAGCATTCTTGAGTCAATTTCAGCCCTTGTGCACAGACACATCATGAGCCAGGAACGTGCTCAGTGCAGAAGCACCATCGAAAACGGCATAAATGCACGCTCTGTTTATGTCGGCCTGTTCTCTAACGTTCTACGGACAAATGAGAATAAGTCGCTGACCGGCGATGCCAATCAGGATCTTCTCATGTGCAGCCTTCTTCGACTGGCAAGTCTCCTAGTAAAGATTCCGCTCCCTCGCAGACAGCCATCAAAGAAGTCTAATGTGATGATCGCTGATGTTGATCAGAACAACGCGAGTGCTAGAGAAGGCAACCGTAGTGTTGCTGAAGGAGGAGGAGAGAGCAGCAACAGTCCTCAGACAGATTTCAGCAAGATGAGTCATCAGTCACTTGGAACGACGTCGTCTGGGGGTATCATCATGACGTCGACTCCAAACGTACCAGAGGACGGATTTACTGATGAGCAGAAGACGGAAACGGCTCGGTCGGCAACAGCCAGCGGTGGGACGCCAATGATGTCCATGAGGCTGGCGAAGACATGCTCACACTCGGCGGAGACTGCGGCCGAACCGAAGCCGGCCGCTGTGGCTGACATCGTTCTTGGTCATCGCCAGATCATGTTGCATCTGATGGAAGCTCTTGGCTGCTGTAACACTAACACCATAGCAATGATCCTTGCCAGCAGTGGACTTCACAGCGGATTCAAGCAGAACTCTGTGGGGGAGAATCCACTGTCAGTGGGCGATGGAATCTTCAACATTCTTTTGACTTTGAACAACAAAGCAAGCACACTGTCCTACGTTGTGAAGCCGGTCTATGAGTACCTCTCGTCGGAACTTCATGGATTCAGTGCGTCGGTTCGAGTGAGTCGGCTGTCAGAGCCGCTCTTGTGGTTTGTCTTGCGAGTGCTTGATTGTCAGGATGCCATTCGCAGTTTTCTTGAAATGGGTAAGTAAATGGGTCAGCAATTTTTGTTGACAATTATATAAGACGAATCTTGAATTTTATCCTGCATCACCACTTTTTCTTGACTAAATGTGTTTTCAACCTCACCATTCTGGATTTATATGAAATCTTAAACTGCGTGCATGAAATTTTTTCTATGAAAAATTTACATAATTGTGATAAAAAATATGTAATTCAATAATATGTGCAAATGGCTTGAGTCCTGATTTCTCAAGAAGTTATTAAATGTTATCAGCTGTTAACCTTTGTGACAAATCCATATTTTCATGTGTGAGACAAGGTCACTGTTTTTTTTTACATATCACTAACATATGTTTTCTCTCGGAGTTGAAGAATGTTTTTGGACAGAAGCCCAAGCATTATGACTGCATTCGAACACACTTTCGTTTTATTTGCACAGGTGGTGTTGAAGTTATTTGTCAGAACTTGGTTAGCACAAATCGCCATATCATCGATACCAGTCCAAGTCTTGTATCTGCCATCATGCAGTACTTTGGAACTGCCCGACCGATTAATGCTGGACTGAGAAGAGGCGCTAGTGGCTCAGATTCAGCTGACGCTCTTCAGAATTTTGCTCCACTTGGTAAACAGCATTTTCTGTAACGATGGTATTTACTATTTTGGGACCATATAATGAATTTGCTGTAGAACACTTGAGATTAAGTTTGTCTAGTTTTGTTGCAGGCTTGAACCATTTCAGTTGACCTTGATAGGTTAATGTTTTATTCGAATATTTGTCTTTGCGCAGAAAAATTGCATTTTTTTTTTGTAACACCTTTTGAATGACACTACAATGAATGGACTAGGAACATTCATACTAATAATAATTTAGACATCTTTGAAATTTCGATCAATCCTGTGACTTCAAATCCATTATGTTTCTTATCATGAGATGTTTTTGTCATGAATTGGATTTATAGCTTAAGTTCCAATGCTCGTTGCAGGATATTTGCTCCAGTATATAACCACATACATGTTGATTGCCATTTCTATTTGTTATTGCCAGGCACGATATCATCAACGAGCCCAACTGCCAACCCAGCTGATGTCCTTATACATGGGACAGCTCCACACAGAAGAGCTCGATCAGCTGCATGGACTTACCACTACTATCCAGATGAAGCTTGGGTGGACCTCACAATTAGTCTTCCTTGTGCCATTCTGCTTAAGGAAGTCAACATACAACCACATCTAACGTCTCTTGCAAGTACGTACTGTTTCATCTCATCTTTTTTCAGATGGTTTGTACATAGAAACCAGATTATTCTTTTGCAGAGTATTGTGACAACTGCTTAAAAAAACTTCACAGTTCAACATAATAATTATTTTGAGGATTTAAAACTGATGGCTTTTCGTAAGTTGACGTAATGCTAACAATACAGATTTGGTTTATTGAACTGATTGAATTCTGTGTCTGACGACAGCTTGTCCTGCTGCCGTAACTGTGGAAGGAAGTCGAGATGGAACGCACATGGTGCCAATCTGTCCTCCCACATCCACCAGTGGCTTGACCAACATCAAGATCCAGCTGCTTAGGGAAGAGGTTGTCACAGCAGTGACTATACGTCTCCACAAACCTCGCGACTCACATGCTGTTGGACTTGCACAGATCACGTTGATGGGATACATGGCATTTGGTGATACAGGTTCTGCAAGGACAGCAAATGTCGTATCTCCATCTGAAGACTACGTATCAAGAACCAGGTTTGATTCAGTTTGAATGTTGCCTGAAATTGTTCATGCGACCAGTACCTGCTTTACACTTCAATGACGAACTGCATGGGTTTGCCAGTCACCTTTCTCTTGTTGTTGAATTATTGACATAGTGGCAGGCAGCACGAAAGTCAAGTTAAAAGCAGTATATGATTGACCAATAAGTTGGAAGGCGGTGCTTCAAGTAATAAAAATTTTGACAAGTTTTTGTGCATATTGAATGTATATCTGGAAACAAGTAGTGTGATTCGTTTTCCTGTTGTTGTTTTTTAACATGGGGAACTGAAGAAGAATCACTGATTCCTTTGAATGCAGTATTAGCGGTAAAAGATTGCCATCAAGACAACATCCCATTATAAATGTGTTGTTGTAACCAAAGGCTGCTGTGTGAGTGAGGACTATCGTTAGTATGCTGGTGAATGAAGAAGTATGATCAACAGCAGATACGCAGATCTGTTAAAGCCTGAAACCGTGAGCAGTGAACCAGTCTTTTGCAGAAGTTTTCTTTTGTGGCAGCAGTACAGTAATTCCGAATGGATCCATGTTGTCTGTGGTATATGTATGTATTTCTTTGTCTGTTGTAGCATCGGATGGTTGCGTTTGTTGCATCACTGTGTATCTCAGTGTGAAGACCTTCAGAAAGATGTGACACAGGCTGCTGTATCGACTCCGGATCTTCTGATCACTTGCACAACTCTGCTGATGACTAGCAGTGCGGTCATCTATGCTAACAGCATTGAGTCTGTCCTGCTGACCATTGGTTTGCACTCGACGGCAATGGGCCTTGCTCTACTCGACCATCTGCTGCGGAATACGTCACTCAGTGGCACAGAGGATGGTGGTGGTGAGCACTTGCAATTTAAAATACACAATCTGTTTATGTTATTTCTAGTGGCATTTCCTTTTGTACAGGCAATGATGTTGAAGATAATGGCCTGATAAGAACAAGTAAATCGATTGTTCAGCTTGTAACATTTGGCTAATTCTGTCAAACTGTAGTCTGCAGTGATCCAGAGGACTGACTGCCTTAAACGTGAATGTGCTGTAATGAAGTGATTTCCGGATGCCGAATTAAATTTAGGATCTACGTAACCAACTGCGTGTTATTGGAAATTCATTTTATTAATGAAATGTGTTTCAGCAAAGTCCAGTATATTTCCTAGTGATGTCACAACAAAGTTCATTTTATACTTTCTTATATTTGGTTATTTATGATTTCTAGGTCAGGCAATTCCTTCATTCTACAACAGACTGAATGGCAGAGCAAATGAATCAACTGTTGACATACTTTACCAGCTGGGCACCAATCAGGATGCTGGGTTGATAGTCAGGTAATCACACCATTTTAAACCCATCTCTGTCATTGTGCAAATATTTTTTCATATGTGTATATATGTATGAAGACATTTGGAAAATTGCAATATATACGATAAAATCAAGAAAATGGGGCAAACATTTAGTATCGGGTGTGTAGGTTTCCAATAATTATGTGACATTTCTCAGTCAACTGTCCTTGTTCGGAAGGAAATGTTCAATGCTGGTGGGCTGTGATTGGCTAATTAATTCCAATCAGATTGGCTGCAAAACATATAATTCAAGAAAAGATGCGCCAATGTTATTGCCAACCATTGAAAAGGTTGTGGTGTCCAGTTCAGTGATAATCTCTGATATGTGTGTAGCACAGCGGGATATCCTGAATATGCTGAAGAACTACACTCACCTGACAATTAACCACAGTCAGAATTTCATGAATACATATTATGCCAAATCAAACACTGACCTCTAGATTTATTTAGTCCATGTATATTTTAGGGGAACTGTACAGCAACGGTCATGCTATAAACCTATACACTCGATACTAAATGCTTGCCGAAAAAATGGCACGGTATTCAATGGACGTTTTGTTTTAAGGGATGAATATTTATATAGGTAGACTTATGGAATAATTTAATGTATATTTTCAACTATTTGTGTGTACAATAATTGCTGAGGCGATTAGTTCTGAAAATGCGATGTTTGTCCAAGGCGATTTTTGCCAGTTATTTCATCTTAATGCTCTAACCACAATGTATTTCTTTTTGTGGCTCAAGCACAGGACCAGATATATAGGGTGGTTGTGCACTTGCACTAAATTAATTATGACTGGTGGATAGGGAAGAAAGTTGAGAGATGAGATTGCAGGAAATTGAAATAGGATTTTTTAATGTTCCTTAAATATAGAATGAAATTTTACAACTAAATTTGATCTGTTTCTTTGCACCTGCCATAACAGCTGCTTTAATTAAGTCTATGTATTCTGTTGGTGTTAATGAGTTGTATTTGTTTGCTTTGCAGGCTGAAAGCTTTCACTGATTGGTTGGGTGACTGTGCTCGATTGGCCATTCAGAAATCACATAGTGTATCGGATGACATGTTTCATCACCAGGGCATTCACCGTTCTACACCTGTCTCTCTTGCTTCACCTGCTGTTATCCATGTTCATTGTGTTGCTGTCATCTTATGGTACAACAATGATATATCTGTGACAGATGACCTCAGGCGAATTGTTACAAAGGATCTGTTAAGGTATGTATACAAAGTTTATTGCATTGCGCTATTATGTGATTTTGCCATCTTGCTACTTCTCATCTATCTCGTGTTCTGAACTTGCATCTCACTAAGGGATATGAATGAGGTCAATTTTGCTTTGAATTGAACAATTGCCTCCCAACTGATGTATCTCAGAATTAGGTAGACTTTTTACTCCATGTTGAAGATGTTTTAGATGAAAAATTTCTCCATGGTATTTTAGCTACTTTCAGAGTTGTTAGAGTTTCTATGAACCCATCATCAAAAGGCATTTTGTGCAAAGCTTTGAGATTTACACTTTTTGATAATTTATATCTTTGTAGCTGTTTTTCCAAATTACATGAAATTTGTAATGGTTGTGCAGTTTTAATCTAATATCTAAATATTGCAGATAAAATTATTGCTATTGTATGCCTCATAATTTCAAGTGTGCTAGTATGTTCAGGTCTTTACTTTACTGTCTGTATGATAGATGTAAAAAAATGTAAAAAAACGATGAAAATGGAATAACAAAAATGGGGAAAAACATAATTTTATTGGAAAAAATCAAAAATGACTTAAAACGACAAAAAAGACGAAACGAAAAATAATTTGTCTTTTTTAGGCCCACATCCGAACTTTCTTTGTCTGAACTATGCAATGTGTCTTTGTTATTTTGCTAGATATGCAGTTAACACAAGTGCAGTATGTTATCATAATTAAAGATAAACTTATTTATACTTAATCAAATGTGCAATTGTGCATGCCATTGGGTAATGTCTTACAGATTGTATTAACATAGCGTTTGACGCCCCAGCAATTGACCTTTTGCAATGATAGTTTAATGTTGTGTGAGGAAGTGTAACTTTGTGTGGAGTTCATGAGTATTTTTTGTTATATTGCAGTGCTATGTACGAATGGTCAATGGCATTAGCAACTGACTCACTGCTGAAACAGGCAGTGGATTCTGTCATCTGCTCATTGTGTTATATCCATCCTCACTTCTTTTCTCTGCTGCTTGAATGGATGGGCATTGTCATCTTCGGTGGTATGGAGTCTTGCACAGATGACCACAAGGACAGCCAGCACAGCCTTGGCCCACTTACAGATGACCTAAAGGCAGACACTGAGGCCCGCAGTCTATCAGAGCTAAGGGCGCCAACCCTTGACTACCGTCCGTACATTCTGCAGGACATTAGCCATGTCGTTCTTGAGGAGTCTCACCTCTTCACCCTTGCACTGGCCTGCCAGTCACCGGCTGCCCTGCACCAGCTGCTTGAGTCTGGGTTTGTGATGATGCTCTGCCAGGGACTGTACGAGGTGAGCAGTCGCGAGCTGAGACAACACGAGGAACCAATGGTTGTCTTGTCTGAGGCGTCGACTGATGCTGTGAAGATGGCAATGGACGGAGCAGGTGGCGGGCATGCGGCAGCATCTGCCGCTCGGCAGAGAATGTTTCCGGATGGAGGACAAGGACCCTTTCCAGATATGTCGTCACAGTCAACAGGTGAGCGTTGCTCTGCTCTCTCATCTTTGGGAAAGCAATCCATGTGTTACGAGTTGGAATCACGATCATATGTTGCATATTTGCTGCTTTCATCATTTCACTTGTGTACCTAGTATGCTGGTCCAGTAAAGATAATCAGCAGTCGTGCTCTTCTTTGTTTAACCAGAGTGTTGTTTTTTTATTGACGTGACCTTGTCTTTGCACTTCTGTTTCGACAGCCATTGTCATGACGGCCGACACAGTTGCACCAGTGCTGAAGTTTTTGGCTGAGCTTTCTCAGGAGGTGATGATGAAGGACTGGCTTGGTGGACCAGATGGTCGGATCTTCTGGAGTGTGTTGCTGAAGTCACTCTGTACGAGCTCCACTTATGTCCTTGTCAGACCAACTCATCAGGTAAATTCACAGATCTAATTCTTGTTTCTCATCTTTCAGACTCAAAGTCTCACCATCAAGGAAATTGTCTGTGGCATAGCTGCTGCTGCTATGTTCTACCGGCTGTACTGGTACTTTGATCTTTGTATGAGCACTGGGAAATGTCTCCATTCTAACTATGTGCATCTAAAGGGCAGTTACCTATTATACATACACACAGTAGGTTATATTTTATTTATATACTGATGTACTGACCCTGAACTGATTAGATGATTGTTAAGTTTTATTACACACTATTTTATCAATATAACTGTTCATACCATTTTGTGAAAGAGTACGTGATCATGTGTTACTTATTGTAAATGTGGCTCTTTTATTTATTCATGCGTCCAAGGAACATTACTTAGTGGGAATAGCTCTATGGGTGTGGGTGATGTTGTTTTTGCACTCTCCTAAGACAATTTGTTGCATGGCTGTTGCCAGGCAATGACAAACGAACAGCGCAGTGCCATTGAAACAGCTACAATCAACTTCTTCAGCAAGGTCATTTCCTGTCATGCAGAGAACCAACTCCAGTTCAGTCTTGTCTTGCACAGTGTGATACAGTCGTATGACAGTGGCTCGAGAGGTGACATTTCTTTCCATTAAACTCACTATTTTAACTTATGCTCAGTATTAACTAATTTTTTGCTAGCTCGTCAAACTGAAAACATGTCTGTTTTTATGTTGTGTAAAATAGCCAGTGGTAGCAGAACGAGTGTCCTTTTGGAGTTAATATTTTAAGCACCAGCTTAAGCAATTTTAAGTTTTTGCTGTTGATGATTCAGCTAAAGGCATTTATCTATAAATGTCCTGAAAATTAGTTGCACAAGTAGAGCTGGTCTTGCACTAGTCAGTAAATGACTTTGAACAATCTATGTTTATCCTGAAGGTTAACTGCACAAGCAGAGCTAGTGTGACTTATGTGTCTTGGCTCCAGAATTCTTGAAAGAGCATCCGTTGTATTACTGAGCATCGTTTGTTAACTCTTTAGCGACAGCCTGCGTTGGTTTCCCATACATTTTAGTAAGCACTTGTTGTTAACAAATTAGGTTCTATGTCATCTTATTTTTTCCATGTTTTGCATACCAAAGATATACAGCTCTAATCAAGAAGAACACTGACTTTTTAAGCTAAGCGAGAGTGTTAGAAACAGTTATGTTTCTACAGTGCTCTCATGGTAGTTAGCTGTAGTTGCTGCTGGGCAAATATATTTTTATAAAGGGCATACAGTACAGCTATCTTGAATTATATATGTGGCCCATCTAACCAAAACCAAGCGCCTGGATTTTTGTCAGATGGGTCACATATTAGAACACAGGTAAAACCGTATGAAACAGACACTTTCTAGACATAATATCATGGTTGTACATGAATTATACGATGTTTTATGTTGTATTAATTGAATGTTTAATTAGAGGTTCATTGCCTTCGTTCTTATAGGTTGTCCATCACCACTTCCTGGATTTCTTCGTCGCCTATTCCTTCAGGTTCTACTCGAAGATGAAAAGCTGCTCGTCTGCATAAGTTCGCAGTCTCAGATGTACAAGGGTGGTCCAACTGGTGTACCCCTCGCAATACAACATCCACGCTTTGGTGTGGGGCACAGATACCGTACAATTGTTGTCAGTCTTCAGACAACATGTGGAGAGATTCTATCAAAGATCTCTGGTTAGGATTGAATTCCTTGGCTTTAATATCTTGTGACAATGAGCACCAGTTATGTGTTTCTCGTGCGATTATCGACCACATGCAGTCATGCACCTTGTTTTACGCATTTTCATGCTTATTCGAATAGCAAGTAGTGAATATATAATCGGTTATAAATTTATCAGATGGCTTAAGTTTTCATTTGTAAAGATTTGGTGATCTGCAAACATATGCATGAGCAATTTAGTCATTCGCAGTGAGCAACTGAGGTCTTACAGAGTGTAAAAAGTGTAATGTTTGTATGTGCACTTGTTATAGCGCCCCTTCAAGCTCTCGCTACTCAGAGGCGCTCCCGAATGCAGAGCGGACACTGCATCGGCGTTTCATGCCGAAGCGCTGAGCAATTGTGAGTGAAGGACTTGCCCAAGGTCCTTACGCGGCGAGGTGGATTTGAACCTCGAACCTTCCGGCTTCAAGGCAGCGACGCCACCACTACACCACCGCGCCCCATCATTTTAATGTATATACTTGGACCTGCTGTAAAGTAGTAATGACAAACATGTTCAATTGTGCAGTGATTTAACAGCCTTTATCATTATGAGTTTTGTGATGCACTGATGGTGTTGATGATAATTGAAATGACGGTGTTGTTGTGTATGGTTCAGAAACCCAGTCACTAGCATCAGCACAAGTTCTGGAAGATCAGGAGAAAGTGGTGGAGGAAATGAAGAAGGATGCCAGTGAGCTTGGCATTGAAGTCATTGACCAGATATCAGCTCTTGCTGGTTAGCTAGTAACTCATCTTGTTTCTCATCTGTGTTGTATCTCACCTGTGTTGTATCTCACCAGTGTTGTATCTCACCTATGTTGTATCTCACCTATGTTGTGTCTCACCTGTGTTGTTTCTCACCTGTGTTGTATCTCACCTGTGTTGTATCTCACCTGTGTTGTATCTCATCAGTGTTGTATCTCACCTGTGTACACAGCATTCGTATTTATGCACGACGTTGCCTTTCTTCAAGTTCCTCAACCTGTTTGGGTAACGCATTTATCAAATTTAAATACTTCGTACTCATTCTGCTTACATCATCCAGTTTGCGTTTTAAGTTGATTAATTAAATAAGTTTGTTGTTGTAGAATGAATTTGGATTTGATTTTGATTCACTGTTAGGTTTAAAAGCGAAAGAAAAGCGTGATAAAGATGTGCTGTCTGCGCTACAGAGACCACCAAGTCGATTGGGGACGCGTTCTGGTGATCGCTCTGCTACCCCAGCTCCAGCACCTGTGATAGCCCTCTATCACTTGTCCCTTCCAGGTGAGGCAGACACTTGGCTGATAGGAGGACTGCCATGTGCTCACTGAAAAAAACAGCAGAATGAATGAAGCCAATAGGTGTCGAGCCTTCTCGGTTGTTGGCCCGTCCACAACGAATGGGCTCCCGCTTGCACTACGCTTACTACATCGGAATAATTTGCCTCTTTCTACCAGTTGCTTAAGACCTATCTTTTTAGCTGTGGCTGGGCTGTGAGCGCCTCTGAGTAGGCTTCTTGAAGGGGCGCTATATAAGTTTTCGGAGTGAATGAATGAATAACGGTTTTCTGATTAATCGATATGCTGTGCATTGAGTGTCAATCTGTGTTGTCAATTTGCATGCTTAGATATCTGTTTCTGAATAAACCTACTTTAAGGCACTTCCAGAGTAAGAGGAGTGTGTGTGCGTGTGTGTGTGTGCTGTATAGACAATTTTTTAACAGTGCTCAAACTGAACCATTCTTGCTAGCTGCTGTCACACGAGTTTTACAATTCAAGATGAATGTCATTAAGTAATGAGCAACCGATATGGTTGCATAGCATTGGTTTCGATATATGAATAAAACTGATGCTTTGTGCGAAGTATTCTTGTTTGGGCATTCATGATCATTTTTAATCTACCTCAAATGCATAATTGTGTATGGTCGAGAGAAAAGAAATAAAATCGAATATGTGGGTTCTATGCGTGTTTGTTCTTTGTGAATGTGAATTGTTGCATACAAGATTTAGATGTTGGCTTATTGAAAGCAGTGGTTGTTTTGCTTTCCTCTTGTTTTTTTATCTGCTTATTCTAATTCTATAGCTTATAATATTTTCATGTTATAATTGAGATGTGGTTTGTTGAAGAGTTATATGGCTTTTTTTATGAACGATACGTATGATGATTGATATTTCTTCAATAAATTGTATGCTGTATACAGATCAGCATCTGCCATCTGAACTGAACATGTCGCAGTTGCTGTCCATTCTGTACGAGCAAGGTGTTGCTCATGGCCAGACGTTCATCAATCTGTTGATGAGACACTCCTGTCGATCAGCAGATGGCGCCTCTGACGAAAGTCGAATAATCGGGCGCAGTGGCCTTGGTTGGTTGCTTTTGCTCACTTTTGCTCTGCAGTTGGATATTAATCTAATTGTAAATCTGTCTTATGTGTCGCTTTAGGAAACATCAAACCACATGTTGAATGTGTTTTAATAATGTCTTGTTGAATCTCTCCTTTCAGAAACATTGATGTGTTAAATGGTGGAATTGCCTGTATAGAACTATAGATCTACTCTGTACAAGTATATTATGATACCATTTGCTTATTTTCTATTTATTTTATGCCTTTCTGTGACAGTTATGTTTTTGCTTTGTTTAAATGACAGAAACTGTACCAGAAATTGTTCCAGAGAACAGCACATCACCCATTCCTGTTGCTGTGCTCTTACAAACACCAAATTTCACGTCTGCTTTGCAGGTGTTCTCCAGCATTGGCGGTTTGGCCTTGCTGGCTGAGCACTTGCCTCTTCTCTATCCAGAATTCAGTCGTCAGGCAACCCCAACTGAGGTGTCCAAAGATACTATGGTTCCCGGTGGCATTGGTCATGACTGGGTGACAGTTGAGTCATCCGAAGACATTTATGAGGTCTGTGATGTTTCATGTTGCTTCACATATTTATTTTGACCAATCTTAGAGCAACACATAAAAGGCAGTACTTGCAATTTCATCATTATCTGCAATTAGTGAAACTATATGTTCGGTCTTATGTTTTAGCATTTTTTATGAGCTTTTGGTTCGATTTGCGACACACATGTTTATTTGTTACTTATTTGTTGCCACACTGTCAGTGTCTAAGGCACTGACATTGGTCAGGCGCCCTTGTAGTGGTATGGCCGCGTTACAGTGCCATATAAATTGTTGTTAGTATTTATCATTCGTCAGTGGTTGTAAGCAATTGTGCAATTAAGTCTTTGCTGAAAGTTCGTGTGCAGTAACTGCATTGGCTCAGTCAATCCTCTCTACCATGTCACACAATTCTGCTGCCATGTTTTACAGATCAGCCGACATGTTGGTGTGTTATGCTTTGGATATTGTAACCTGACTAGATTTTGCTTGGCAGTAAATGATGGAGGTCAAACTGTATACTTCATGTTTTTACTCATCCTTATAGATTTTCACAAGTTAAAATTTGGTTTATGTTTCAGGAGATTTATGAGCCTGCCATGCCGCCAAGCCCTCCTGTTCAGCACAAGCCTGCTTCAATTTCCACCACTCAGGTCCAGTCGATACCTCCGCACTCCCTCGTCGCCTTTGGCCTCTTCCTGCGTCTACCCGGCTATGCAGAAGTGTTGCTGAAGGACAAACGGAAAGCGCAATGTCTTCTGCGACTTGTCCTGGGCGTCACCGATGATGGAGAAGGTGGTAAGTGTATGTGCTACTCCAACCTAATATTCTCATTCATCTGTTGCACTTTTGTAGTTTCTACTTTTTTAATAAATATTTTAGTGCCTGTGAATTTAGATTTAGCTGATCAGTGCAGATAACGAATCGGTGGTGTTTTTGGTAAATCTACACTTGCACAAAAGAGGAATGTTTTGGAATTGTTTCTGTAAAGTGTTCTGCAGGTTTTGCCCAGGCACGATGGCAGTGGATCATTTACATGTCTAGACAGACCTCTGTGCTTAATTATTTATTACAAATTGTTGTGCAAGTTGAATGTTGAAAGCCTGAATATCTGATTGATCAACGTTCCACACGATGTTTGCAGCAGTATTTTGGGATACTGCAGGTTTGTCATTGAACGTTGTGGTCATTATGGGACCTTATTTCTGAACCGTTTGGAGTTTTCACGATGGCCATTAATATCGCAGTCATTTAGAATTGAGGGCATGTTGCTGGGAATATCATGTTGGTATACACTGTGATGTTAAGCAGCACAATTGTTTTTTATACTTGGATGGGATAAGTGGGTTGCTAGACCTTATGAACCAATTTGTCTCTCCATCTTTTCAGAATACCACTGCAAGTTCGAAGTTTAAATCATATCCTACTTGTGGATTGCTGTAATTATGTTTGTAATTCTGTGCTGAAGGGTCGTTTAAAACCCAGGACTGTCTTTTAGAAGTTTTGTAGAGCTATAACATGCATATTGCATAACCCCTTTTCCTTTAGTTGTATTTAGCAGTGTTTGGCAATCGTGCTTTATTGTATTACTTACTCGTTTGATCATTATTAAAACTAAGTTTAAATTATAGCAGTGTGTTGAGAGGTGTAAAATTAAAATGATTTTTTTGGTTTGAAAAGAAATTGAAGATGTCGTACATATGTTGTGTTTGCATCTGTTGTGTAGGTCACATCCTGACTTCACTGATTGCTCCTTCTCTGCCGTCACTGCCATTCAATGTTCTTAAGTCGTTGTTTGATTCGATGCCTCTGACAACTGACGATGGCGTCATGCTGCGAAGGATGACACTTGAGATCGGTGCCATTCACCTGATACTTGCGTGTCTGTCTGTCCTAGGCCATCATGCACCAAGACAACAGATTCCTGGATTCTACCAAGATGTAAGTACTCTAATGTTCAAATTTTCTAGTTTTGCTTTGACTTCTAAAAGTGTTGATGTTGACTTCCATACGATTCTTTTTATTTTTGAAAGATGCCATGAAAATTAAACTGGTGTTATAATTTATAGGCGTATGTTCTTATGTACTTTTTTGCCAAAAGATGCCATGAAAATTAAACTGGTGTTGGAATTTATGGTCATATGTTCTTATGTACATTTTTTGCCAAACTGTGTTAGGCCTGGTAAAAGCAACTTGTGCTGTTTTCTCAGTTTGTAAAGTTAGAGGTTATTAATATGAATTGTACATCTCCAAGTGAATAATTTCAAAAATTATAAAGTTAAGTTGTAATTTCGCCATCTTCTGTAAGTTAAATAGACGTTCATATAAAAATTAGTTTCCTAGGTCTTAATTAAGGATGATATGTTTATATTCTTTGTTCAAGTTATGCACATTGTTTGGACCTACATCATTCATATTTTCTGTCTTGTGCATTTTTCACATATTGACTTTCTTATTTAGATTGGGTTGTGTTCAACTTGCTCGTAAATAATGTGATGTTGGAGGTTTACAGCTTTCAGGCATCATAGTGCTGAGAAAGAGTTGACAATATAATTTGTTATTGTTATGAAATTTTGTGTACTGAGTGATTGAACATTCGACTGATTTCCTGCCTCTATCAACAGATCATCAAGGCAGCAATGCAGGCGACGCAGACCGTGCCGTCGACGTCTACCCAGCAGAAGAACACAACGGAGGAGAAGTCGCAGAACTACTGGGCCAAAGGAACAGGGTTTGGAACCGGTTCAACGACCTCCAGCTGGGACGCAGAACACGCTCTGTTACGACAGAAGAGTGAAGAGGAACATGTGACCTGTCTTTTGCAGGTTTGTTTATCACATGCTGAAACATTAGTCACGTTTTCATTGGAATTTCAATGGTTTAGATGTATGCACAATTGCACATAACAGCATTTGGTGCTTTTCTAGTAGCTGTTAGTGTCCCATAGTGTCCTATCATCATTAAAAGATTTAGAACCTAAAAAATATTGATTATGTGTGATTATATAATGTGTATGTGATTATGTGTTTGTATTATGGCTTTGATGTATTTAAGAGAAAGCTTGAAACTACAAAGTGCATTCTTTAAGATATTCATGGTGCTTATCTCATCAGATGAAATTAGTTCAGTAGCTTAGTTATTTCATTATTAATTATAAACAGAGAAAAAATGGAAATAGGGATGCTAGATATAGACATCAGAGGAGACACTTGTGTGTATTTCTGTTCTGGTTTCCAGGTATTGGCCAGTTACATCAACCCTGGTGGACTGGTAGCCATTTCATTGGTTGCTGCTGAGTCGAGTGTGTTGGGAGAGGAGAGTGAAGATGATAGGATCCAAGCAGAGTCAAGTCCATTGCCTCCTCTTCTACCGGAGCTCTTGAGTCAGTCATGTTTGGTGCCAGCACTGTCATCCTACCTAAGAAATGACTCTGGTCAGTTTTAATTGTGATTAAATTAATTGTCAAAGAATTGGTCAGATTCAACTGTATGCAAAGGGAAAATGATCTCATTGCAATTTGTTATGTTCAAGTTGTTCGACTGAAGTTGATTTTCGTAGGTTTATCCATTAGTTTTACATTTATAACTTAGCTGTTTTATGTATAAATTACAATTTCACATGCACTGAAGTTTTACTCATGCTGAATATTTATTCCATAGATGTAAAATATGATGAAAATGGAATAAAAAATGGGGTAAACGTCATTTTATTCTAAAAATAAAAACCAAAAAAAAACGGAAACGGAAAATAATTTACCTTTGTTACATCTGAAATTTCATTTTAAGCTTAAAAACCATAAATGCAATTTTATCTTAATCTGCAAATAACACAAAGTTATTAGTAGGTCCAAGAATTTTATATCAAACTAACTTACAAGTTCCCTTTCTTTTAGAGACCTACTACATGTATTTCTCAAATGATGACTTAAAACAATTACGTATGACACTATAGTTCGCTGAATCTTTGAGAGTACAGTGAAAACGTATGGAATATGGGACAAAAAATGAAATTGAGGAAAATAATAATAGACAGTAAGTAAATAAATAAAGTTATATAAAAAGAAAAAGCTACATTTTTTGGAAGCGAATAAATAATGAGAAAACGTTTTTTGCGACTATGATTTATTCATTGATGCTAGTTTTAAATGTTTTCGTTTGCTTATATTGATTGATTTTGATTGGTTGGTTGAATGGTTGAGTAATTGATTGGTCAACTGACTGTGGTTGATTAGTTGAATGTGTGATTGATTGGTTGTTGAATTGATTGCTTTCAGTGTTGGACATGGCATGTCATGTGCCACTGTATCGTGCCTTGTTGGAATTGCTACGAGCAATGGCTGTCTGTCCGCTGTTGGTGCCTTTGCTTCTTCCGCTAGACAAAGACGACGAGTTGGTTGCATCCGTCAGCAGTCTGTTGGACAAAATGAAGCAGTGCGTTGACACCTACGCCAGCCGTCTGAAGTAAGTTGCCTGCCATGCAATATATGTCCCTAACCGCTAAAGACTTGTTATTTAACAACTCAAGTTGCCTGTTTGCGTTGTCATCTTGTAGGAATCGTATAATGGACTGAACACTGTTTTTCACCGAGCTCATTTATTCATTGATATTCGTGTGGTTTCAGAGGGAACAGACAGAAGACGAAGTCGATCGGTAAGACGGACGATGATGAATCGGAGGGATTGGCTTTGCTCATACCAGACATTCAGAAGACGGCACAGATCGTCAGTGCCGCTGTTGAGAAGGTTTCCGAGAAATCAGGTGCGTCCTCATTTCTTCATTCAATTCATAGTGTGTTGCCATTATGCAAAGAAAGAAACATGAGAAACTAAATTTTTACTCATTCTGCAGTTCTTTACTTATAAATGTTTTAATTGACTGTATTAATTGACCTGAAGACTGTTCTCATCTTCTTATGTATTTATAAATTTTTTACTACTAACAATGTTCCTCAACTGATGCTTTTTTATACATGATTTTACATTGTTTAGGTTAAGTAGATGAGCTGATGCTGTATATATATAAATATCCACAGGCTTAAAGTGATTCATCCCAGCGGATGGGTCTGCCATGATCAGTCAGATGGTTGGCCAGTGCTGAGTAACTGTTGTTGATCTGTTGGATAGGTAACGAGGTTTCTGAGGAGAAGAAGTGTGATCAGTCGCTTGCCATGATTGGTCGAATGAATCACTCTGAAGAGGAACGATACATTAACATCATCAAGCAACTCCAGTTTGGTAAAAAAAACCCACAAGAAACTAATTATTACAGAGTCTATAGGAACCATGTCAAGATCTAGTCTGAGTTTGTGCTGTCTGAATTGCAGAAATGGTAATTTTGCAAAACATAAATTGTGCATTCTGCAGTTCTTTACTTATAAATGTTGCTTTCCTTAAACAGTTTCTCAGCCAAAATAGTTTGATTATGTGTATATGTTTATAAATTAGAATCTTCTGTTTGCTAATTGATCCGTTATAAATTGATCCTGTAGATACGTTCAAGATGGTTGCTGACGATAACAACATCGTGCAGTTTGCCGTTCCGCATCACTATGAATCGAACGTGAAAGCTGCTGGAGATGTGAACAACGCTGCGAGAGCGAGACGTCTGGCTCAGGAAGCAGTCACTCTGTCGACGTCACTGCCACTCTCAGCCAGCAGTAGCGTCTTTGTGCGCTGTGACGAGGAGAGACTGGACGTCATGAAGGTGTGTTGATATATAACGACAGTAGGCAGCCATGTGTGTCTCCAAGAGCTCAGTTGCAGATGCCTGTCTTGCTGTTTCTCGTCTAAAATATGGAATAAAAAATGCATTAATATTAACATTAATTTGAACATTAATAAAATATTATTGATACATGAAAAGGATTATCGCATTTCTGGGTTGTTTAGAGTGGCCTTGCTTTTATAACAGGGTTGGTAACTGTCTGTTTATAACTTTCTTTATGTACATGGGTCTTGCGTTGAAATGGTTTCAGGTGATGATGACTGGTCCAGCAGATACTCCATATGGCAATGGATGCTTTGAGTTTGACGTATACTTTCCAACTGACTACCCTAACTCCCCGCCGCTCATCAACCTTGAAACGACAGGGAATCACACCGTTCGTTTCAATCCAAATCTATACAACGATGGAAAGGTAAACGAAATGATTCTATTGTCACTTCTATAATTTATGAAGTAACTAATTTATATATGTAGTGTAGGATCAGGCTGGAATTTTGAACATATAGTTTATTTATATATATTTATGTATGCTGCTGAATCATGCTTGTTGAGGACGTCTCCGAGATGCTGAAGAGATTGGAGATGTTAAACAGTAATCAGAAATCCGATTATTAGTTTTGAAAACAATTATTCACGTTTTGAAATTGTTTTTGTAATTCAAATTATAAGATACGATTCATGCAGACCTGATAAAATGGACAAATATAATTTTAGTTGAACTATGATTTCTTTTTAAGCAATTTCAATCGCTTCTCTGTTTTTTATAATATTGCATGTATCAATGTCATTTGAAATGTTTTACCCATGCCATCTTAAAAACAATTTCGGAAACAGTGAGTACTAATGGTGTGAGCATGTAATGTTGAATAGTTAATGGAACCAGAACTGGTAATTTAATGACTAAGCAGCTGTAGCCAAATAGGTAACTTATTGTATACTGTGTATAGTCTATGGACTCTAGAAATATGGTGGTGACCATTGCCTCAGTTACCATTACTGCCAGCTCTTTCCTCATTACTACAACAGTTAACCCATTACCATAGTAAAGCCACAATTTCTCTCCCCATTGCCACAAGAGAATTACTCACTCTCTGATTGACACTGAATAGGTCATTAGAGGTGTGACGGAAGGACTTTTTAGTGCAGAACCAACGTCTGAGTTCAGCAGATAGTCAAAAAGTACAGACTGCGTCAAATGACTGAGTATTAAAAGGAAAATGGACATCAACAAATACTAGATACTGGATATGTAATAAAAAAAAATTATGTTCTGTGCTGAACTTGCGATGCTAATTTGACGATGATACTTTGGCAGATTTCATGTAGTCGGTGTTTGTTGGTCATTGTTAGGTTTGTCTTAGTATACTGAATACTTGGCATGGCCGACCAGAAGAGAAGTGGAACTCACAGACTTCGAGTTTTCTACAGGTTAGGCGCTTAAATAATATTGTTACTTTTATTACTGGGATCTTCTATCATACGTTGTTCAATGCACAAAGCACCTTACAAATACCATTTACATAGCCGCATGACATGAACTATGGCAGGCAAAACAATTTGTAACTGTACCTTAGACTTTGATTAGTGGTCTGTTAAGTTAGGACTTTGAGCAAGCTCAGCAATTGTTCAAGAAATTCAGAGCATTGATTCTAGTTATGGACTTTATTGGCATAATTTGAATTGGCGTAATGCAGGCTATCTTCTGAGGTCAGCATAAGTGATCCACATTGCACATGTCATAATGTAAACCATGTAATTGATTTAATTGATTGCTTGTGTTCTTTATATGCAGAGGATGTAAATTCTGTAAATTTGTACATTTATATGTATGTATGTAAACTATGTATCAAAAAACGTGTGTATATTTTTAGGTAACTCACAAGAATGCTCTGATTGAACTTTTTCCAGCCTTTGTAAGTGGTGTAGGTAAAAGGTGGTGAATTGAACAGAATGTTGTAGGTCAGGTGTTCATGGTTGGAGATTGAGGTTGACTCCTTTTATTGACCTACCAGTTAGTTTCTTTCTATTGCAGTGATTCAATTTATTTACATGCTAGCTGCCGGTAAGTCATAGGTCATTTTTTTTCTGATGTATGTACTTTTAGCGCTAGGTTATTATGGAATGTTTCTGTCGTTTTCTTTCAAGGTTCTCGTCTCCATACAGTCTCTCATCCTGGTCTCTGAGCCGTACTTCAACGAACCGGGCTACGAACGATCACGTGGCACTCCTTCAGGCACAGCCAGCTCTCGAGAGTATGATGCAAACATTCGACAAGCTACTGTCAAGTGGGCGATGCTTGAGATGCTGAGGAACCCACCTGCGTGCTTCAAATCGGTTGGCATCGTTGCTTTTTATGTCGTTGTTGCAAAGCTTTTTTTACATTGTGTCTCATGTGCATTTGCTTTAAATGCAAGCTACCAACCATTCATTGTGTTGATAACCAAAGTTTATTCAATCAGCCGTCACTAAATCAACTTCAGGATGATGTTAAGCCATTGTTATTGAAGCAGCTTTTATGACTTATGTAGCATATCTTATGCAGCTTTTTTCTGTGCCAAAAGGATTGGCATCCTTTTCTATGTCCCGTACGACATGGCCTAAAAGATGCATGGCTTATTGAAGATTTGCATATAGTCTATGGTTTGTGCAAATTTGCAGCGATGGAGCATTGTATGATGGATATGTTATGTGTGTTGCTGTGTGGACCAATTAATTACTATACGATGTGATTTAATTAGTAGTTTACAATGTGATTTAATTAGTAGTTTACAATGTGATTTAATTAGTAGTTTACAATGTGATTTAATTAGTAGTTTACAATGTGATTTAATTAGTAGTTTACAATGTGATTTAATTAGTAGTTTACAATGTGATTTAATTAGTAGTTTACAATGTGATTTAATTAGTAGTTTACAATGTGATTTAATTAGTAGTTTACAATGTGATTTAATTAGTAGTTTACAATGTGATTTAATTAGTAGTTTACAATGTGATTTAATTAGTAGTTTACAATGTGATTTAATTAGTAGTTTACAATGTGATTTAATTAGTAGTTTACAATGTGATTTAATTAGTAGTTTCTTGACGACTGATTTCTGCAGGTCATTCAGTGGCACTTTTGGCTGAAGAAGAACGAGATTCTGTCGCAGGTGGAAGAGTGGATGACTGACCTCGAATCGTACAGTAGTGACAAGAGAGTTGGAAGAAGCATTGCACATAGCAGCCTTGCTCTCAAGGTCAGCGGCTTTAGCTGTTCATCTCAGCACTATTGTTTGGGTTTTTTTTGCTTTTCCAGCCATTGTTTTTGTGTTGTGCTGCTGGGCCATTAAGACTTATTCCTTTTTTAATGTGACCCTTAATCTGTTGATGATACTCTTTCATTGATACTCTTAGAGCTGTCAATGCCTACATATAAAGTGTTACAATCTCTTGCAATCACAATTTTTAGCGTGATTACATTTTTGATGAAATTGCATCAACTGCAATATATTTGGATCAAGGCAGATTTGAAGCCATAATCAATGCCATCTCGCAATGGATTGCGACAATTGGCCGTAGCAGATGCAGGACTTCATTCGCATGGCTGCCACTAACCAGTTCTCTATGCTTCCCTCCCATAGTTGGTTCTTGAATCAACCATCTGTACCAACAAAAGAAGGACTAGGTTCGGCATAATGCTCGATGATGTGATTTTTGTAGCTATAACGGCAGACTTACTGGTCCTCTGTGGCCATTGACAGCTGGGCTACTTGTAAGGATGGCTGCACAATACACTGATGAAAACTAGGATTTGAAGTCGTTTGCGCATTACTTTTCTGAAGTCTGTATTGAGCACATCACATCAGTGACGAGGTCACGGGCTTTTTATGATAAAGTAACAACAGTTGGGACGGACAATATGAGAAATATGATCGCTGCTGTTGGGTTGCTACCTTTTCAGCATTGTGCCATGCCTTGCACATAGTCTGTAGTTCTTTGTGAAAGGACGCATTCCTACATGCCGCATAACACATGAATGAGATTCAGCTCTACTATAAAGCACTATTGCTATGAAAAGTGGTCTTTACCTGTTGAAGCTGATGAGTTACGTAGGGGTAATGTTGACATTTTAGAGACACTACAGTCAGTTGAAGGAAGAACTATCAAAACTGAGTTACATACGGGTAATGTTGACATTTTAGAGACACTACAGTCAGTTGAAGGAAGAACTATCAAAACTGAGTTACATACGGGTAATGTTGACATTTTAGAGACACTACAGTCAGTTGAAGGAAGAACTATCCAAACTGAGTTACATACGGGTAATGTTGACATTTTAGAGACACTACAGTCAGTTGAAGGAAGAACTATCCAAACTGAAGCCCCCTATGGACGCGTCACCCTTCCAGGAATCGGCACCATTCTGTGGAGAAACAACGACTACGACGAATGCTTCCCCTCCATCACCACCACCACCACAGGTGTCATCTGACGTTGATACAGGCTCACTCCAAACGACACCAACAAACACATAATAACAAGTGATTCTCCTGATTTTAGCAAAATAAACAATGGTCTTTCTAGTACAATATCTATGGCACGGTTGGTCATCTACCATTAGGTGTTACACGGTCTTCAAATTCTGTTTTGGTCTCAAAATTATACTTAATAGCACAGTTTGTATAAGTGGCAGTTTGTGGCCAATCCGTATCTCACTCTGCTGCCTCTGTTATCATGTCTCTGTATATTTCAAATCCTCTTAAATGCTTTCAGAAGATTGTGTATTTCGTTCGCTCTATGTTTGCCTTGCATATACATACCAATGCATTGAATGAAATGCGTGTATATAGTATGCACATAGTATGTGTATGTGCACGCATATGTTTGTGCATTGTGTCCTCTGTATAATTCTTTATAATGGTATTTATGTTTATGTGTGATTTACGGTTTCTATTTTCCTTTTATGTAAATGAACATGTTGATATAGTTGCATGTTGATCCTAATATACATACATGCTTAGCGCACCAGAGGCAAAATATGTGTGAAATATTGTCTTAGAAATTAAAAATAGTACGGTCATGTGAAGTATAAAAATTGTCCAATCTGTTCAGGCAAACTAATTTCGAGCAAGAATAATTTTTGCTACGGCTGTGAAGCAGGCGTGGGTAGTTTCAAAAAGGAGGTTTCTGTTTAGAGATGGATAAATTATGGATAATTTATGATTTTTGAGTTTCGCAGAAATATGATATTAGCGGGAGCTGATGATATGCCATGATGTAACAACTGTTGATGGACTGTGTTTATGTAATGACAGAAATTTCAGTTAGGAGTACATTTACATTTGTGTGATTGTGTATGTATAGCATTGTATATGTATTGGCATATATGTGTATTTACAGTTACTTGCATATGTGAAATGTGTATGCAAAACTTGGCCTTGTTGATTTCTACTTGCAAATACTGTATGAAGCATGTAGGTACTGGTGTGTGTGTGTGCGTGTGGGTGAGTCAGTTGATGTGCATATTTATAGACTGTTGTCTTCGAGTGTTGGCATGCAGATATAATAATATTATTCCTTTTCATTTCTCTGCCAAGTTTGTTCAATGCCCACCATTACTATTGACAGCTTGACGCAATGGAAAATCTAAACGCAAGTCACTATAAATGTCACACATTTGGGAATACTGGATGATTTTTTTATATTTATATATAATTATGTAATATATATATATATATATATGTATTATATATATAATATATAATATTCTAATTATATATATCCAGGATATATGTATCAGCTACTTTGATTTTTTCAGTTTATTGAATTGCATTGATTTTGTTAAGCCATTCTCGTCAGAATTTCAACTATTTGCAGCTGTTATTGTATGAACTGCGTTTTAAGTCTTTCTTGACCATTTGGACCACATCTTTTGACAACCTTTATGTACCGGTAAACGAATGTTAGCTGAATGTATGTAAGTTAGTGAGCTCAGAGGACTTGTCAACGGAAGACCCTGCTCTAGACTTAACCAAGAATCTGAAATCTGTTGTTGAGGAAAATGTGTTGATGAAACATTGAGCACTGCTAATGTCAAGAGCTTTGAACTTGTAAAATAAAGTTAGATGTACATAATTGCTAAATGGCAGTGGTAGACCATATTACAGTTAATAGGCAGTTAATGCAGGACACTTTTACATCTCTGCTCATGCAACCATGGTTTAAGAAACTTGTCACTGGAATGCAAGAGTCTCTAGACTCTGTGGTTAACATATAAATTCTAACACCTAGAAACTTTTCTTACAATCATGACTTTTCATGTCCTTTGCAATGACAGATCAGTGGTTTGAGTGCTGACAACAGTACTGCAGACAAGTCATTCTTCTGGTAAAACAAAATCATAGAGCCCAGCTCCCGTAGAGGCTCATAAGTTGCCATACTTTTCAAGAAATCTTAGTAAAGATTTGATTTTATTGAATGAGCTTTGAGTTGATGTAAAAGGCCATGCTCTGTAGAAAATGCTCTGAAGTGTATTCCACTCGTCCAGAGATCGAATGGTCATTTGCATGAGGCACAAACGACAACAGGAATCGCAGGTACAGCACCTGACGCACAGCATCAGCAGACCATTTACTGGCTATTAATTACTTACACTGATGCTGAGGCTTGCAAAAGAGGGCTATAAAAGACTCGTCTTTCTACAAACTACAGCTATGAATGTGTGACTGAATTTCTATTATCTTTATACTAGAACTGCTATGGCTCGGTCCCGGTCCTTGCTTCATTTGCTCCCTCTCTTTGAAATAAGTTGTCTCCACCTACTCGCTGTCATAATATTCTAGCTGGTGACCTACCCTTTGCTTTTCATAAAAAAACGGTTCCTGGGTCAGCTTGCTAACTGGGTGTGGAGCGTCTTTTAACAATTGACTCTACTAGAGGCACTTTACAAATGTTCAAACGCAATACAATAAGAGTAGGTGGACTCACTCTGAATCATTGTTAGGTTGTCAAGAAATCGACATATAAAATGCAACGCTTTAGCAAAGAATTACCAGTAAATGGGGAGTAGATGCATACCTCCATGTGCATTTGTACTAAGTGCTATGCTTATTCTGAGCCTTATACCACCCAGAAATACAATATAAAATATTATGTATAGCAATATTTAATATAATTATATATATATTAATGTACTTATTAAATCTCGCTTGGGCTGTAATGATCTGGAAAACGGTAGCCTATGATGTCGCATTGTGAGTTCGCTATCAGCGGCGAGATGGTGTAGGGGTATGTACGGTGCCTTGGAGCCAGAAGGTTAATGGTTCGAATCCACCTCAAGCCACCCTGCAGGGACTGACCCTTAGCAAGTGTTTCACTCGCAATTGCTCATGCGCTTTGGCATAAAATTCAGATTCAATGTCCACATAGTAGTCGGTAGCGCCTATGAGTAGGACCTTGAAGGGGTGCTATAACTATTCAATTCATAAATCAAAGACAAAAAGCCATGCAGTGCCTTACACAATGGTAGCCTACAACAGACAAAACCTGGGACTAATATCGATTAGTCCCAGGATGAAACATTCCCTTGGGTTGTCCCGCAACAGGTTACAACAATCGAATGATGTTCTGAATGCTGATAGTGTAGACGGGCAACAGAGTTGAGAAGAGTTCTGCAGAACAATCATCGATGTTGTAAAGCTGTTGACCATGGTGACAATCTTGATGCTTCTCATGAGGAAAACTCCCAAAATGTTGGCAATCTGCAACAGCTTACCTAACTAATTATAGCAAATATGACATTTATTTAAGAATTATTAAAAGATAAGCCGCGTGCTTGCTCGATTGTTACAAAATAGATTCAAAATTCCATCAGGTCATTCAGAAGTTGTAGAATTTGCAATGCAAACTTTACATAAGATATTAAACCTTAGTTTTAAAGCATTCCACTTGCAATTTTTCTTATTCACCAGGTTCTTTTTATATATCAGTCTTTTATTAACTAAATAAAGTAGCACAGTAACAATTTATTTATTGTATTGTATTAAAACATTTATAAAGCGCCTCTACTAGGGCGAACTGTTCAGAGGCGTTCCCAGTGTGCAAGGCCATGAGAGAAGAAATAGATTTTGAGGGGGGAAAATGAGGAGGAGGGACCAGTTAGAAGTTGAGACCGAGTAGATGGAGACAGATTATTCCAAAAAGAGGGGCCAGTTTATGTAAAGGATTGAGACAGCCATAGACGTTCCAGTAGGAGGAACTAAAAGATAAAATCTATTTGAAGAGTCGATTATTTACTGCAATACGCTTGTTGTGGAAGTAATTCGTGATACTTGTTAGCCGCTAAGGAGTCAGGGCGGCGCTGTGCTGTGTAATTACTTTCAGACATCAAATCACGTTTGCAAGGAGTTACACAATGCGTGTTAGTCTTTGGTAGTAATCATTTATTTAAGCGCTATAATATCATAAGTGATTTATATAACTCTAGTCAACTCTATGCACTGAACTCAATGTTCGTAAATCTTATTTTTGGTGATGGCGGTTAGGCAGTTATTTATGCTTTCGCGGCAAGTTATTTGCCCAGTTTTGCTAAGAGATACAAATGCGCTTAAATATTCTGCAACGCAAAGATTCTTCTCCGTTTCTGTTCATTCTTATCTGAAAGAAAGTGAGTTAAATAGCTTTAATATCATTGTACCTTATTATCGCTAGCTTGTGTACGTAGGTCACACGTTTCTTTGCAGGTCAAAAATTTAGTGGGTACAAAAACATTGTGTTGTAAAATGGTAATAGTTGTGAGCAAGGGTAAAACACTGAATTGCTGATTGGTCAGAGGTAAAATACTAATTGAAATGGTTGATTTGTCAGCATTTTACCTACCAGCCAAATCAGCATATCAAAGGGTTAAATGCTGATCGAAGAATGCTCGATAGAGTCATCATAGAAGGCATTGCACCTTGTTGTTTTCAATACTGTTTTAGCGGCTAATATACAACCGAATCCAGTGTTTTAATAAGCGCATACGAATCTGCCAATTAAGATACTGTAGTTCAGGTAAACAGTGGTCGGACGGAGTAGAGAATGCACTTTGTAGTTAAAATGCTGATCGAAGAATACAGACAAACAGTCATCAAAGAAGGCTTGCTGTTTTAATTCGCAAAAATGGATCTGCCAATTAAGAGATTGAAGTTTAGGTAAACAGTGACCAGAGTAGATAATAAGTAAGTAAGTACGTCCTTTATTGAACCGCCTGCAAGCGCACTGCAGGAACATTGGATGAGAAACATAATATAGATTGGTAAACACGCACACTGGATGCCCGTACTCCAAACAATATGGTTGACAACGAATTGAATAAATTAGAGCGCGGCGACCTATCGACAACATCGCAACATGCATCCCAGCTTGCAAAGCGCTCAGTAAGTAAGTAACCGGCTCATTGCCCGCATGCAAGATAAGTAAGTAATCGAATTAAAGGGCGATATATGGTTATATATTCTGTACATTACAGTTTGAGAGTAAATAAACTAGCGCTTTGCGAAAGAATTCGGCGCTTTCGAAGCTACATGCATAATTTTGCTGAATTTCCGCCTGGCGCTTATGAAGCTATCAGCTGGGCACGAACATTTTCGCTATTATTTTGAACACTTAGGTAGAGGCGTATTTCTATTAATTCGGTAGTTTTATCGTAGCTTTACCGTGGCTTTATCGTAGCTTTACTTTACAACATATTAAACATCACGATGCGTGGTTCCAATTTGATTTATTGTTGGATCACATTAAACGTTTCTTATTCACATCGCTTTAATTTTTACTGTTGCTACTTGCGTAGATTACTTTGTTTGTTTGTTTGTATGTGCACTTGTTATAACGCCCCTTCAAGCTCTCTACTCAGAGGTGCTCCTGAATGCAGAGCGGACACTGCATCGGAGTTTCACGCCTAAGCGCTGAGCAATTGTGAGTGAAGGACTTGCCCAGAGTCCTTACGCGGCGAGGTGGATTCGAACCTTCCGGCTTCAAGGCAACGACGCCACCACTACACCACCGCGCCCCACAAAGGTTACTTGGTTACTTACTTACTTACTGAGCGCTTTGCATGCTGGGATACATGTTGCGATGCCATCGACAGATGTCGTCGATAGGTCGCAGCGCTCTAATATATTGCATTTGTTGGCAACCATATTGTTTGGAGTACGGGCAGGCAGTGTGCGTGTTTACCTATAGATTGTACATTATTAATGTACAATCACAGAATATCGAAAAATCAAAATAATACACTTTGTAGTTTTCAATATTACTTTAATTAACATTCTGTTTTTGCAATCAGCATTTTCTAATCAGCATGAAAGCCAAGCAGATATAATGAACCATTTTAAGATTTGTTGGACAGGTAACTTAGCGCTAGTTTTGATATATCAGCAGTATTTGTTATGTGCACTGGTACCTATGTGAATCACATGAAAAATTCATATTGTTTCAGTTCAAGTGCGGACAGAAAAAGATGTGATCATAGTAAGTTTTGTCCTACTGAAATTGCTTCTATTTAAATTGGTTCACTTGAGTTTTTTGGTGATTTTGAAATGCTCTGTATTATAACAAATGATACCTGTGCTAAATGATACTACAGAACTGTAATCATTCAGTCGAAAGTTGTGACACACATCAGTCCCAGTGTATGTTTTTAGCATATACGATGAAAATTGGCATCTGAATACAAAGGGATTGTGCTGAATGGCATGGTTATGAAATTCGTCTCATTTGGGTGAATTCCCAAATTCGTTGTCTCTGCCTACATAAGATAAGAATATTCTTTAATGGGTAAGAATATTCTTTAATGGAAGATGTGTTGCACTGGCTGCCTGTAGCCCACATCATATCGGATTGATGTTCTGGTTTCACGCTGCATCCTTGGTTATGCTTCCTTTTACCTGCATGATCTCTGTTGCCCACTGTCCGACATGGGAGCTTATCAGGCTCTTCGCTCTGCTATGAAGGGAGAATTTTGAGTTCCACCAGCTTGCTTATATCTGCCACCACACAATGTTGGGCTGTCCATCTGGACTGACCTCCCTTAGGAACTTCGCTTATTACTTGGGCTGTACTGAATAGATGATTATCACTAATCGGCCAAATAAGAATAATTGGACCAACTATTCGGCCGGATATGAATAGTATACAAAATAGGTCTGCTGACGACATTCAAAATTTCAAATGTCAGCAAAGTGTCAGTTCAGTAAATTTAATACATTATGTAAAAGTAAAAAGTGCCATACTTTGCTGAATCACCCAGGTTATATTTGGATGTTTCCATGACAACTAAAGCCAGAGTTCTGAACTATGGTTTTTGCATGTTTACGCTTGTGATACCAGTATGAAGTGATTTACCTGTTATTAATTATTCAATTTTTAAAGCACCATGTTACTTTTTTGCCTAACCATACGAATGTGCTAATAAGTTGCAGAAACCAGTGCTGTCATGAGCTAAAAAATTTGCATGCTCTCGACAGTGCTTTGAACCCTTGGTATATCTTTTTTTATCAATTTGTCATGACCTAAAGGAAGGGAGCAAAGAAGAACTTTGCATGCTTTCCTGGCTAATTTCTCTAAAATTTATGTTATTTAACTGTAATATCGGACAAGATATATTGAACTGATGGAGTAGCAGTGAGTACTAATTAGTCTGAATCCTTTACTGTGCATAGCATCTGATGTAATTTCAATTGTACGTGGTATAAATTGTACACTTGTGTTGAATTGTTCTTGGTTTAGGTTGAGGGATGTTATATCGAATCCGACAGAAAGGGAAGAGTATTGGAGCCAGACAATGAAGAAAACAAAGAGTTCTGCCCTTTGTGCCCAAATCGAATTAACAGTACTGTCAAATACACTGTACGACGTTCATTTTCTTACATCCATGCTCTAATTTAAAGAAATATGGACTAAAGTGTGCTTGGCTTAGCAACAATGCTTTGGGAGATTAATTTATTGTTTCTAGCATCTGTTAGTTAATACCGCTGAAGAACAATTTTAACTGAAGTTTCTCATGTTTGTTCACTCAAAGTCTCACGTGGTCACCTGGTGCCGTCAGCTCTTGGAGCTCTGGCGACAGTCATGATGTATCCTCTTTTTGTACCTCATGACTGTTTTCTTGGCAATAGATAAGGGGTGGTTTGCCATTGCCTTCCCCCCGTTTGCCATCCGTGCCCGTTCATTCACCCTCCTTACGGAGAGGCTACTAACAGGTCGCACCACGAGAAGGTGGGCACGGTGGACTTTGATTCGCCAGCCCAGGTCGGTTCCGAGTCTACGCCCCAATTGGGGTCATCGGTCGGGTCTCCTCCCTGCTCTACTCACGTTAATGAGTGGCTGACGAACCTTTACGACCTATTCAAAGTCTACCGTTTCTAATTTTAGATTTCATATTTAAGTAAATGTTTCAAGTTGCACATTGGTGCCTTATCTTAAAATAAAGCTAATTAGTGTTCAATGTGGTTTAGTTGATTGACCCGGTAAGTTTTTTGTGTGTGTAACTATATGTAGACTACTGCTGTCATGATTGACTCTAACAATGAGAGTACTCAAAGCAACTGGGAAATCAATGCAGCTTGCCATTAAAATGTTAAAGATCTATATGCTGATGTTTAGTCTGTTTTTTGTTTCTTGTCTCGTTTAAGGATGTACTGATACTGAGTCAGTTTCTCCGAGCAGATGGTTGCGTCTTGCCTCGACAAGTTACTGGACTGTGCTCGAGAGCACAGAGACGACTTCAGCGATTAGTTCATCAAGCTCAAAGAGCAGGTACTATGCTTTTCTGAACTACAGGCTGCAGAACTAAAGAGTCATGAGTAGCAACTTATGCATAAGTTGCTTAATCTTGATTTATCTTTATGCTATATAAAGGTGCTGATTGATTGTTTAATGGGTTTAATATCTAAGTGCCCATCAGTCAATATATTAGCTTTGGAATTCTTCAGCTACTGAGTTATAGAACCAAGTACTTGTGGTTGAAATAGATCTTTAATTTCAAAATCGGTAAAACTGCCATAAAACCAAAAGCAACAAATGTTGAAAACATTTTGTTTCAAACATGTGCATAAAATTTAATTTCCACAAAAGTTTTTGTAGCAAGTATTTACTAATAATGGCCATAGATTTGCTCAAGTTATGCTGTTAGCATATGCGATTATGCACTTCTGATCATCCTTGTATGGTGTGCTGTATCTGTCAGTTTATTGATTTTAAAAACAGTTGAAACTTTCACATCACCTTATAGAAAGGAGTGACTCATATTTAAGATAATATTGTACGTTACGTCAACATGTGCCAAGATGCGCAATAGTCAGATAAAAGGGATTTGAGTTGTTAAGTGCACCAAGTTTTTTGTAGAGTACTCTTTAACAAGATTTCGTGCCTCTAGAATTATATAAGGTCGTGTCCACATTTTTGAAAAATCAACCTAATGCTATATCCGTTATCAGGGTAACATGGGCTATGTCTTCAGCAGTCTAGCTTAACTGGAGGAGCTTTCTTTAACGTGTTTTGCCAGAAATGTAGACAGTGTTTAAGAACTACAATAAATTGAAACTCTGAAATGTGCAAGGTCAATAGAACAGTTATGTTGGTATATATTTGTATTGGATGTGGCTGGACCATTGACTGCTATCTGATAAAAGTGGAAATATGAATACTGAAGCTCAATATGCCAAAGGTGACTTGAAGAACAATGATGCGTTTATACGACTGGTTGCGGCACCATATAAATTGTCGTAATTATTATTATGTCCATGGCATCTTTCTATCGAACAGATCAGTTACTTTACTGGTGTAGCAGTAGTATCTTCGTTTCTTGACTTTTCTACACGCCACACCATCTAGGTACAGGGTAACAGTTACAGGAAAAATAAGGTTGTTACTATAATTGTTCTCATAAGAAAGGTTTACCTGCTATTTTCTGTTGAAAACTCTTGCTGTATAGTTTCTATAGACTTTTGATTGGTAGCTTAAAATTATGCAGCCTAGGGTGAACAATGTAATGTTTTAGCACTTCTCCTGGAAATAAACCCCAGAGTGCATGGCCCTTGTCAACTCACAGCCTCTGCCTCACCAATCCCTTGGTTGCTGATGGTAGGTATCCGATTGTCCTCTTTTCCCTTGGAACCGCTCAATTCTGTGATGATCTGCTCTAGTGTGTTGCCATAATATTCAGTAAATATTACACGTATACTGATGGGCTTCATTTTCAGTTATGGTATGTGTGGCTGTGTGAAGATGCTTCAGTCCCACCACTGTCTGTAACCGTTTTCTTTTTCGATTTTAGGTCTTATGCCGGAGTATAGACCAGATCGGAAAGATGGCCAAACAAGAACATACGTTCAGAGTAATTACAAATGGAGGAAGTACAATGCCTACTTTGATGAATAGTTGACTGTTATTTAGAAAAATCATTCAGAGAGTTGGTCTACACAAAGACTTCCAAGCCTGCTGCCCAACCAGATACTCGGTTCTGAGTGATTGGCAACTATTTGGTTTCAGAATATTAGCATGCGATAGCAACACATATGCACAATGTTGTGTTAAGATAATCTGAGGAAACTGTTAAAATGTAGTATGCTGTTAAAGAAGTATACTGCTCAAAATGCAAATGGTGTAATAAACTGATCCCTCCCTAAGCATGTCTGAGGAATCTCTTGATTTTTCACACAAGCTTCAGGGATTTTGGAAATGCCGGGACCTCACACAAGAGTTCATAGTCTTGAGGGGAACAGAAGAGATGACTATTCCTATGGTCACTTAAGGGCTTTGCAGTTTGGTATTATCTGGGTCCTGAGGTAACATTAAGCATCACATCTAGAATAGGTCCTCTCCTGTGCATTATCCTTATGCACTCTTAGGTTCCTACGCTCTTGTGATCTCCCACCCACCCACCGCCTTGCACACAGTACTTGAAATGACCATCATTTCCCACTTACTGTATGCATCTCTGGTTTGGTGGAGCTATATGAGCTGTGGAGATGGAACATTGAATGATTGAAAAACTGATGGCAGAATGAAACACTATATGGAGTCTTCCCTCCCACTGTCTCAAGTGGGTCTGGTTGGCTGATCGACTGCCTGAGGAATAGACTCTGACCCAAGCAACACCCTCCAAGGTTATTTACCAGCTACCTGATGAAATACTTGCCATCTGTCATCAAACCCATGGTATGTATCACCCTGCCAATCAAAGATGACTGGAATCTCATCTGATTGTGTGCATCGTTCTTGTCAGGGCTTTCTTTCAGACCTTAAGAACCTGGGTCTTGTCTATCTCTCTGGTTGCTCCACTCGGCAACAAGTGGGCTTTCTGGTTGCTCCCTGCATGCATGGTCCTACTACTCAATCCAGACGCTTTGCTCATGTTGGCCCCTCTACTGGAGTCAATTTCTGCAGGGTAAGCTCCTCTGCATGTATTATAAATGCCTGAAGACTGTTATTTGGTAGTGACAACAAAAACTTGAGTTGGGAGCATCTCTGAGAAGCACTTAATAAATGTTCAATTACAATTGTCCGGGTTTTTTTTAAACACAACACTCGTTCCTTTTTCTCACTAGAGAATACTTAGCATTGCTCACCTACTGAATACCTCTGTGGAAATTACGTCAGTGTAAAGGGCAAGTCTGATTAAATAAAGAGCATGAATTCTGTTAACCAACTGCATCTGTGTCAATTTTGATAAACAATATTGATTGATACAGGTTTCAATAAACTCTAGAGCTTAACACCGGCGAAATGGTTGTTGGATATCACATTTCTTAGAAGAGTTCTTCAGTTTTGCCACAAAGAATTACCAGAAGCTGGCACAAAATGTGCACAGAACATGTACTAAAAATGCATTTAGCTCTATAGAACTTTGTCTCTGTTCCCCATTGGGCGCAACACCCAAAATGTCACTATGTCATCAACTGTCCACAGTTGGTTAAAGATTCGAGATACTGACAAAGAAAACAAATCAAACATTTGCTAAATGCTAATATTTATTAAACTTAAGCATGTGATTTTTGTTGGATTTCTTGGAGTTTTGTCTTTGTATCAACACTGACTTTATCAGCATTTGCTATAAAGAAAATTCTAGTGTTTGGTTGGCAGACGTAAACTCTCGCATTTTTCTTCAGTGATCCAAGTTCTCTTTCTAATGCTTGTAATGTCTTGAGTTGCTGTGCAACTTCGTCCTTCTGTTGACTTGTTAGTTTGTCTTCATTGTCCAAACTGCTGGAATCCATCAAGTCAACTTCCTTAGTCAACATGAATATTTGGTCACCTTTTCAATATCAGCTCAAGCTGAAACAAACAATGATACAGCAACATTTCTAGGATTCAGAGGGAGGTTCATAAAAGGAGTACATGTTCACACATAAGCAGGGCTGTACTGGTAAATTTTGAGGTGAGTATACGCTGACCGGGAGAAAAACCGACTTTTCGGGCAAAAAATTTCTGGCGGCTGTCGTCCAGCAAAAATTTCCCCATTTTCTCGTCCAAAAAATCTGATGACCTTTTTTTAAAGTCGTCCGGCCAAAAATTTACCCAATTTTCCCGTCTGAAAAAGCTGACGACTTTTCTTGTTTTTTAGTCGTCCGACCAAAAATTTACCCAATTCTCCCGTCCGAAAAAGCTGATGACTTTTTTAGTCATTCGCTCCGGAATTTGTGAAAAATAACCTAAATAGCCTTTGCCTTTCTCGCGCGTATACCCACACTTTGTGAGGTGAGTATACGCCGTATACCCGCGTATAACATGGTTTTTCGTGGTGAGTATACAATGCCGTTTTTCCCGGAGGTAAGTATACGCTGTATACCCGCGTATACCCTTGATTACAGCCCTGCACATAAGTATACATATATGCAGGGCACTTCACGACATACAGGGAGCAACCCTGTTATGAATTGCTATTCTTCATATATTTAAATTTTATAGTCTGTTTATTCACTAAATATCCATTCATACAAACTGTTTAATTCACGCTGAATATGTCGAGAATAGAAAACTTTTCATATGCTTTTCAGAAGTCTGGTACCGTGTGGTCTTGGGTGGAAATTATCATGCTAGGCAAGGACTCTGTTAGTGTATATATGTATATATATATATATATATATATATATATATATAAACAGTCCTTGCATTTTAGGTAAGTTTTGTGAAATTTGGCATGCTCCTATCCCGAAATAATTATGTATGCCCACGTATACTCGTGTTTGAGACCTATTATTATATAAACAAAGATCTTTGCTATACTGGTTGATGAAATCAAGTTTCGACGCAGAATAGATATGCAGTGATTGGACGAATAGTAATAGTCCACTGAAGAGGCGCTATAAAAATTCATGAATGAATGATTGGAAATGGCTAATTACAACATACCTGTAACATTAAGGTTTTACCTTTTCTACCGTTGTTTTAAGACTTCTTTTCCAGGCGTTCTTCGCACTGGGAGCGCCTCTGATTAGGTTGTAAGTAGGCCTACTGTACGAGATAGGCGCTTTATAAATCCCCAAAGAGAATCAATTCTTAATTATGTGCAGTGACCGTCTGAATCATAATCCACATTTATTTGTATTAATATTTGTGCCTAAACATTCGATATGCAGATAAAGGACTTACTAAATTGTTTGAAGGAACTTGCTTTTCGATTCGATGTTTTGTATAGCAATGACTAATATTGCAAAGAGTTTCCAAAGACCAAGAAATCTTGGGCAAAGACTAATAATTCACAGACATTGAAGTCTTTATTTGACTCTGTGACCACTTGAAGCGCGCCCTCCAGCGGACAGGAAAGTTTCGTTTCCTGACTCGGGCCTCCTTCAGCCTACTCTTTTATTTTGAGCTTTTATTTCAAACTCGACATGGACCTTGAATAAGCTGGTACTCTGAGCTTGACTTGCAGAGTGGCGCTTTGGAAGTTTATAATAATTATAGGCCTACTACTGGTTAATTTCGACTGTAGCATTGCTATCTAGGCCCTAGGCCTGGTACGTGTTCCACGAAACCAAAGGACGCCGTGACCTGCACTATACAGCAGATAGTAATAGAAGGCTGTGCACCACAGTATAGATAACATAGATGTTATCTATACTGTGAGCTAGTCTACCGGCTAGTGTCTGGGGTCTATGGCTATAGGGGAGACCGGGGCATAATGGTAGTATTATGGTACACTTAAGGCGTTTTGAAGTTTACATCGCATAATTAATAAGAAATCAGGGCTTTTTAAAATCACATTGTGCAGGCGTATATAACGTACAGCATCGACTAAAATCATCTACTTAAACCTCATCCACACTGGAGATAACAATTTGTTACCAATGTGTTCAAAAATCTCGTTATGCCCCACCACTCGAGGTAAAATGGGATGCATATCCCATTATGAACCATGATATGCAACAACCAATGCTTTCCATGGTGAGTCATAGGCTATATATTTCTTATTGCCCGCTTGTAATGTATACAAATGATTAAGACGTGATGGGTAATTAGAACCCCATTAAATATTACAGTACGAGAGATATGGAAAAAAATCGCTGTCGAATCATTACATGGGGCAAATTGGGATCGGTATCTCCACCCCACTTTGCCACAATTGTAAACCCGCCATTTTGACACAAAATACTGAACTTGCGCAACTTTTCATATGGTAATATGTGACTATATTATTATCCTACATAGGCCTATACGGCTGGTAGCCTATAAGATAAATTTAATATGGCTCCACTGTTTCTACAAACTTTTTGAAATATGAACGTACCTTACCTTAGAAGGCGCAGAAACAGCACAACGCAGAACCCAAGGAAAGGAAGGACAGAGTGTTGCTGCTAGGAGATTCGATGGTGAGGCAAGTAGGGAGGAATCTGCAGAAGCAGTGGGCTGGTTTTGAAACTGTTTGTAAGCCAGGCGCAAGAATTGAGCAGATGCTCTCGGAAATTGAGAAGAGTAAGGAAGACACTTTGATTGTGCAAGTCGGCACTAATAATCTCCGGATGGATGAGACAGATGAGATGATGTCCAAATACGAAGAGATGATACATGGACTGAAGGCAGAGAGACAGGGTAAAGTTGTGGTGATGGGTATTTTGCCAAGGCAGGACATAAGTGAGGCGTTAGATAGCAAGCGAGTGGAGGTGAACAGGAGACTGAGGAGTAAGTGCGAGGAAGAAGAGGTTAAGTACTGCGAGGTGGAATTCAATCCGTGGAGAGGTGGGTATTTGGCGAGAGATGGTCTGCATCTGAATGCTCGAGGTGCTGACATGGTGGCGAGGCAAGTCTTCATGATGCTGAAGACTTTAAACTTGGTTGGGAGACGGTTAGTGCAGTAAAGAGTAGGCTCACTAACTGTCACAAAAATAAGGACATAAAGCAGATAAAGAAAGAAAATTGCAGGAGTGAGGTCAGGAGATGTAAGGAAATTGGGGGCAGTAAAAGTTTAAAGTGCATGTTTGCAAATGTTAGGAGTATTGTTAGTAGGGCAAAAAGAGCAGAACTGGAATTGTATGTGGACAATGAGAAACCTGATATAATTGGAATAGCAGAGTCATGGACAAAGCCGGAAATCGCAGACAGTGAGCTTGATTTAGATGGATACAGATTATTTCGAAAGGATCGAGCTAATCAGAACTCAGTTGGACACGGAGCTGGAGGTGTTTTACTGTATGTTAGGAGCCATATTAATGCAGTAGAGAGGCAGGATATGAGCAATGAGACATTTAAGGAGAGTATTTGGTGTGAAATTCAACTGAGCAGGTCTAAGATGCTTGTGGGAGTATGCTATAGGGTACCCGATGCCACAGAGGAAGCTGATCAAGGGATGTGCAAGCTACTGGAAATGGCCAATAAGGAAACGTCCTTGATAATGGGAGATTTCAACTATCATATTGATTGGGAAACATTGGAAGGGGAGAGAGAAAAAGATAGGAGGTTCTTGGATTTTGTTGATGCTTGCTTTATGCAACAGCATGTTATGGAGCCAACAAGAGGAGACAACATTTTGGACTTAGTGATAACGACTGATGAAAATATGGTAGAGAATGTGAGTGTGGGGGAGCATTTTAACACTAGTGATCATCAGGTTGTAAGATGGGAACTATATGTACAGCAGTCTCAGGAAGTGAAAGCCTATATGAGCAAACCCAATTTCTTTAAAGCAGACTATGAATTAGTGAGGAACAGGTTGAAGGAAAAGGAACTAGAAAGTGCGGTGAGTGGAATGGGAGCGAACGAAGCTTGGAAGAAGTTTAATGAAGTCATGAGAGAGATTATTGACGAAAATATACCGAAGCGCAAAAGAACCAACAAGAGGAGGCCGTGGGTAACACGTGAGGTTCAAAAAAAGAGAAGGGCAAAGAATAAAGCTTGGAAGAATTATCAGAAGTTGAAGAAGGAAACAAAGAATGTACTCGAGTGTGATAGTGTAGCAAGAATCGAGGAATTGAGGATGAACTATGTGAAGAAAAGAAACATCTGCAATAAAGCAAATAAGGAAGCACTAAAAATCTTTGAGCAGAAGTTGTCGAGAAATGTAAAAGAGGACAGCAAGAGTTTCTACAATTATGTTAGAAGCAAGCAGAAAAGGAAAGACAGAGTAGGGCCAATAAAAAAGGAAGAGGACGGTAGAGAAGTTGTTGTGGACGACACGGAAGCTACTGAAGTACTGAATAAATTTTTCAGCTCAGTGTTTACTTTGGAGGATTTAGGGAACATTCCTGAGCCTAGCCGAGCATTTCTGGACAATGGCGGTGGAAGATTGACACAAATAATGTTTACTAGGGAAAATGTGGTGGAACAACTGAAAAGATTAAAAACAGACAAGAGTCCTGGAAACGATGAATTACATCCTAAATTCTTACATGAAGTGAGGGAAGAAATTGGAGAGACATTGGCACAGATCTTCAATAAATCGATACAGAGCGGTGAGGTTCCACAAGAATGGAGGGATGCCCTTATAGTGCCATTGTTTAAAAAGGGAAACAGAAGTGAACCAAGTAACTACAGACCAGTCAGTCTAACCAGTGTGGCGTGTAAGGTCATGGAGAGAATTGTTAAGGATAACATAGTTAAGCACATGGAGGAACATGATATTATAAAAGGTAGTCAGCATGGGTTTACTAAGGGACGCTCGTGTTTGACAAATCTGTTGGAATTCTTTGAGGAGGTCTTTGAGAAGATAGATGAGGGAAAACCAGTGGATGTGATTTACCTAGACTTTGCAAAGGCATTTGATAAAGTACCCCATAAAAGACTAATTAAAAAGTTGCAAGCATGTGGGATTAGTGGGCAGGTACTCAAGTGGATTCAAAACTGGCTTTCAGATAGAAGACAAAAGGTGGGAATAGGCAATAAACATTCTAGGTGGGCAGCAGTGCTAAGTGGAGTGCCACAAGGATCAGTGTTGGGGCCACTGTTGTTTGTACTTTTCATCAATGACATAGATGATGGGGTTCTATCGAAAATTTCTAAGTTTGCGGATGACACAAAACTATGTAGAGCAGTGGGTAATGAAGAAGAAGCAGAGATACTACAGGAAGATCTACGAAGAATGTTTAGATGGTCGCAGGACTGGCAAATGCTCTTTAATTTGGAAAAGTGTTCAGTGATGCATATGGGGAAAAGAAACCAGGAGTTTGCATATGAAATGGGAGGTAAGGTACTGAGGGTTAGCGAGGAAGAAAGGGACTTAGGAGTGATTATGCACAAGAGTGCAAAACCCTCAAGACAATGTGCGGAAGCATCAAAAAAGGCAAATTCAACATTAGGCATGATAAAAAGGACAATAGTTACTAGAGACAAGGACACGTTACTGAGGTTGTATAAATCACTGGTTAGGCCACAGTTGGAATACTGCATTCAGGCATGGAACCCACACCTGAAACAGGACATTGAAAAATTGGAGAAAGTGCAAAGAAGAGCTACGAAGATGATTTGGGGCTACAAAGATTTGAGCTATGAAGAGAGGTTGGAGAGGTGTGGGCTAACAACACTGGAGAGACGGAGAAGCAGGGGAGACCTAATTGAAGCATACAAGATCATTACTGGAAAGGAAGCACTAGGTTGGGAGAAATTCTTTGAATTAGCACCAAACAAAGCAACTCGGGGTCATAGGTACAAATTGTTTAAGAAGCCGAGAGGAACATTGGGACATAAATTCTTTAGTGCTAGAGTTGTAGACAGGTGGAACGGCTTGGATGACAGCACTGTGTCGGTGGACACGGTCTCAGCATTCAAAAGGAAGCTAGGAAAATTGGGCTACTAGGTGTTCCAGGTTAATTTGCAGTGGTTCTAACACAGACCCAGTGTCTTCTGAACCACTTAAAACCCATGTTATGTTATGTTATGTTATGTTACCCGGGAGAGCGTGAAAATCAACTTTTCATCATAAAATAGCAGTTGCACTTCGAAATCGTAAATGCTTTTGTCCTTCACCTTTCAAGATAGGCCTACTTTACTTCACATTGAAATAACGTCTTCGTCTTTTAAACGTAAGTAACACTGGACAATAATCAAGTTTCCCGTTTAAGCCCCGGTCTACCTCTAGTTGGGGACTACGGTCTCTCGCATGCACTGGGAGCGACTCTGAAAGGTTCATACTGTGAAGAGCGCTTTAGAAGCGGCCACATGCAATACAGTAAGTTTAAGCCCCGGTCTAGGCCTACAACACAATATCGTGGTGCTTTATGACATGCTATAATAGGTCTATATATAGTAGGCGATGTACGGCTATTGTCTATATATACGGCATGTCTCATTAATGGAATGCGGTTTACTAACAAATCTAGGTTTATTGCCATTCATAGTTAGCCTAGCCTATTAACAATGGATGTTTCTACATCGACGAAAGTTGTTTGTAATTTCAAGATAGGCCAACTGCAAAACGCGTTTTAAAAATGTTTGTAGATATTTGGATCAGTCGGAAATCATCAACGGACTTAACTAATATCTTACTAAAAAAACACTTTCCAGCTGTTTCCAGTGTGAGAATTGTGGAAAAATAACTGGGGGGCGGTTGAACCATTATCCACCTGGAATTAGGGTGTGAAAAACAGACTTTACTATGGGGCTCTAAGAAAGACTGGGGGGTTGAAACCCCAACCCCCGGCAATTCTCACCCTGGTTTGACCTCTGTCCTATGTATTTTAGGTTTGCAATTACAAATAAACATGGGAGCCGACATCGCTAATCGAGTCCGATATGGAAGCGAGAAAACAGCTCAAGAAGATCAGAAGTCCGTGCGATTCCCTTTTGAACCATGCACATGCGCGTCCAGAAACCTTTTGTCTTTTCTTAATTCGTGCCTTCTGAGATTTTTAAACTGACGTTTATATAAGGTCGTCGCACGTTGGTTGCACCAATCGCGCATCATTAGGCCTACAGACGATAAATTGTGATGGCTCTATTTTGTTATCTATGCTCTAAAATATGTCACATTGTTGTTATTAATATTATTCTGACCAATGTTGCAATTCACATATGCACTCGATTATTTTTGATTATTTATCACGTATCGGTACCTAATACCTATAGTAAACTACTTCAGATTTTCATGACTTCAGTTATTGATATTGGTGACGACATAGCCTTATATAGGCCTACATGTATATGACTCTTTTCATGCCTGTTTCAGTCACCTGGAACGCTGCATGACACCCACATGCGCAGTCACTGGTTGTGAAGCAGACACGCATGAATACATCCACGCATGCATACACTCAATACAGCCATGCATGAATGCGTCCGTGCATGAATTCGTCCACGGCATGCATGAATGCGTCCATCTACCACGCTCTGACATTGTAGACGCAATTCCTCGTCAACTGTCCTGCCAGAGAAGCGGCGGCCGATCCAGTCATCTGAGACTGAGTGGCGCCATAGAAGTCGACGCTGTTCACCAGACCAGGGAAGTTCGCCGCTGCCGTGGACGACGATGGATAGACGACGAAGGAGGACGACGAGGGTGAAAGGTGACGGACGTCCTCATCGTCCTCCTCTTCCTCCGTCTTTCCCAGAATCCTCGGATCGAAGTCCGGAAGAGTCATCCCTCCTCCAGCGCCGATGCCAACCGATCCAAAGCCGCCGGTTATTCTCTGGCTGTTATTGGGGTAGAACGATGACGACGCGGGGTAAGTGAAGCAACTGTCCATGAGGAGGGTGGGGGTTGTGGCGACGATGCCCTGAACGCCGGATCCTCCTCCTCCTCCTCCTCCTGCTTTTAGGTCGACGACGTCCGGGCGGAAGTATCCGTGACGATTGAAGAGCGTCGACATTGAACCGGAAGTGGAGACTGTCCCCGTGGAATTATTCGAACCGGGGTTGTGGTGCTTCTCGCCTGGAGTCGGTCTCTTCTCGTCCTTGATCCCAGCTGCGTCATCCGTTGTTGCGACGGTGGTGGATCGCTTGGCGTTGGTGCTCGATGTTGGCAGCGATGAACCCTGTGATGATGCCTGCTGCTGCTGCTGCTGCTGGTGATGGTGGCCGTGCTGGTGGTGACTGTGGTGATGGTGGTGACCGGGGGAGGAGGACGATGACGTTTTGACCGCAGACGATGACGTCGATGATGACGTCGTCGTCGTGTCCTTCCTCGATTTCTTCGTCTTGTATCGATGGTTCTGGAACCAGATCTTGACCTGCGTCGGGGTCAGTCCGATGAAGCCAGCCAGATGCTCTCTCTCCGGGGCAGACAAGTACTTCTGCTGACGGAAGCGTCGTTCCAGTTCGTAGATCTGCGCCTGGCTGAACAGGATGCGACGCTTGCGACGCTGTGCGAAGCAGAATGGCATCGGACAGCGAGGCATCATCGACGGTGCATGGGGACCGTGCATGGGACCCTGGTGATGGTGATGGGGGTGGGGATGGTGCATCGGATGGTGGGGGTGGTGGGGGTCGAAGCCACCGCTGCCACCGCTGAAGCTAGACGCCGCTGCCATGTTGATGGAGCCGAGGGATGATGATGACATCGGGGACATGTTGCACGAACTCATCCAACGAGACACTAATACAACAACACATCATGCAGGCATCTTATAACCTCTAGTCTTTTACTATCCAACGATTATCGAATTTTTTAGTTCTCAAGTGCATGCAGTATTCGTAGGGGTGCGGTGGTATATGCTCGTCGCCTATTTTATAGGAGCCAGAAGGCTGCGGCTTCGAATCTACCTCAAGCCGCCACGCAGGGCTTAAAATGTGGCTGGACGGTCATGGACGGCGTCCATGCACTTATTTTAAAATATGAGCGCCGTCCTGCCACTTATCGGCCAGCACAGCCTGAAAAGGTAAGGGCGTCCAGGCGCCTCTTTTGGAAAAGTAAGGGGCTTATTTTTCCACACTTTATAAAGCACTGCCGCCACGTATATAGGGGCACTGAGCAAGTCCTTCACTCGCAATTATTGCTCATGCATGCGCTTTGGCGTGAAAATCCGGTGTAGTGTCCGCGCTGTAGTCGGGAGCGCCTCTGAGTAGGAAGTTAAAGGGGCGCTATAGCAAGTGCTCATGCAAACATATAACAAACATCAGGTTAAGCAACGAAGATATAAGATATAATGTATCTTATATCTTCGCTGCACGATTTGAAGCTCATTAGGCCTAATGAACCTTTGAAAATAATAAAATGGATTTTAACTCGACGGATTATCAGTCACACACAGTGGCGTAGGCAAGGGGGGGGGTTCGGGGATTAAAACCCCCCCCATTGGCTCCGAAAAAAAGATTTTTTAAGGTTATTTTTCCATTTAAGTAAGAAAAAATAGCAAAAAACAGGGTTTCCGGCCATAAAACCCCCCCCATGAAAAATTCCTGGCTACGCCACTGATCACACATTACTTGAGCGACCATAATTTTCATAATAAACACAATATTGAAAAGATGAGTTCGAGTTCGAGTTCACATATTTGACAAATTGTGCAGACCTTTAAAAACAAAAGTTGGTCCAGATCACGCTTTGCAATATACCCTAATTATGGTGAGGACTCGACTCAGACGGAATCATGGAGGATAGAGCGAGAGACAGACAGACAGACAGGCAGGCAGGTAGACAGACAGATATAGACAGGCAGGCAGACAGAAAGGGAAAGAGAAAGAAAGGCAGATTTTACAGACAGAGGCATAGACAGATATTGAGAGAGATTAAAAAAACATGCTGCGTCGCTGTAATTACCTTTTTAATAGGTTAATGTATAGCTATATTATATATAGGCTATATATATACGTCGTGCACGCACGCACGCAGTGTGTTTGATGCGTGTCAATGTTCTAGTGGCTGCAGTGAAGAGTTAAGCAAATACAGTGATATGATCTGCTGTCAGGGTTCTTCCTCTTGAAGTCTGAATGCCAGGCAAACCGCAAGCAGACGCAGAGAGAGGACCATGCAGGAAACCATTTATCAGAGAAAATCAACTCACCAGTTTATCGCTAGAGGGACGATTTGTCTGTTAACAGTTACAGTCGGATTAATTGAGCCATAATTATGTTATTTTTATTATGAATGATTTAGATTAGATGGAAGTTTTCTTTACGCCTTTCTACACAATACATAGATGCGTATTTTGGGGTATACCATGGTGCCCTATCCAATTATTTTGGGTTAATGGGGTTATGGGGTGCGCGCCGAATAAACGTTGGTCTAAGACTAACTAGGCCTACTCTAGCGCCCAATGTGTATTTTCTATTTCTAGAGTATCGACCAAAGTCACTCCTCTGCTTCAAACTAACGCACTTGAATGCTTAATCAGCGGTCTGCAGTGTGCATCAGCTTTATCACTTTTTATGCATGTTGTGTCACAATGCACTATATCAATAATCAATAATCAATTGCCTTCATACCCAGGCTACATGGAAGCGAACACTCTAATTTAACATAATTAAGAAACGGTGGCAGGTAACGTATTAATTAGTAATTTTGCGTGTCTATTAATAGGCCTATTAATTTTGTTGTCGTCGCTACAATATGCATTATAATACTTACGTTGAATGCGCTGTTGCTCCTGATTGGGATACCATCCTGAGTTGCAGGTCATGGCTCCTCTTCCTCCTCCTCCTACTCCCACTCCTCCTCCTCCGTGCATCTGCTGCAGGATCCCCTGCTCTCCTCCCGCCACTGCTGCTGCCGCTGCCGCAGCGGCGTAGTGATGACTGAGTTCCGAACCCGTAGCCGCGTAGTACTGGGACGGACTGAACGCAGCTGCCCCAGCTGCAGCGTGGTAGGGTGACGAAAGGTAGTTGGTGCACTGGTCTGTTAGCCCTGGGTTGCCAGGGCCGCCACCTCCACCTCCGCCACCAGGGGCGCTGCCGAGGGCCACGGGGCTCATCCCGGGCACCACGGACCCTCCTTGAATGGTCCCCGGAGTGCCTGCAGTGGGTCCATAGGACTGTGCACCACCGTATCCGTTCTGTGCGAGGAGGAACGGGGCCGTGACTGCTGCGGCTGACGGGGTGGTGTCCTTGGCATTGCGATAGACACCGATGCAGTCAGAGTCCAGGGGCAGCGATGGAGGGCCAGCAGATGCGGCAGCGGCGGCAGCAGCAGCAGCGGCGGCAGCAGCGGCGCAGAGGATGTCCGTGACAGAGAAGGCCGAAGAGTTCTTGGACGATGGGACAGATGGCGCCACTGTAGGTGGAGGAGGAGGAGGGGGAGGAGGGGGACTGCGGCTGCTGCTGTAGTGATGAGACGACGACATAGCACTTGATGATGATGAGGATGAGGATGAGGACTTAGCACAGACTGACTGAACGAGTGAACGAGTGAGAGAGAGAGGCGGCAATAAAAAGGAGGTCGATCGCTGTCTGCTGCTGTTGTGGATGCTACAGCTGCATGCTGCTACGACCCAGACAGAGAGAGCTTGAACGAGCGAGATTGCTGAGAGGAAGAAAGAGGCGAGAAAATGACTGTTGAATGGTAAGGCTGGCCAACCGGAAGTATAGAGCGAGAAGCTGAGATCCTCCTTCAACCTCATTGACGGCCACGCAGACCATCTGAGAGGATAAGAACCCTCGACCAGCGCTCTAATAGCACGCTCCTCAATGCACTCCGGATCAGCAGAGGGGCGGACCTCGTTCGGCGTCGACCACGCCCTCGGACTCTCGACAGAGACTGCCTGTCCAATCGCTTTCGTCCAATGCTGGCGCTAAATGAGATGATTTCTGTTGAGTCGAAGGCGGAGCAAGTGCAGGGAGGGAGCGGCGGTGCAAGAGGTCTAGTGCAATTCAGTGGAAGCGATGGTTAGCACGCAGAAGAATGAGCGGCAGGAGGAGGAGGAGGAGGAGGAGGAGCGAGTGCAGCCACGGCAGAAAGGGCGGGAAATGGGAGAGAAACAGTGAGTGTGCGTTCGTGTGTGTGTGTGTGTGTGTGTGCACGTGTGTGTGTGTGTGTGTTTGCCTGTGTGCGTGTGCGTGTGTGTGCGTGTGTGTGTGTGTGTTTGCCTGTGTGCGTGTGCGTGTGTGTGCGTGTGTGTGTGCGTGTGTGCGTGCGTGCGTGTGTGTGTGTGTGTGTGTGTGTGTGTGCGTGAGTGTAGTTGTGCGTGACGTCGATGATTGTCGTTAAACGACGGCGACCGTTTTAAGAAGGGAGATCGTCCGCTGCTGAGACAATTAACACCGATTCCTGCCACGCGACCATTGTTATAGCGCGTGCCATCGAACACGTGTCTTCATCCCCACCCCACCCTCCCCCCCCACACACACACGCTCCTTCCTTCCCTCCGTCCCTCCTTCAGACTTCGGTACATCCTGTTAGCAGACCTGCATGAGTATGTCTAATAGGTATGCATGTAGGGAATGAACTGCATGCTGAGGGAGAGCATGAGCTAAGGAAACAATGCTCGGGGCCATGACATCATCGAACTATTTCTATAGCGCAACTCATGATGGTGACGAAGAACGATCTTGCTTTTCGCTATAGCGAAATTTGCGAAGACCTCCTTAAAACACACAAGAAATTCTCTTTCTGTTACCATGCAGATTAGCACAAAGTCAAACAGAACGTGCATCTTTGAGGCAGCTTATAACAGCCATCAAATACGAAGGCAATATAGTCTAAATAGGCTAATAAAATAGCCTATAAATTTACGTCTCTGCCACTTAGGCTATTTGTGCCATGTTCTCCGAAGGACATTGTTTAATCTAATTCCCGGAAGAAAGGCCTCATCCTGGGACGATCGCCGAGGCGCGTATACTATAGAGCCGAAAGGGGAGGGTTTGGGAAGAGGGATGTGCTTCCTCCCCATCATAATTTTAATTTCCACATTGCAACGGTAGTATTTTAAGCTGTCATGCTAACAAAAATTGCTGTACATTTTCAGTGCTATATAATAGGCCTAAGAGTGGTCTATTATCTATAAGACTTCAATGAATATACTTACAATATAATAACAATTCCTTTTTGAGCTTTCACATTGTAATGGTTCCATCTGAAAATGTCTTCTTATAGCAAAATTACTATATTGTTAATCTCATAAATAAAAGAGTGGTTTAAGATTTCAATATATATAATTATAATTGTACAATACTAATTTCCTTATATTTATCAAGTTCAGCAACTCAGTTCTTCAGCTGCTGCTAGACCATTATCATGAATAACTGTAGACGTACATGGTAACATGGACATAATTATCTAAGCTTACTTTGTAAAATTATATCACCAGAGTCCATGTGAGACTGAGATGTGAAAAGAAGACTTTATGAAAATTTGTTACGAACATGTTTGTTAAGAATATTTTTTATTGCGTTATGAATAGTTTACAAGAAAGACCAACGGAGGTGAATGGACATAATATTATACATGTGTAGCAATTACACGGGCCATAGATAGACATGTATGCGTTCAGACAACTTGACAAGCCTTAGTCTATAGTATACACACACAGCAACATGTACAGGCATACAATACACGTCATGTCTGGCTTATAGAGTCATGCATCGAGCAGACGATGCATGCACGCAGCAGACGCTGCTGTCGATATGTATAAAGTATACCTGCAGGATTTAATAGGGTTTTAGAAAAGTCAACACGCGTCCTTTCGCGGTAATTATGTATGGCTGTGTACAGTGCGTATATAAACAGGTGCCTCATAATAGCAGCACACTGTGACGACGACGACGACAACGACGATGGCTCGCGACCATGCATGCATGTGTGACACAGTCTATAGATAGATAGGAGGGAGAACCGAAGAAGTAGAAGAAGACGCAGCGTGCATGGATGCGCGGCAGGGACGAGGGGTCGGGTCACGCGACTGCATGAGATGTGTATGCAGCAGGAAGCAATGGGTTCAACCCTGTTTCGTCTGAGGTCACGATGAGGTCATGACGATAGCCCCTTCCGCCGCCGCCTGCGAGTATCGTCGCTGCATCCGCTACATCTTCAAATCTGTTTGCCTTCGTAATTCCTGCGTTAATCTGTCGGGTTCCGGTCGGGTTCCGGTCATGCACGCGACTGCAGACAACGTCCTCCGTTCTAATCGCCTCGTTTCATTTGGAATCACGTGGAACAGAAAATAAGCCGATCAGAGACGGACGGACGGACGGGCGGACGGACGGACGGACGGACGCGCGTGCTCATCCATCGAACGTCTGCGCAGATCCAGCCATGCATACATACACATACACACAGACTGATGAGGGGACAACGATGGCATCTGCATATTACCTATTCTATGGACAGGACGTTTGCCTTCCCTGCTTAAATAAATTATATATATATGTATATGTATATGTATATATAGGCCTATATACAGCGGTATATGTGTTATATATATATATCATATATGTATATTATGCATATACGGCGGTGTTTACGCTGCTATGTTGATCATCCTAATACGCTGATCCTGCCCAGGGATATATATTTTAACCCAACGCTAGATGTCGCTCTAAGTAGAATTCCGACATGCAGTCTGCATGCATGCCTCCTCTCCATCTGCCTTCTTTCCCTCTTCTAACTTACTCCCGCCGCATCCTGCTTGCCTTTCCCGCCTTTATTCTCGTACGTACAGGGTGCGCCAAAAAGACCCCCCTAGGTTTTTTGCCAATATCTTGGCCAAAAGTAAGAATTTCGAAGTGAGGTCACCCATCGTTTTTTGACGATTTAAAAACGCGACGCAACAAAAAGTAACAACAAACCAATCTAATTATTCTGGCCAATATCTTGGACAAAAGTAAGAATATCGAAATGAAATTTTATAGGCTTAAAGACAATTCATGTCTGCACATGATGGTCAGATTAAATCAGAATATTTCAAACAGAACAAAAGTTATACCACTTTTAGGGAGGTGACCCACCATTTTTTGACGATTCAAAAACGAAGCGCAACAAAAAAGTAATAAAAACACGATTTTTTTTCATATCAAATAATTGGTATCAAATAGCCTTGATATTGCCAGATGGTCACTATTATTACTATTTAAAAGAGAAACAGGGTACCAGCGTAGCTGTGCGTCACTGAGAAGTCACTTTGCAAGATGACAATCAAATTGGTAGGCTAAATAAGGAATCTGTCAGATTAATCAACATGTCCATCAAGAACTTTGCAAAGGGACTCAAAAGAAGTTTTGGCACTGCATCCATGGTGGTGGGCACAATCGGCACATTGAACACTAGTTGTGAAGCACTGCCAAGTTCATTTGACAACAGTTATTTGAGATGAGACTTAATAAAATCGTGTTTTTGTTACTTTTTCTGCGTTTCGTTTTTGAATCGTCAAAAAACGGTGGGTGGCCTCACTAAAAGTGGTATAACTTTTGTTCTGTTCAAAATATTTTGATGAAATCTGGCCATAATGTGTAAATATGAATTGTCTTTGAGTCCTTAAATTTTCATTTCGAAATTCTTACTTCTGGCCATGATATTGGCAAAAAACCTAATTTTTGCGTTTCGTTTTTGAATCGTCAAAAACTGGGGGTCACCTCTCTAAAAGTGGTGTAATTTTGGTTGTGTTTGAAATATTTTGATGAAATCTGACCATCATGTGTAAATATGAATTGTCTTTAGGACTGTAGAATATCATTTCGAAATTATTACTTCTGGCCAAGATATTAGCCAAAAACCAAGGGGTATTTTTTTGGCGCACCCTGTATACACATTGCTTGAATCCTGGCGAAACGTTATATTACTATATATAATAATACATAATTTTATATAACATGTATGTCATATGAAATTGTGTTTTATATAATAAAATTTGTAAGTCCATATATGGGCTTATAGCTTAGGTTAAACTTAATCTTGCTTCAAGTTTTCTAACACTATTATATAAGTGTTGGAAAATTCGATTTAAGCAGGATATAGTTTATGATTTGTAGTTATGAACCTACAAATTTTTATATATAAACAATTTAATATAATTATATTAATATTTGTATACATGTCTAAGCTCCATCTTATTGTCGACTGGCATGTATATATATATATAATATGCTATGTATGTGTGTTTGTAGTGTATACAGTGGCGGCGCCAGGATTTTCGTTTTGGGGGGCTGAATTCTCGAAAAAAATCCGTTTTCAGTCGCCAAAATTCCTCACGACCTTTTTTTTAGTCATCGACCAAAATTCCGAAGAAAATTTTCCATTTCCGACCTCTTTTATATTTTTTAGTCATTTTATCGAAATCTTCGAAAATGGTCCTTTTTCATAATCCGCCACAACTCTCTGTCAAACCTCGTGCGTACCTTTACGGTTATTGGGGGGTTAAATGGGGTTAATCGTGCAAATATTTTATTTTTACATGGGGAAAAAATGGATGGCCTTTTTTAGGGGGGCTTAGCCCCCCTAGCCACCCCTAGCGCCACTACTGAGTGTATACTATGACCACATAATATGCATGTGTATGTGAGTTTGTCTGGCGTTTGGTGTTTGCTTGTGGTTTTCTGGTATTTGTTGATTTTGGAATGGAATCAGCTGTCGATTGGCAGAGGGGGGACCTGCAGGCTCTTCCGTCCGCCGATTGTCCTCCCTCCTCCGCCCCTCCCCTCCCCTCCCCCTCCGTGTCTTCCTCTTCCTCCGATATGATAATAACCATGCACGCGAATGTCGACAGAGTTGAAATTGGATCGGGCAATTGGCCGCGTAGGGTCATGGCAATTGAAAGGATTTCGAATGAACAAGATTTCAATTGTGTTTGCACTTCCCTGGAGTTTACATTGCGCAAGATATCGAGATCTAGATAGGCCTAAAAGCATACACGTGTGTGCACACACTTGACATAGTTTATTTCTACACTCTTCCTTATATATACATGTATGCCTCTGTCCTGTATAGCAGCCCCGGGCTATTGCCGCCTCATGACGCTATTTGCATTTCATATTAGGCTTCTGCCGCCGCGAGACGGAGTTAACCGCTTCAGACATTTTTCTACACGATGTGAAAAGCGCCAATTTCTTCTTTGTCGTTCCGAATAAGAAACAATCGTGTCTTTCCCGCCCATTTGAATGGCTACCTAGACTATACTAATTATAGCTTCATGTGCTGCCACCCAAGCTGTCTCTGTAAACAGGGCTATTTTTAATAAATTTTTAGAACTGCGCAACCTCTTCTTTCCTGTCCCATCCTCCATGGTAAATTACTCCCAATCGGAAAATGACATTTTAAAACTAGCTTTGACTACACAGAAATGCATCCACAACTGCACAAATCCACTTAGAACTGCACATTTTGTGTAACAACTGCACATTAAAAAAGCCCTGTCTGTAATCGACGACGCCTTTGTCTATATATATATATATATATATATATATATATATATATATATATAAATAAATATATATATATTAGCTACAGCGCTCGTGAATAAGCTGGTGCCCTGCGCTTGGCTTTCGAGTGGCGCTCTAAAAAAGCGGAGTCTGCGGCGATTGCGATTATATAGCATTGACCTTATAGGTTTGAGCTCCTCTCGTAGGCTATGCCTCGAAATTTCAATCTGTTCTAAACATAATTAAGACTGTCATAAATAGGCCATAATTATAAAGCAAGAATGAACCGTTCTTTACGAATGAACTCCGCCACTGTGTACGTACTCTGACAGTGCATGCCAGTTCCAAGTCTGGATAAAGGAGGAAAGCGACACTCTTTGCAATGGCAGTGTCGTTGAACTTTTAGCCTTATTAGCAGCTGGCATGAGACTAAAAATATGAAACTCGAGCCGCCATTTTCGCACTTTGGCAGTGACCATCTCAAGCCTGCATGGGTGGTTGAAGAAGTAGTGCGACTCGATATATGATATTTTCAACCATTCAACCACAGTGCAGGGGCGGATCCAGAGGTCAATCCGGCCATGGCCCCATTGAGAAATTTACACTTGTCACCAGCTATTCTGGCGGGCAAAATAGAGGTGGGTCCCTTATACAGGTTTGACTATATGCAACGGGAAAAAGGTGGACATGCAGAGAGAAAAGTACCAAACGGTTAAAAATGGTCATCAGCTTTTCTGGCGGATAAAGTGGTATCTTTCCCCCGATATTTTGACCAAACCGCCAAAAGCTCATCAGATTTTTCGGCCAAAGACCAACGAAATTTTTTCCAGCCAAGACCGGGTAAGACCCTAAATTTTGCCCCCGCCCTTCGAAAATGTCTGTATCCACCTCGGCCACAGTGTAGAGTATTACTGCTTATTTCCTCATTCAAATTGCATTTAGGCCTATATATATATATATATATATATATATATATATTGTGTGGGGTGCGGTGGTGTAGTGGTGGCGTCGTTGCCTTGAAGCCGGAAGGTTCGAGGTTCCAATCCACCTCAAGTCACCGCGTAGGGATCCTGGGCAAGTCCTTCACTCGCAATTGCTCAGCGCTTCGGCGTGAAACTCCGATGCAGTGTCCGCTCTGCATGCAGTCGGGAACGCCTCTGAGTAGAGAGCTTGAGGAGGCGCTATAACAAGTGCACATACATACATATAGTAGGCCTATAATTTTATCGTGAAGAACTTCAGAAAGCATCGTATAATTATAATAGGCCTATAAGAATGCACGTTCTCTCGCACCAAAACAATGTAGCATATATATATATATATATATATATATATATATATATATATATTTTAGAGTGGTCCAGCTTACCATGTAAAAAATAAATGTTCAAATATCAAATTGGGTCACAGTTGTCCTTGTTCCTATACACCAAGGGAGCATATACATGCCCAAAATTAGAAGGATTCGAGTATATTTGGAGGTGACTCAAACTTGAACATTTTTTCTTAGATTAGAACTGCCACACGCAGGCTAAGGCTGCAGCTGAGGATGATTTGAATTCAGCCGAATTACATTTGCTTTTGCACTGCGATGGCAAACGTTAACTAGAAAATATTTGTCCTGACCATTCTGAAGGTGTTTCTGGAACTGGAGAGAAAAGTTTCTTGTAATTTTCAAGTTTATTAGAGAATTGAAAACAGCACGTTAATGCCTGTCTTCAAATGTCGGATGATCGGAATCGGAAGCAGAGTGTATATGGGCTTGTATTTGATAAAACGGCCTCAACAGACTTGCACATAATACAGTTGTACACTTATCTAACAGACACTCAATGAAGAGCCACTGCTGTGTGCTCGCATCTATGAAATATAGTGATTTCTTTACTCCCACAGCCCTCGGAACAACTGGGGATCCAGATGTAGGCTAATTCAAACCATTTATGTGAAAAACCAACACCAACGTGAAGATTACGACGAGCTTCTGCAATAATATTATCGCATGTCATCGTTCTTGATAGGTGTTTGAGAGGAGAGGTGCAATTTCGTTTCCAGCTTCTGGGGCAGTACACCAATACACCATGCAACACCGCTCACCAACTTCTAGCAAAATCATGATTCTCCAGATTTGGGATGAAAAAGTTTTAGCAGATCTAATGTCAGCCTTTTTGCCTCTCTTTTCTATGGAATATGGTCATGAAGCTTTGCTTGGACAAGAGAGAGCTCCAAACAATTATTTGACACTGTTTAACTAGTCAGAACTTAATATTTGCAACGTTGTTGTGCAGAATACTGCCACAACCGTTTTAAAGAGACACCTGGTCTCTTTGAACCCGCGTTGATTTGATTTAATGCAAAGACCACCCTGGTTACGAAGCTCAAATGTTCTGAAAAGAATATAGCATCAAACGGAATTGAATGAAGTAAGTAAGCAAGTAAGTAAGTAAGGAAGTAAGTAAGTAAGGAAGTAAGCTGCATGGTCCACGCTGCATGGTCCACGCTGCAAGGTCCACGCTGCATGGTCCACGCTGTATGGTCCACGCTGCAGGGTCCACGCTGCATGGTCCACGCTGCAAGGTCCACGCTGCATGGCCCACGCTGCAAGGACCACCCTGCATGGTCCACGCTGCATGGTCCACGCTGCATGGTCCACGCTGCAAGGACCACACTGCATGGTCCACGCTGCATGGTCCACGCTGCATGGTCCACGTTGCATGGACCACGATGCATGGTCCACGCTGCATGGTCCACGCTGAATGGTAGACGTTGCATGGTCCACGCTGCATGGTCCACGCTGAATGGTAGACGTTGCATGGTCCACGCTGCATGGTCCACGCTGAATGGTAGACGTTGCATGGTCCACGCTACTTGGTCCACGCTGCATGGTCCACGCTGCAAGGACCACCCTGCATGGTCCACGCTGCATGGTCCACGCTACTTGGTCCACGCTGCATGGTCCACGTTGCATGGTCCACGCTGCATGGTCAACGCTGCATGGTCCACGTTGCATGGTCCACGCTGCATGGTCAACGCTGCATGGTCCACGTTGCATGGTCCACGCAGAATAGTCCACGTTGCATGGTCCAAGTGATTAAGTAAGTTAGTAGGTAGGTAAGTAAGTAAGTAAGTAAGGAAGTAAGTAAATTAGTAAGTAAAGTAAGTATGTAAGTAATTAAGTAAGTAATGGAATTGAATGCAAAATGTTGAACTTTGGAAATCCACTGGAATTATAATTATGTGACAAGCAGTGATTCCGTTAACGTGCGTCCGTGCATCCCGGACGCACAAATTTTGACGCCGGACGCACAAAAATAAAGGCGGTGCGTCCATGGACGCACTGAAGTTGTGGATGGACGCACAAATAAATTAACGATGCGTCCATGGGGCACCAATAAGAAATACCGTGGGGTCCGTATATGTGTAACTGTCTCAGTTTATGCATTGCCTATTAACTGATTGGTTAGTGGTGAATAATTTATGCAATGACCTATTTACGAATATTTCATATCTTTGTAAGCGAGTGGCGTATACATAGCATACATGCAGGCCTATAGACCATACCATCGACATGTCAGCAATATTATAGCGTTCAACCGTTCCCATGAGCTGGCTTAAAAAGTAATGATCGTCGTCGGATACATCCTAAAAATAGGCTAAAATCAAGAAAATTAAAAGAAGTAGGCCTACAACAATGCTAAAATATTTTTTCTTGGAGAGTATAAAACTTATTATCGTCGGGAAGATTGGTACTAGTTATGCGCTATACTGTTTATTTTTTAAATGATGTCATTGCTAACGACAACCGCATTTAAGCTCTCTCAGGCTCTGTAGCCTATTCATTCATTCATTTCAATAAGACTTAGTTACAAGAAGTCCTCTCAGAGGCGCGCTCTCCTGTCAATGTTAATGCAATATGATGCAATCTGATTGTGCTCTAACACCAGCTTTTGCTTCTAAATGGCTGTTAATTTGTTCTCAAATCTTAAAAACTAAAAACTTCTACTTATCGTTGGCTTAGGCTATAGCCTATAGACCTATGGCCTACTTGACCTTTCACGATTCCACGATACAGGCCTATATTTCATTCCAATTCAGCCTACCTCTGGAGAAGCCGACTGTAATTTATGAGTTTATGACTTGGTATTTTCTGTATCTGTATTGGTATCCACAACTTCAGATTTTAGCACACAAAAAATAGCCAACGGTGAAATGAATTTTATAGCTGACTTTAGCTATATAGCCTAAATGAACTTTTGTAAACGGAGGAGGGTTAGAGCTAATTGTTACCAGTGGCGGCGCCAGGATTTCCGTTTTGGGGGGGCTAAAGGGGGTTAATCGTCCAAAAAATTTATTTTTACATGGGGAAAAAATGGATGGCCTTTTTAAGACCTGGCTTAGCCCCCCCTAGCGCCGCCACTGATTGTTACGTAGGCCTACGCATGTGGCTGTTCGCAAAATGTACGAGTTGCAACACAAAAAAATACGAATTTTTGCGTAGGTTACGTAATAATAGGCCTAATGGTTGGGCCCTTTGTCGCCTGTAATCTAAGAAGTTCGGAATTTTTTATAGTTGGCCTAGTATGGCCCGATGGGACTCCAAAAATGGATGGGTGTAGAGTCCATGACTCTTATCCATTTGGTGTGGACTCCAATTTTTTTGATGTGATGCGTCCATGACTCCAAGAATTCAGACCTTAACGGAATCACTGGTGACAAGCCGAAGATCTTGACTCATCGACATATGATCATTGCTAGCAATTGGCTGACAGATGAGGCTTAGGCTTTCTTCTCGACGCCACCACACTTTGGCAGTAGCCTACCGTTGCATTCAATTTATATCAAATTAAAAGACAAAGCCAGGCAGATTAAAGTAATAAATTAGGCCTACAGTGCAGAAAAGGGTATTGGTTTCATCCAGATATTCAACTCTTCTGTGACAAGAGTCGAGAATCAAAGACAATACCTTTGTCAAGCCATTCCGGAGCCATAAAAGTCTCTCTAGAGGAACATATCAATAAAGACTTGTTTTAATGTCGTTCTTATTACCTAGGAACTTACTAAACAGTTAACACTAAATAGTTATTTGCTTTCGGGTTTAAAAAAAAACACTTTTGGGTCATAAATGCCAATATACTACATTATGACGAAATTTTTGAAGATACAAAATTATCGTTCAAAATTGAGTCACCCTATAGATATTCTTCAAATGACTCAAAAATTGGTTCAAATACTATTTGAAGTGAATGGAACAAGAACATATATGACCCAAATTAATTTTTGAAATTTTGTCTTTTTGGACCACTCTAATATATATATATATATATATATATATATATAGGTTATATATGTATGCTACTATATATATATATAGTAGCCTACTGTTGCTGATTGCTCTTATTTCTCGACTAAATCACTGCATAATATAAACTTTTACCCGCCTAATTATATGGAAATATAACTTACCTGCAACGTGCTGTGAACCAAGTTAAAGGTCGTATAACATGCTGCACTTTCACAGTTATTGAAAACCGAAGCAGTTCTTATACAAATAATTGCTTTGAAGTCTGTTATATATATATTATATATATATATATATAGGCCTAATATACACTTTTATATAGGCTATATATATAAAAGAGAATATATTGCTGACCTTGTTGTCTTTTGTTGTCACATCTATATAGGAATGCTTTTGATATTTTGTAGGAATGTTCTGCGTCGGCGAATATGATCATTACATTGACCGCGAATGACTTCAATTCAGAGTTTCATTTCAGTATTGTGTTGACGATAATATCCACGAGAATGACGATGAAGACGACGACGACGACGGTGATGATAATGATGATGAAGATGATGGTGGTGATGAATGATGATGATGGTGGTGGTGATGATGATGGTGGTGGTAGTGGTGGTGGTGATGGTGGGGTGGGGTAGTGATGATGAGGTCGGTGAATTAGGTCTAAAGCAATCGTAATGTTGACGATATAACTATATATGAATGAAGACTACGACGATGACGATGACGATGAACGATGATGATGAATGAGGACAAGAGGGACCGGGTCCAACACTGGACCGTGCGACCGTGCAAGGTGGGTCCGTCATAATTACAACTTGAATTAATGGAAGCGAAAACGACGATTGGCTGTGCGTTCGCTGAAGAAGGTCTCTTTCCCCTCCTCCCCCTCCTCCTCCTCCTCCTTCTCCATCCTCCTCATCCTTCTTTCCCGCCGCTCTCCCTTCATCCACCATCTAGTGCATGCACGTATAAGCCTCGATATGAAATATTCCACAGTTCATCGTATATATATATATATAATATATATTATATAATATATAATATATATATATTGTTCGCTGTGGGAACGCAATCATTAGGCCGGATCCGCGCGTCCTGTGAAGAACCATGGAGTGGACCATGGAGTGGACCATGGAGTGGACCATGGAGTGGACTCCAGCCGGACGTCGATGGCATTTGACTAGAACACGGTGGACGGTCGCCAGCCGCTCGCCTCTCGCTGCAGCAGCACCGCGCTCATCCATCCATCCATGGAACAGTCGCAGCAGCAGCAGCAGCAGCAGCAGCAGCAGCAGCGGAGTCTGAATTGGCTCAGCATCATCATTAGTCAGCCTCCTGCTGCAGCGTGCACAGGCTGATAAAGACGAACGCACGCACACATGCACTCAACCACCCACACGCTGCTGCTGCTGCTGCTGCTGCTGCTGCTGCTGCTGCTGCTGCTGCTGCTGCAGATGAATATGGCCACAACCATAAACATCAATGGCTAAATGCGGTAACTACGCCAATTTGTATAGGCGCTATACAAATTTGAGTACGTTACATAACGTATACATTACGCGGCGTGCATGTGTAAAGCAAATACGGCGATTCGTGACATTCGTGCACTGGATAATTATTATTTGCGCAAAATCTTCTTCCACTGTGTCAACGAACTCTATAATTATATATAGACAACTGTTGTTGTGTTGAGGTTGTTGCTATTAATAAACGGCGGCACTGGTTGCAATCTGCTTTTGTTGCTGTTGTTGCCCCATTATGATGACGGAGACATCGCGCGGTGACGACGGCTATCAGGCTGTAGGCCTAATGATCATATAATTTGTATACATAATTATATATCTATGTATATATATATGCATATGTAATACTTATGTATATATAAAATTATATAGTACATGCACTGAAATTATGGACGTGACCCTATAGCTATATATATAACAAATGACCTCTGCATGTGGTATAACATCTTAGACAAGACTGCTGTCCAAGTCCAACCTGATTTAACCCTTTACCGACCAAAGTGTAGTAAATGGCATGGCAAATCCTATACCCTTGGTCAGTAAAGGGTTAAAGTGACCCGCCAAAACTAGAAAATTCTCGAAAATTCTGTGAAAAAACACAAAAAACACAGACCTAGACCTACATTAAGCTTACAACTCGCAACTTGTCTTATTATTTGATGATGTGAACACAGAATCCAGTTTCCTCGGTGCAATCAGTTGCCAATCATTGTGATTAATTCACAGTAAATATTAATACAGTTAATAGACTTAATGATCTATAAATTATAATCTGCTTTTGAGTTCACTGAGTTGCTTAATTTGAGGCCAGGTCCCTGAGATTGATTTTGCAAAGTACAGAAGTCACGATGAAACTTGGACACCAAAGTAATTGGAGATCTCGTTCCAAAAGTCATAATAATCAGTGGTGGCGCCAGGATTTCAGTTTTTGGGGATGAAGCCTCCCGAAAACTTTCCATTTTCATCCGCCAAAATTTCTGACGACCTTTTTTTAGTCATCCTGCCGAAATCTCATAAAAAATTCCGTTTTCATCAGCCAAAATTTCTGACGACCTTTTTTACTCATCCGGTCAAAAATCGTGGTTTTGCATGTAAAAAACACCCGGATGGCCTTTTTTAGGGGGCTTAACCTTTTATAGGAGGGCTTTTCCCCTCCCCAAGCCCCCAAAGCGCCGCCACTGGAAAATTACCAACCGATCAGCGAGACAGACAATCACCCTTTCACCGGAAATTTTATGACGACTTTTTTAGTCTTTCGCCAAAATTAAGTTCCTCCAAGAACATGCTACATGCTATTTCCCAAAACATTTCATGACTTTTTTGGTCTTTTCGTTAGAGATTCCGAAATATTCTATAAATTCTGTACTTACAGTACTTTTAATACTGATGATCCTTTTTTAGTACTGCAATATGCTTCGCAATCGAATTCTCCTACTGACCGGAAACTTCACTTGTACAGAAACCTGTAAAATTTTCGGCAGGTGGTGGAATTGTGGCTGCGTATGTATGTGTGCAGCGCCTCTAAGTTGTCTCTGGGAGTTCTCATTCCTGGGAACCCCCCCCCTTACCAGACGTCTAGATTAGAACTGTTGAGTAGGTTTAATGGGCGATATGACATTGTGAACTGAATTTCTGCGCTCAAAAGAGTGTCAGGTCGATCGTCTGCATAGGATTTCGCCTTATTAGAGATACAAGCCTATTTAAAGAAATCATTACGTATACTGAACTGACTGTCACACCCTATACCTCTCTAACACCGCTATACCATCATTTCCATAATGATCCAACTCAAAATATTAGTTCCGCTGTTTCCCATAGAGCGCTACAAAAGTTGTTGATATTGACGATGATGATATGGATGATGATGATGATGACGACGACGACGACGACGACGACGATGACGATGACGATGATGATATTAACTAATTTTATATACAAATGGCATTGATGATAATAATAATAATTTATATAAAAATGATCATAGCTAATACTCGACCATTTCCCCTCTATGCAGACTTGTTCCATTTGAGTGAATGATTATTGTTAGAATTTTTGTTTATCGTTTATTTCTTGGTAGCTGGCTGCAAGAGCTCAAAAAATATATCATAATAGAAAATATTGTAAACAGTAAAAATAGTAGCCTAATAATAGTAGGTCTCAAATTGTATTGTAGTAGCAGCAATTTCAGTTAAACGAAACTATGTGATATGTCGCCCTCCTCCTTCATACAGGCTTGGGACTGGAACCGTCATAGCGCGAGCAGAGGCGAAGTTGTATTGTATTTATAAACTTATGCAGCGCCTCCCGCAGTGCACACCATTGAGATATATAATAAGCTTATTAGAGCGCTAAAAAAGTTGTATCTATGTTATTATTATAAGCTCATAATAATTATTATCTCAATGGTGTTCGCCAATCCGATGCGCTTTAACTGATACGTCATCGATTATCTGTGACGTAATTCGTGCTACGATTGTTACTTAAAGACGCAATGTTGGGAGGAAGTCAACTTTCATGCGAGGAGACGCCATTTGTTTTCAGCATCATCGAACACATTCGAAGGAACTACTTCGAATTCTTGTATTGTATACGCACGTTAGAAGGTATACGCAGGTACAGATAATTTATATAGCGCGCCACTGCAATCGAAAGAGAAGTGCCGTCGAAGAAAGTAGAGCAACAACTATCATAACCATCATGACCGGGGGGGCGATAGTGCATTGGATAACACGCTGGAATTGAGGGCAAGAAGTAACGAGTTCGCGTCCCGTAGGGCGGACATGCTTTATAGGCGGCTGTTAGCGCCGTTTATTGCAGGCTGTCTGTTCTCTTAGTAAGCTTAGTTAAGATTTATGTCTTCTGGTAATTTGCGTTCTTGTGAAATGTTTCAATTGCATAAAACGTTCACTGTAACCGGTTGCGGTCTGTCAACCGGATTGTTTCAATAAAAATATTATTATTAATATTATTTTTTTTAAAAAAATTTTCAGACTAGCCGAGCGGAGAAAGACATTGTCTAGTCTCTACAAACATAATTTATTAATTCAAATACAATCAATCAACATAATCACCACAATTTAATTGAAATTAATCTCTATGGTCCGAAGGATTCACTGCTGGGTGTCGAGCAGAGATGAGGCAAGCATTCCACGGGCGGCTAGAGCCCTCACTGTCGTCAATGGGTTTGGCAGGTGGCGTGAAAACCAGCCATGAGTTGTCATGACTCGCTGATTGGAGCTGTCCCTCTGTGATGATCCTCTAGGCACGTGGTTCTCAACCTTTTTTGAATTTGTTGCCACTTTTTCTTAATTGGAGGACACGAGGGTCACTTTTTTCTAGCTGAAGGACATCAGGGGGAACAAGGCTAAAATTTAATTAACTAAAAGCATATAAAATTGTTTTAATTGAATCAAAATAGAATGGTTGATGCTATTTAAGGACGTCAAAATAATAAAAAAAATAATATAACATTATTTTGTGTTCTATCCTGTCCAAATTGTCAATTTTTTCACAATTTTTTAATTCTTTGAGAGACGAGAACGATATTTTTAGGCCTGACGGGCCACTTTTGGCCCGCGGGCCACGGGTTGGGAACCACTGTCTAGGCGCACCCCGTACAGTGAAATACCGGACCTACAAGTTACTTACTCGTCTCAGACCCAAGCGAGTGTGTTTCGACGGCGTCTGTCTGCTTAAACACCATGCATCGGATGGACTGGAGAACGGATCCAAGGTTTTGGAGGAACCCGGCAGCATCGGAATCGAGGAGAAGATGACGAGGAGAAAGATGCCTTAGAGAGGAGAGCAGAAGTAAGTTCTCCGACGTTTATAATTTACTGGCACCGAGTGTAATCAGATAATCTGATTGTTGGATTTCAGATATTTGAAAGAAGAAATGTCTGCTTGTGTTTGATGGTGTTTGTTGATGCTGCTTTTTTTTAAATCCTGCATCACAATTATAACAGTAGTCTTGGTGATTGTTTTGCTGGTGATGCTGATC
>OX457040.1:44460259-44620259 GCA_949752735.1 Lumbricus terrestris
CTTACTCGTCTCAGACCCAAGCTAGCCTCATTGGGCATTTTCTGTCTGTTTCCTGCACCGTCAGAAGAGCAGAGAATGTGCTACAATATTTTGTTATCTGTAGAAGAAATGTCCTGCCATGCCATGCCACGCCATGCCGTGCAATATTTTGCAAGCATGTCTCACTGTCTGAATACTTATTGTCGAAGGCATATTATATGCAGTTGTTATTATAGATAAATGTCGACTTGTACCCAGAGCCCTGCGCCGGCCGCGCCGCGCCGCCGCCGCCGACACTTTGCGGGCGCCGCCGCCGCCGATTTTTTTGAGTCGGCGCGCCGACGCCGCCGCCGCCGCCGCCGAAAATTTGTCGGCGCGCCGTCGATGCCACGTGGATTCGGTTTTTCTTTTCGTTGCATTTTCATCTGTTGCATAAAAAATTGCCGCGTCAATGAAAATAGAATCTTTCTGTTATATACTTTGATTTTTCCTGGCAACACCGTTTTTGCATCAATGCTATGAAACCTATGATGCTACCTATTTGTTTGGACTTTTTGAACGGTGCGCTTAACGTTTAAAATTTTGAGGATTTTGTGATTTGATTTGAATTATGGCATCAACAAAGGTAAAAAGAACTCCAGGTATGCCTAAGTGAATGCTATGCCGTGTGTGCGTTAATTCCTGATACGGTAGCCGCTAGGATGGAACAGAACCGTCTGCCCTCTATTATTAGGATACACGTTACTATTATGTTGCAAAGAGGTGGCGCTCTGCAATTTTATGCAGGCGATCGGTCGTGTCTAAGCTCATACGCTGTACGTGACCTATGTGAAATTGGTGATTAATTAAGTTTTCGAACATTAATAGGCTTGTCTATATGCACAGTGGAGTAATGTTAGGCAATTGGACAATAGATACTATTTTGTCAACAACTTGAGCAACGTCTCATAAATGGGATCAGATTAGGAAAATAAAAACATTTTCCGCACAAAACAAGTGTAACTTAGGGTGACTTGGCCTGCTTAGATGGAAAGACTTGTACATAGCAATTTTTGGATTTAAATAAGATGCCAAGAGTTTCGCGTGGAAGTCGTTCGGATTATTGGCCGAAAATCAAAAGGGTGGTGAATTCTGATCAAGTTTACTACTCAGTGTGCGTTGACAAGGGAAAATTTAAAAAACTGCACGAAGCCTCATCTGTTGATAAGATTGCATGATAACTCCCACTTTGTGACAGATAAATATTTCTACGCAAACACAGTACGTATGTATGTATGTATGTATGCGTGTATGTATGTATGAATGTATGTATGTATGTATGTATGTAGGTATGTATGTATGTATGTATGTATGTATGTATGTATGTATGTATGTATGTATGTATGTATGTATGTATGTATGTATGTATGCATGCATGTATGTATGTGTGTATGTATGTATGTATGTATGTATGTATGTATGTATGTATTTATGTATGTATGTATGTATGTGTGCATGTATGCATATAATCTATGTATGTAAGTATCCATGTATGTGTTTGTATATATGCAATGATGTTTGCATGCATGCAGCTATACAATTTCAGCAGGTCGCGTCAAGAAAAATGGGCCTCTATAATTTCTGACGGGTCATAAGGCAGGTCAAGAGTAAAATAGGCAGGTAGCGCAAACAGTCCTTTAAGTGTTATTAGTAGGCTACGTAAGCTGGCGGCCTGAATTTGAAAACGTTGTCATGTGTTTTTCTTAATCAAGCCTTTGCAGAGTTTTGTAATTGAACGTTAATTCAGGGAATAGGCCTAATTGTTTCTAATCAATGCTGACTGAAGACAAGATAATTGCCAAAATAATGGCTGAACACGCTTATCTTGATAATATCGGGTTCTTCTGTAACAACATTCAAAATAATTATGCGACGCTGGAGCAGTAATTCCACGACGCCGCGCTGCGCCGCCGACGCCGACATTTTGAGGGCGCCGCCGCCGCCGATTTTTGTATGTCGGCGCGCCGCCGCCGACCAAAAATGACCGGCGCGCCGCCGCCGACACTCTCATGTCGGCGCAGGGCTCTGCTTGTACCTCCATCATCTCTATACGTGTAATGGACAACACCAGCGTGAGAATCCCCTAAAGAACGAAAACGATGATCAATGGCCACATCTATAGCCTACCTTCAAGGTGAGAAGAGATGCGCAAACTGATGAACACATCATAATTATTAGTTTCACGTCATTACTAAGTGCTGTATGTATGAGCACTTGTTATATATCTAACTTTCAAATCTGCTCAGAGGCACTCCGACTCCAGCGCGGACACTGAATCGGTTTCACGTCGAAACACCTGACCACTGATTGCGAGTGAAGAACTTGCACAGGGTCCCTACACGACGGTTTGAGGTGGATTCGAACCGCAGCCTTCCGGCTCCAAGGCACCGAACATTCCCCTACACTCAGGGGTTCTCAAACTTTATTTTTATTGTACCCCCAAGTAAAAAATCGAGTGATGGCGTACCCCAGCAAAGTCAGATGAGAAAAAAATTCTTTGCAGGGTCCCCTTACAGTGACAACTAAGGTCCTTTTAATCATTGGTGACATTGTTTATTAGAGTCGCATATAGGGAGCAAAATTTAGTTTGACTGATATAAACTTATCAACAAATTTGAAAGGGAAAATTGGTCTATAACCCATGTAAGAAAGAGCCAACCTATAGTGCTGTGTGCTTGTTTAGACTAGCAAAGATTTTAAATATCTGGTTTAACATTAAATTTTTTGGCAATTTCAAACGCAAATTTATCCTATGTTTATTTCTGATAGCAAGAATACCAGAATAGTTTTAAAACCAGATTCACCCAGATATTACTGCTCAAAGGAATCACAAAATTTAAAGCTCGACCGGAAATTAATCCTTAGGCCAACTCAGCTTTCCGCTATATAGGCCTATATATATATATTTGAGCTCTATATGACCTATAGGTGAGAATTTCTGGCTTTGGTACTTTCAACTAAATACATTTTCCTCCGAAACTATATTAATACACCTAAACATAAATATATTGCATGCACTGCTTAACATGTGAGTCCCATTATGTGTTGTGAACTAAATAAAAAATGAAGACGATGCTGTTATAATGTTGCAACGTTGAAAATCATTGCCAATCAGAAAAGATGGAAAAGTCCATAAACTAAAAAATCATATATCTTAAATTTTTCGCGTACCCCTTACCAGCGCCCGGCGTACCCCCAGGGGTACGCGTACCACAGTTTGAGAACCCCTGCCCTCAAGGGCGGATACAGAAATTTTCGAAGGGGGGGCCAAAGTCCTATGGAACTACTTTTGGGGGGGCCACGTCTACTTTCCGAGCAAAATAGCTGGTCAAAAAAGAAATTTTTGAAATGGGGGGGGCCATGGCCGGATTGGCCCCCCCCTGGATCCGCCCCTGCCTGCCCTACACCACAGCAACCCATGCTCTCATGGCCGTCATTTCCGCTGTACACTGTAGGGCCTATATATACAGCATGAGTCCTGCCAGCAAAAATTACGGTCACGGCCGAGTACTTATAGGAAAATAGATGGGTGAGCCAGTATGCAGTCACTACATTAGTGATGTTTTTATTTTATTTTCATGTTCTCTCCGAGTGATTAAAAACGGAACAGAGACTGAAACGCTCGATCTACTCCAACGGGATTCACGGGGGGATGGATGAACTCGTTATCCGGCGCATGCGCAATGCCACAGAAAGACAATGAAACCAAAGAACAGTTTATCGTATAAATTATAGTTTACTCCACAGACATTATTTTGACCCATTGACTTGATTGTAATCAAGGCAGAGAAGGAGAGTAAACCCACCTCCGTTGTTCGTGCAATAACATCATTGGTAAAATCCTACTTCCAGCCTCCCCCACAAGGGTTTTCCGGTTGTGTAATCGGCCGACTACATTAATCTGTCTTGGATCCCATTATTTAATTTTAAAAACCAACCAAGCAGTGGCGGCGCCAGGATTTCAGTTTTGGGGGACTGAGTCCTCGCGAAATTTTCCATTCTCATCCGCCAAAAAATTTCTGACGACCTTTTTTTAAGTCATACGGTCGAAAATCGTAGAAATATTTAAGTTTTGAATGTAAAGAACCCCGGCTGACCATTTTTTAGGGGGGCTTAGCCTTTGAAAGGGGGGCTTATCCCCCTTAGACGCCCCCTAGCGCCGCCACTGATAATAATGAGCATTGTAAAAAGTAGACTAATTAAACTCACAATAATTGTTTTAGCGAATAAAAATAGGTAGTCAGCAATCTAAACTTCTCGTTATCAAGTTCCAATGGTGGTGGTGATGGTGATGATCATGATGCTATAAAATATTTAAATAATTATGTTAATTAATTTGACGCCTTTAGTGATTATTCGAACCACCTGTAGCCTACATCTCAATTGATTGTCTGTGACACTAATTGTTCGTGAGATGACGGGGAGACAGCTGCTCCGGGTGAAATCATTCAGCCCTCCTCCTCCATTGTTGCATTGTGTACAGATTCCCTGCATAGTCTGCTGCTGATTTTCTTCCTAATGATGACATGATAGATATATCGGTGAAGTCTTCTCTGAGCGCAAATGTTGCGCTCCACTCTGCGGACTACCAGATCTTTTCTCTTCACAAATGTCATGTGTGTATAGTGGAGTGGAGGAATTGCACAGAGGAGGATATCTACAGCAGAGCTGCTGGGGTCGACCGACGGTCGTCCTCACCGGTAGGGGGGAGGCAGAGGGAGGCAGAGGGAGGCATTGTTCGGGCGACACATTCGTTCGGTCAAAGATTCGCAGTCAATTGGCACAATTACGAGATGCGATATCTGCAAATGAGAATCGTCTCTTCAACTGTTGCGGAAAAGACTCGATGCATTCAACATTGCAGCGATTCATCACAATCGAATAAGACACTGTCGGACGAATGCTTTAGGCACGCACACACACGCGCACACACTGTCACACACACACAGAGAGAGAGAGAGAGAGAGAGAGAGAGAGAGAGAGAGAGAGAGAGAGAGAGAGAGAGAGAGAGAGAGAGAGAGAGAGAGAGAAGGCAGGCAGACAAATAGACAGGCACACACACAAACAGACACAGAGAGAGCGAGACACAGAGACACAGACTGACAGACATGCACATTGCACATACAGAGGCAGATAGACAGACATTTGCAGCAGCAGATCACAATATCATATCTTCTGCCAAATGAGTGACTGTGAGTCCCCTCGCCATCTTATTTTCCCACATGAGACAGTGCACATGGTCAGCATAGTAAATGTGCCACTAGGAGGCGCCCGCAGACCGTAAACCAAATTTCTGTCCTGGATTTGAATCCCGATCTCGAGATCTCTACTCAACACATCAACGGGTAGACCTATATTATACACTATCGAACATCCATATATCAATTCTGTGGCTGCAGCTCTATATGCATGCATGCATGCATGAGTAAAGAAGAAAGCGGAAAACAAGTCTAGTCCCATCGTATTTACTCATCATTATAACTTTATAAGATCCTCGGTGGTCGAGTGGGTTGGTAGCCCGCTCGCCGCGCCGGCGGCCCGGGTTCGATTCCCGGTCGGTCAGAGATCAATTTCTCGGATCTTTACTGCGGGTGGCTCGGTCGCAATATAAACGTGGAGTAGCGGTGGTGAAGGATCTCACCCCCAGGGTCGAAGCCATAACACAGCCGCTATATAAATATGCGATTACATTTACAATTACATTACATAAGTAGGCCTACTTAATTCGTTTCCGTAGTAATGTCAGACTGTCTGCGACATAAATTATGTCAGTTGTTGGATGTGACACTCAATCCAGATGGTCGTCGATCGTCGGTGATCAGAGATTAGGATTTTATAATCATTATATGAGGCCTATAAAATAAGAGCTATTGAACCTTCTGATCCCCACTCGATCTTGCCATTGTCTATAATAGCAACTCGTATATTATTCATTCAGTACTTACTTAGTACTTATAGTCCATCCCGTGCAGAACTGCACATCGGGCAACGCAGCCTTTCCACTCCACCCGGTCCATCGCCATCCGAACAGCATCCTCCACCGTCATCTCCAAGCACTTCATTCAGTACAGAGATTTATATAGCGCCATTGTTACTGGCATTTGCTGTATATAAATTGTAAGTAGGGTCTACAAATTGTTATACAAGCTCCGATATAACTTAATTGTCCTATAATAGGCCTAAGCTGATATTATGGCGTCAGTGTAGGCCTACAAATGCCGGTACCTTACAACCAGGGGCGGATCCAGAGGGGCAAATCCGGCCATGCCTCTCCATTGAGAAACGCCCATAGTACATGCTCCACCCCCATTAGGTTTCAACAAGCTTTCAACAGTAGGCTTCAATGGTACCGGTGTATTTTCCTGACAATTCTGCTAAATGACTAAAAAGAGGTCATCAGTTTTTTGGCAGGGAAAATTGTATATATTTGAAGGCAAGTTAATTGGACCAAATCAGCGGCGCCCGCAGACGTACGCACATACGTAATTGCGTACAGCGCGATGACCCCCACCCCCCCCCTCCCAAAAAAAAAGGTCATCAGTTTTTTCGGCGGATAGAAAAGGTATGTTTTTGTGAAATTCTAGGTTGATGACTAAAAAAAAGGTCATCAGTTTTTTCGGCGACCTAACGAAAAGTTTGACCTGTTCGCCTCTCCATCGAAAATTTCTGTGCGTACAAGAACAAAATCCTGCGGGCGCCGCTGGACCAAATGACTTAAAAAAGATCATCAGTATTTTTGCAGGGAAATGGTATACATTTCAAGGCAAGTTGGACCAAATGACTAAAAAAGGTCATCAGCCTTTTCGGGCGAAAGATGAAAACGATTTCCAAAATGTTGGTCCCCCTTTGAAAATATCTGTATCCGCCCCTGCTTACAACTCGTGTTAGTTGATCCATATTTAAGTGCTTATCAAAATGTACATAGAATACACCACGTACGTGCGTATAGGCCTATAGGCCTATATTCTAACTTGGGCCTATATAGTCCTCCGTTCGATTCTTCGAATCTCGTTTGCACTGGCTCTCACGCAATGATGATTTTCTTAATTGACGACGTCAATGAGGTTTCCAATTAGGCCTACTGACAGAACGGATCAATAGATGACCGATCACCCGTAGGTCTATATAGCCTACGAACTCACCAAAGCCTCACCGTGCATTTGCCATCTCTCCACATAATAATAATAGTATCTCCTTCACTAGAAACGCTGCTATTTCTCTATAGGCCTAACCAACGACCTCATATATATTACCCTATACTGATTCCTTCATCCCCTCCACTCCAGGGCTGTTTTTAAGGAATTTTTAGAACTGCACAACTCCTTCTTTTCCTTCCCATCCTCCATGGTAAATTACTTTCCAATCGGAGGACAATGGCCATTTTTGAATAGTTTTAACTGTAAAGAAGTGCTTTTACAACTGCACAAATTAATTTAGAACTGCACATTTTGTGTACAACTGCACGTTAATAAAAGCCCTGCTCCACTCTTCGAGATAATGACTATGCTATCCTGATTTACTTATTCTTTCGCTTATTTTATCAGCCTGCAACACACATCGCTTGTAAAACACTTCGGATAAGAACAACAAACGGTGTCTCTACTTTGCCGACTAGCGACCAAAATAGTCATCATCTTTGTCCAAAATCATGCCTACGGTCGCCTACAGTGTTTGGTGTAGACCGTATGCACACAGTCGACTGCAGTAGATCTACTCATTCTGCTGTGCTAGGGGGTGATTTGGGTGCTTGAATACCCTCCGAACTGAAACAATGCATTTTCTAACACACGATGCGTGAACTAAGGTGATTTAATTTTGAGACCCTTGCTTACCAAGGACTCTCTATAATTATTTCGACCGCTCATTAGCTGCAGTTGTCCTAACTCTTCTAAATATACGGCTCTGCTGGTCTCCAAAAAGAAGTTCGGATAAAGAAACGGGTCAATAGCGACCCATATGCTAATATAGAGCGACGGTGAATTAGGTTATGTTTGGGTCTGCACACGTGTATGGTCCTCCAGCTGGTGATAAGGAGAAGCCAACAGCCTTAGGCCGGTGTCACGAAATAGAGTATCCCCCGTATTAATTGTATCCCCCCAAATTAAAAAAAGTCGAAAAAACCGCTTCCGCGTGTATTTTTTCCCCCAAAATTTTTTCATCTGCTTTGTTTTGAACAATGCCACTAACAGGTATGTTTATTCCTACTATATAATTTGTTTTGCGCTGTTTTTAGAGCACTTAAAACACTCAGAGTCACTAAATAAATTCGAGTTGCCTTTATCTGAGCATTGCTTAGGACACTTAAAACAATCAGAGTCACTTTAAATTTTGATTACAGCATAAAAAAATTTATTATGCGCATTTTTCAAAAAAGGGGATAGAATGGTCTATCCCCCCGGATAGTGTAGACTGGTTAATTCCATCCGGGGGGGGATAGATTAATTCATCCCCCCGGATAGCTTTCAGGGGGATACTCCGTTTCGTGTCACCGGCTCCACAGGATGCAGATTAGCCTACTAACCCATATAGGCCTATGCCACATCAATTCAGTGTTGTCGGAGTAAACGGAGCCAGACAGTGAATGAAGTGAGAAATAGGACAGACAGGAATAGAACACGTGGCTCAACGTTCGTTCCTCCTCAAAGTTCAAAGGTCACCTCGTCGCTTGCTTCAAAAGTTCATCCAGGATAACAACTTTTACCAAGCAGCCTGCCTCTGCTTTTTTATAGCGTCCAGCTGCACACAAAATGTGCAGTTCTAAATAGATTTGTGCAGTTGTAGAAGCATTTCTGTGGAGTTAAAAAAGACAGTAAAAGTCATTGTCCTTCGATTAGGAGCAATTTACTATGGGAAATGTGAGGGTAAGGAGTTGTGCAGTTCTAAAAATTCCTTTTAAAAGCACTGCAGTCAGGCGATGCGGCATCGTTTTATATACAAGGACGTCCAAGAAATATTTTAAACTTGTTACAAAGGCAGACATTTAGAATTCAGTATCCACCAACTATATATAAGCGCTGCATGTAGGCTATCGACACTTCGACAGCATTGGTAATATTTGGTATTCTTTAGGGGTTGGGCTGGGTTTCTAGAATTCAGCAGTGCACCAGAATAAGTAAATGCCCAGTGCAAGAGCTCCTTTGTACAAGTTAGCAAGTAAGCAAGCAATCTAGCGTCGGCATAACCTATTTAAATTATTTAAAATCAATAATTATTGTAATTTAAAAACCTAAACTCAAAAGCTGGGCAAGCCCCCTTTACTTCAAAGCAAGCAGCCTTTGCATGGCAACAAATAACAGGAGCCAAAATAAATATGAATGGGTTCGATATCCCCTACCGGGGCCTATCCCATGACCTCGGTATTTCGAAGTGTTGATGTAGCACCAGCATAAAAAGCACTACAGCAGGAATGCAACTATATAAAGTTGTAACACATTTAACTCAAGCATAATCTTCACCTCTATAACCTTCACCTCTCTCATTCAGATGCATTTTAGCTCAGCCCTCTCCCCTTCAAATAGAACAGTTGTGCAACATATAAACTACACATAGTTTATAGTAAAAGCTATTACTACACATATTATAATTATTATTATGCATGTGTGTGTGTGTGTGTGCGCGTGACATGCCAATATTTGTCAACATTGAAACTAAAGTTGCATCTTACTTTTATCAAGCTGTACATGGCATACAAACTTAGGTCAAATTTTAACCAATTTAGAAAAAAATAGCATTGCATGTTAAACAATTTAACAGCAAAATAAAATTTTGTGTCTCTGGTTAAATAACAACAAGACACACGAGTGAAGTTTGTACTGCACTAAGCCGTTGCAATGTAGCAATAATAAACTTAAGAATACAATATACAATCTATAGGCTACATGCTAAAATGACTTATATACACGTACAACATTGTTCATTAAGCACACTGATTTTGTAAATAAAAAACCTCATAACCATAATGAAACTAACGCATGTATATTTGAACACTCAAGCAAATTTACTTTACCAAATAGTGTTGCTACACATTCTGTTCTAGGTTCTATCTTATAAGAGCATGGTATCTAATCGACTGTTTGACTTGTAATGTGAAGAGCATGGTTGAACTTGATACACAGTTACTTGTCTAGGTGGGTTTAGGCCACCAAGACAAGTAACTGTGTATCAACCTTCAGTATGTTCTTTATGTACAATCGCTCAGTATCACCGGACTTTGGACGGGAAATATCAAACAGTGTGTTTCCATCTGTGAAAGCAATACTGCAACTTTGTTCTGAATTTTTGTCACTACTCCATCATCAGCATTTTTGAAGGATGAAAACACCTTTAAAAAGCAATAGTTGTCCAGTTTATTGGCAAACGTATTCTAACTTAGAAGTTCATTTGTCGATATAGCCATTTGAAGGCAAATGTATGCACTTCATGACTAGAGAATTTTATTAATTACACAAATTGTTAACCCTGATATTTGTGCGGTGGCCAAGACCAGCAGTGGTCTAGAAAACTTCAGTTGGAATATGACAGCTCAAGATTATCATTCACAAATTCACGATTTTCCTAAGTTTGTTACTCGTATCCTAGGACCATCGACTCAATATTTATGTTCCACGTCTAACTTCTCCTATTGTAATTAAGTCGTTCATAATTAATATGTGTTGCAAAACACGGTTTCCTATGTGTTGCAATATGCACCTCAGTAGAATTGATATTTTGAAAACAAGTCAAGACTCAACAGTTGGGTATACACTGACATTTCCAAAAACACATTACAACAGCATGCCAATTTATTATGCTATGGTTGAAGTTCACCAAGAGAAACTCACTGTCAAAAGTGTACACAAGTGTCATATATTTACATATGGAATCAAGTTCATAGCAGACAAAAAAATCAGAGAACACTGTCACTCGAAACTAATGATCCTAAACAAAAAAAGCAAAACTCATCTTATAAAAACGGCATGGCAATGAACTAAAGAAAAACCTTCCAAACTAAGAAGCATGTACAGGGTGCGACAAAATAAAGTAATCCCCTACGGTTTTTTGCCCATATCTTGGCCAAACGTAGGCATTTTTAAATGAAACTTTACAGACTTAAAGGCAATTCATATCTACGTACCATGGTCAAATTACAAAAGAATATTTCAAGCAGAACAAAAGTTATATCATCTTTAGTGAGGCCACCCAGCGTTTTTTGACGATTCAAAGCGAAACGCAAAAAAAATTAGGTTTTTTGCCAATATCATGGCCAGAAGTAAGAATTTCAAAATGAATCTTTACAGGTTTAAAGACAATTTATATTTACACATGATGGCCAGATTTCATCAAAATATTTCAAACAGAACAAAAGTTATACCACTTTTAGTGAGGTCACCCACCGTTTTTGACGATTAAAAAACGAAACGCAACAAAAAGTTAAAAAAACACGCTTTTATCAAGTCTCATCTCAAATAACTGCTGTCAAATAAACTTGGTAGTGCTTCACAACTTGTGATCAATGTGCCCACCACCAGTGCTAAAACTTCTTTTGAGTCTCTTTGCAAAGTTCTTGATGGAGCTGTTGATTAATCTGACAGATTCCTTAATTACCGATTTTATTGTCATCTTGCTAAGTGACTTCTCAGTGACGTGCAGCTACGCTGGCACCCTGTTCCTTTTTTTTAAATAGTTGTAATAATGATCATCTGACAATATCAAGGCTATCTGATAACAATTATTTGGGATGAGACTAAATAAAATCGTGTTTTTGCAACCTTTTTGCTGCGTTACGTCTTTGAATCGTCAAAAAACGGTAGGCCTCCTTAAAAGTGCCATAACTTTTATTCTGTTTGAAATATTTTGCTGAAATCTGGCCATCATGTGCAGATATGAATTGTCTTTAAGCCTGTAAAATTTCATTTCGAAATTCTTACTTCCGGCCAAGATATTGGCCAGAACAATTAAATTGGTTTTTTCTTACTTTTTGTTGCGTCGCGTTTTTGAATCGTCAAAAAACGGTAGGTGGCCTCACTAAAAGTGATATAACTTTTGTTCTGTTTCACATATGGCGATTAAATTTGGCTATTGTAGGTAGATATGAATTACCTTCAAGCCCATAAGACTGGATTTGAAAAATTCCTATTTTTGGCCAAGATATTGACAAAAAGCCGTAGGGGATTACTTTATTTTGCCGCACCCTGTGCATAGCTGAATATATAAGCTTTTGATAATGTTGCCTTTATGACTGATGCTTTCTGGACAAAGTAAGTAAATGTACACATTGCATCCATCAACAATAGTCATCCAGGGCATGCTGTAAAAAAACGACACACACACACACACACACACACACAAACAAACAAGCAAAACTGGCTTCAAAATATTAGAATTTGATATGAGTTCCACATCTGCAGAATCAAGCAACGTATGCGAAATCAATGCATATTGATTGGGCATCCACATGAAAAACAGTCTCCAATGACAATATCATGTGATCGTCATATAGTTAGTTCAACTGCACCACACACAAAAACAGAGCAATAATCCAACGGAAAGAAAATGATTTCTCACAGGTTACGACAAAAAATCAACAACTTAAACTGTCAATTTTGCAAGAAGTGATGGAATCTGAAAAACCATCCACTTCACAAATAACCTTTGATACAAGCAATTGAAAATATCTTTCCGACCAGCTGTGTTGTCAAAAGGTAAAAGCCTAAATCCAAATCCTGTTCTGGTATTGACAGCTCGGATTTGTACACTAGATCCATAGGCGTTAGGAGACGGGGTCCAGAGGGGGCAAACGCCCCCCCCCACCCCAATTTCGGGCAAGTGTGTTTTTCGGGCAAAAGAGGCATGGGCGGACAAACCTTTTTTCCGGAAAACAGGCATGGGAGGATTTTTTCGGGCACACCGGGGTAAAAGAGCTATATTCTCAGAAGATTTGTACGAAATGACTAAAAAAAGGTCATCAGTTATTTTTAATTATACTTTTCGGGCAAAAGTGAAATCTTTGCCCCACCCACTACCGAAATGTCCCCTACGCCTATGACTAGACCTAATATGAACTAAAAAACACCTCATTCATCACATTAATTAATCGATTAATTGTCTAATGCAATGTCAATACAAAGCAAAATCATAACCGGAGCATAAAATGCGACAATCTAGGACACATTTATAGCATAAATGACGAGTTGCTGAGACTGAGTCCTTCGTTAAGATGCTATCGGTACAACCATAATAAAGAATAAACCAAATACATAAAACTCAAAGTCTTTTATATTGTTACGAAATATTTCCAACCTAATTTACACATAATGACAGAGCTCTCCTGTACAAATTGGTAACAAATTTCACAGCTTAGAACCGAGGAAAAAACTCCAAGAGTTGTTGTGTTCCAATAATCTTTTAACACAATTTCACAATTTACTGCAAGTTTGATTCGGCTTTGTTGTTGACGTAGTACTTGTTCATCCATTCCAGTTTAACATTGTCCACCAGCTTCTCACGAATCCTCTGTCTCAAAAGAGCTGACACGGTAAACGTATTGCCCAGAAACAGAATGAAGAATATCACACTTGATGCAAGCACTTGCCACTCTGAGCACTGAGGATGCTGGGATAGCTCGTACAGAACATACGCATTATACAGCTGAAATGCATACCCAATAATCAGAAGTGGCAACAGGAAGGTCAGTCCCTTCCACATCCAAGACTGAAATCCCTCCACTGTTAGATCCATGCTACGCCTTTCTCCCAGCGCTCGCAATCTGTAAAGTGAGCCACTCTGGTAATAGTACTGGACCATCTGGAGTACGTTCAGATACACTGAAAAGATTACAAATTGCCCTCGAAACTGGTGGTAGCTGAAACCATCTGGCCAGATAAGCAGAATACCAGCAGCAGCCGTGGAGATGAAGTGATGAGTTATCCACCACCCCTTTATCCTTGACCCATTGACCCGAAGAATGTGCTCACGAATTGTCAGTGTGCAATAGTACCAGACGAGAGTGAACTGAAACACGGCATCAGTAACTCGGTAGCGCACGAAACAGATCACAAGTGCCATTACCAAAAGGACTATGGTCACGTACAGTTTGAAACGTTCATAATCTTCCTTGTACTTGAATTTGTCTTGCTTACTAAGAAGTGAAACGTTCACTGAGCCTAAGACAATTTTTAGATAGATACCATTTTCGTGAGGTAGAATGTCTTCTAATTCTCTGAACTGATTTTTCCGTTTTGCGATTTTCATTTCGAGATCAGTGACTGTGGCTCTGACGTCGGGTGATGCATTCTTGCCGAGTTTTTTCATCACGTCTGACATCTGTTTGATACGATACCTCTGATGAGCGATTGCACTCATGCACTTTCTCTGCACGGCTTTGACTTGACTCACCTGCTGACTGTACGACTTGTGCTCTTCCTCCAACAGCAAAAACTCTTTTTCCAGCTCATCCCATTCTTCTAAGCAATAGTCCACCATGTTGGCGCCTTCTCTGCGTGTCAACCTCGAAATTTCCAACTAAGAAAAATTCAGTCAATCCTTGAACTCGTTATCATGTATGCGCAGTTAACCTATGACTCTTAACCGATGATCGTACTATCGAACTATGTCATGGTCCGCAACTGATAATATCAAATCCACACTCACGCAGCCAAACAGCAGACAGGAAACGGAAATGAAGTACCTTTGCCGCACGCTGGTTCTCTACTCTTCTGTTATGTGTATTCAGTGTTGCCACTGAGGTTTCTGAAATAAACCCAGACTTCCTTCCGAAAAAACCCAGAAAAACCCAGACTATTCATATAAGCTATTTTAGACCCCTTTTGTTCAAATTCAGTTGGTTTTTCGCTTGTTCGCTTGAGGATTAACTAAATGTTCGTCAAAAGAGTCGAATAAAATGTAATTACAACTTTAAAAATATCAATTGTCAAAGTTGTCATAGACTCGGGATCCATACTGACAATAAGCTTAATCAATATATATTCGTGGGCGCATGCGCAGCGGGTCGAGTCTACCAAAATTGTAAGCACATAACACACGTGGCTTAAGTTTACAAAGTTTTAAAGTTATCCGAGGTTTCCAGCCAAATTTTCTTAATACACCAACAATCCAACGTTTTAGCCACCTAGAACATTAATACTCTGCAGCAACTCAATTGGCTATTATATACCACTAGAGGTTTGACCTGACCTACATGTAGGATGCTTGTTATAGATGTAATGAGGGATTCTACAATATATATCCATTTTGCTGTCCTGATCAATTAAAATACTCTTCAAAGGATTTCTGGCAACATATTTTTAATCCGTTACCTAGCTGTGTTTCAGACAACCAAATTAACATCAAAATATTTTTGAAAAAATTAGTTAGTTAACTATTTCGATGACTTTATAACTTGCAAAGTTGAAGAATCCCATTAAGCCTGTTTTGTCCCACCTGCTCACTAGAGTCAGGAAAATCGAAATATTTTAAATTGTGCGCTATGCATGCACAATTCTTTGCTATTTGTTATTAGTTATGGATTGTTTTAAGTATAAAACATGCTTAATATAATGTTTCAGCTGATAGTTACATTTTAATTCAAGTTTAATGAGGCAAAGTTCTGTGTCCCAGAGGCAATTGTCACCGCCATGACGCCAACAGAATTCGCTGTCAGTTATAACGGTTAGTAGTCTTTACAGTATTTAAAAGCATGCATTTTGTCATTTCGTGTCCACCATTACTTTTGATAAACAATTGCGGCCAATCTTGTCTTTAATTTACAAACTATCAAAAATAATAGATAATCTTCACACTGCGTATGTTAAATAGAAGTCAACAAAATGACGCAAATAATCGGGAATACTTAAGTTAAACTTTTAATGTTATGTGTTTTTTATGGAAGTGATAAAGTCCTGTTTGTGTTGTTAACATAGCCGAACTTGCTCCATTTAGCGTTTAGCAGATTTTACTGAAAATGAAACGATTTGTCACCTCACTGACAGTCACCTCCCTGACACGGCCGCATCATGTCCGTGTCATGGCGGTGACAGACTGTCATGGAGGCGGAATTTTCCAAACATTGTGCAGCAATCCAATATTGTTTAAGTCCCTTTAATAAAGTTTGGAAGCTGTATCAGTCTTTTAATTCGAGAATCTCTGAACACCCACACAATCGGCCAATGTCGACGAGAACTGCTATAGTTGGGTCCACATGTTTTCTTGGTAGACGTGTAGAATCGACCCGAAAAAAATATTGTAATGTCTACAATCACTGACCCTAACCGACCCTCTCGTTGCCGCAACGTGAGAGTCGGTTAGGGTCAGAGTTAGGGTGAGTTTCACAAATTGTTTCGCTACTTGGTACATGTATATACATTGACGGATGTTTTGTTGTGGTACATTTCAGCATCATGGGTCCAAAAAGTGGTAAGCAGAGACAAAAGGAAATGATGGACAGGATTCGTGCAGATCCAGAAAGGTATGCAAGCTTCAAAGAGATTCAAAGGCAGAGATGGGAAAACAGAAAAGAGAAGTTTAAGACTGCAAAGATGAGTGACGTCTCATTCAGGCTGACAGTGACGAGGATTAATATGCCTGTTCGTGGATTACCTGATAGAGGATTTATGTTACGGTACACTATCTATAGCTTCTTAGAAAGGAAGTTGTACATTTTGCTAGAGCTGTTTTTTTTAATCTAGCAAATATTTCTTCATCCTCAATAGTTTAATAAACTGATGGTTACTAGATATACTTCTTGTTTGTGCCTGAAGACTTTCCGTTCGAGCATCAACTGCATGATGTCAACTCCATGACGCGTGTCAACTCCATGACGAATACAAAATTTGTTTTTCAACTTTTTAATAGAAATATTGAATTCTGTGCATTGCTGCTTGACACATATGCTACCTATAACAATATGAATCAATTAGGACTTTAAAAAATAAAAAAATCAATATTGAAATTTTCTAATTTAATCATTGCAAAAGTGCAACATATTATAGAAACCCACTAATACGGCTTAACAAGGAAAGAGACGATTGACCTGACCTATTTTGAAATGTCAAAATGGTTTATTTCTGTGCAGAACTATTCTTCAGTTATAAATTATTTGTGAATTGACAACATGAAATCTTGATTGTGGAGTTTAAAATTAAAATTAGTGGAAAAAATTATGCATCACAACCATTTTACATTGAATTTCACAGAATATTCATGTGTAGTAAGTGCAAAATGTCAACTCACCAAAATAAACCCAGATTTCGCACAAAAAAACCAGAAACCCAGACGAAGGTGAAAACACCCAGATCTAGTGGAAAAAACCCAGCTTTGGCATCACTGTGTGTATTCGTTTAATTAGCAACATACATTAGAGACAGACAAAAATTACATTGAAATATAGGGAGCAATCGGTTATTGGAGTTGAATTGAATCGATAGTTAGACTATGCTTTAATAATATGTCTGAAAAGAACTTTAGACAAAGTTCCGGTCATCTTTGTTCAGAAGTTCAAAATTGTACATTTGTTTTCAACTTATTTTCCGCGATCTAACTATAACCACAGTATAAATAATCATATAGCCTACTGTGCTATAACTAATAACAGGCATATAGGCTATAGCCCAATCATATTTCCAGCCGTCTATAAATGATCAGTACGTTTTCCCTTTAGATTAGATCAATGTCGCGAGTGACAGGCCAAATGATCTGCCTTAGTCTAACGCTTTTAAGGGTAGCGTTTGCAACATCCTTCTGTAATAGGCAAAACGCGTTCGATCGGTTTCCTAACGTCGATCGTAATCTCGGAATTTCTACAACCCACACGTCAATTCGCGCCTCCCCAAACTCATCACTCTGCTAGGCGCCTCGCACCTCGGCGATCGTCCTTTGGCCGCTCGTTCGTTCCCTCCAACTTCTGGACCAAGTCTCTGCCTATGATGACAGCGCGGGCGATGGCCTTCTGAATTGCTTGGAGGTGGCTTATTTCAGTGGTGTTACTGTTTAGGAAGAGAGAATTGCAATAGTCATTTGAGTGGATGGTTGAATGGCCTTTAATATCATTCTTGGCTAGGCCTACTCCAAACACTTCTACAGCGCAACTATTATAGGCTAAAGCTGTATGGCATCAGTGGAAGGTTGCTACCTACTGTGCAGAATTGTAGTGCAAGCCAAATTCCAGGGTAAATACAAATGGAAGCCGAGAGAGTCCAAGAAGACACAAAAAACAGCCTAGCTACATACGAGTCCAGACTGTAAAATATGGGTTTTTAGTGGAGATCGAACAGCCAGCAGTTCTGCTAAGTGGAAAAGTTGCTAAATTTGAGTAGTTCCATGTTCTGACTTTCTCAGAAGAAAGGGTTTCATTGCTAGAATGCTCTACACTTATTAACATTTGTCTGACATTACTTTTCATGTATATTACCACTGGTAACTGTATTATTAATTTAATACTCCTATGCGTTACCGTATATTGCATTATTTCTCGATGCCCCATTGTGTGTTTGCAAATGGAGTAATAAAGGTTACACTCGTACACACACTTACTTAAATTGTAATCAAACTGCAGTCTGTCAGTTCGAAATTAAAATGAAGATTTAAAAAAGAATAAATAGTAAATTCAGTTAGGCTGAAAGTTTTACTCCAGTTCTCGGTTTATCATCTCAGAAACGATTTTCAAAGTGGCCTCTTTCAGGGTCACTACACAGATCTGGCCATTACATTTTTTGTTGAAAAATGTCCAACTCAAACAGAAAAACTGATGTTGATCTGTGTATTTAAGTAGATTTATTTAAGGTTGAAATTAGGTCTTCAATATATTCATGCCCAAATCTGACACCGATCAATTTACATCACATTCCAATCTAACGCTAAAATTTAGATAACATAAAATCAAGTAATTCCAGTCAATCATCATATAAAAATAGAACAAGCGAACAGGCGTGTGCAATAAATTACAAGTGCTGTCAGTCACTGATTATCATTAGGCATTCGTGGGCAGTCACTAACTGGCTAAACCCACAAGATATGAATGTTCAACGAGAAAACAGAAAATCAAGTAAGAAGAAAAACCAGCTACATCAATAAACACCCAACGTGTGCCACTGCACTCGCTACTATCCTGCTGTTGCTACTTTGAACCTGCTGAAATGCTGTCTGTGGTTTTTCTTTGCAAGTGCACAGCAGCAACTGCTGGAAAAAGTAACATGCTTTTCTCTTTTTATTATCATCGACCTGATATTTACATTGCACTAATTTATGTTGACTTGAAAGACAAGGAAACAGAAATAAAACAGAATTTTTAAAAATTCTGCTGTCTGGAAATTGAACCCGATGACATAAAATGGCTACAGATTTACCACACACTTTGCCTAACGACTTCCTACTAATCAATCAACTGCAATAACTCACAAACAGGGATAACTTCGTTACGACTTCTGTAATATGCCGTATTGTATCGCTTCAATGTATTTCCACAGCCACGAAAGATGTAACAACTTGTGCAAAGACGAGCAATTGCAACATTACTAGCGCAAGTGAGCACTACTGGACTGGTGATGTCACAGTGATAGCAGTTGCTGTCATCATTTTTACACAATTGATCATATACACAAAGGCCACATGTTACAAAATAGGTAATTAATCGGTTGATGCTAATGGCTCCAGAAGCTGATTGCATTGGATTCCCGTATGTGTGCTGGAGACTTCGACTGTAAGGAAGAATAGTTTTGCATGGAAGTCAACTGGGATTGACATCTGAAACTCCAGTCCATGGTGTAGGATCTTCTCCAATGCTGGATCACACAGTTGTCTCGAAACAAGGCAAACAACTTGGAGGATTCGCCCAGCTTGGGTGGAAGCTCTGTGGAACACCAAGACATCCATCCACAGTTGCATTATGCTCAAGATCCAAAAACAAAGTGCAAGTCCCCTGTGATTGTATGAACAGCTCATGTCAATGAATCTGGAGTACAAACTGGAGTACAAACAAGCCAATTTTCCAGGGAAGGCAAGTAGGGTGGCCTAGGGAAACATGGACCCACATTGGTGAAGGCAGATTCCTGTGTATCTACTGAAGTTCAGGCCCCCAAACATAGCCTGGAATAGAGTTCAAGACCTGGAAAGTTGACAGATCCATGGAAATAGCAAAATTCCAGAGCAAAGCACACTACAGGGTGCGCCAAAAAAAGACCCCCCCTAGGTTTTTTGCCAATATCTTGGCCAAAAGTAAGAATTTCAAAATGAAATTTTACAGTCTTAAAGACAATTCATATTTACATATGATGGCCAGATTTCATCAAAATATTTCACACAAAGCAAAAGTTATGCCACTTTTAGGAAGGCCACCCACAGTTTTTTGACGATTCAAAAACGTAACGCAACAAAAAGTAGGTTTTTGCCAATATTTTGGCCAAAAGTAAGAATTTGAAAATGCAATTTTTACAGGCTGATAGACAATTCATATTTACACATGATGACCGAAATTTCATCGAAATATTTAAAACAGAACAAAAGTTATATCACTTTTAGTGAGACCACCCTCGGTTTTTTGGATGATTCAAAAAACGTCAAAAAAGGTGGGTGTCCTCACTTAAAGTGATATAACTTTTGTTCTATTTTAAATATTTTAATGAAATTTCGGTCATCGTGTGTAAATATGAATTGTCTATCAGCCTGTAAAAATTTCATTTTGAAATTCTTACTTTTGGCCAAAATATTGGCAAAAACCTACTTTTTGTTGCGTTACGTTTTTGAATCGTCAAAAAACGGTGGGTGGCCTCCCTAAAAGTGACGTAACTTTTGTTCCGTTTGAAATATTTGGATGAAATCTGGTCATAATGTGTAAATATGAATTGTCTATAAGCCTGTAAAATTTCATTTGGAAATTCTTACTTTTGGTCAAAATATTGGCAAAAAACCTAGGGGGGTCTTTTTTTTGGCGCACCCTGTATACTGATGCTCATGAGATTGATTTGGCTAAGTCGTGCTAGACCTGCATGCAAGTGCATTCATTTACGCATAATATAATAGTTACAGTTTAGCATTAAATATAGCAGTTGCTATGAATAACACATCTTGTAACACAAATTTATAAAACAGCCTAATCCATGTAGCAACAAAGAGTTGATTGAAAATAGCAGTGAAAATGCTTGAAAATATCTCATCCTCATTACTTCTGACAACTCCTAAGAATACTGAACCAATTCGCGAAAGCAACTTCAACTTCAAAAGGGTACTAATTTGTTACCAGACGCAATCCACAGAAAGTTCAAAAGAAAATTACACAGAATTAGTCAAAAACATCTAAGGAAAAGAAACTGCCATCTTCAACAATTCTCGGCCTTTGCTACGTTGTCACATTCATAAACCTAATATTAGTGCTAAAAGAAAATGAAGTTACTTAAATATGATCCAAAATCCAATCTGCTTCATCTAGTGCCTGTAAGGTTTTACTAATTTGTGAACAAGCTAGTTAACCACCCTTACATCCACATACATTTTACACATTAAATTTTGCTCTTGAAGCACTGTCAAATTGTGTGAATTAAGAGCAATGGCTCAAAAACCTCAAATCTAAACCGGATATATATATGCACACACCCAGGAGTCCATCTATTCAGAACTGGTTCCAACTGAATGATAATTAATTAATCACATTTGTTCCACGTTGGGACTATTTGCGGCCGCTGTTGTTTACATGATTGAATGAGAGCTGCAGTTTCTGCTGGATCATTTCACGTGAAATTACGTCTAATCATTCTACTCGACGATTAATCAGGCAACATTTGTGTTAATCGTCTGATGCGATGATGATGATGATGATGATGCATCTTGGAACAGCGAAGTGTAGAATTCTGACTCTGTTAGCTTGCATTGATACTTCTCGACGATGTCTTTGATCTTTAATTTTCTACGAACATGAGGTGGTTGGTATCTGGAAAAGAAAGACAGACGCAGCTTTAGCAAGAGGTATATTACATGATGCAGTTCAAGATGCGGAGGAAGATGCAGTTCAAGCACATGGATCTCTAACTGCATCGTCCTCCGGCGGCTGACTATCCACGCCTCAGATTCACATTTCGGTGTGACCTTGCGCGCGTTACAAATTTATTTATTTAATAATAATAATAATAATAATTATAATATTATTTTCAATCTTATAAAAAACAAGCAAGACAAATGAGTGTTTCACTGTAACAAAAAGACGCGATTTTCATGTCTCTTTTGCCTTGCATTGTAGCTTAAAACAAGTCAAATCATAACAATAAATGTGCACCACAGAAAGACATTAAATTTGTTTGAAGTACTAAAAAATAAACATTAAAAATCTGATAAGCTTAAAGTTGGGAAAGAGTGAATCATCTCCCATGTCTTTACAAGCAATATAAAATCTAAAAACATTACGTATATTCAACCGCACTGAATGCATTGAAAAATGGTTTGCCAATTCCAAATTCAATGACCTTCACTCAAATTTGAACGTCCATCACATATGATTGAAACCTTTCTGCAAGGAATGATTTTATTGCAGGTGATTGGTAATATCAACAAGATCATAAATAACACAGAAACATTAATGCAAACCAGTGTGAGAATTGTGGAAAATAACTGGAGGGTTGGACTACAATCCACTTGGAATTGGGGTGTGAAAAATAGACTGACTGTGGGGCTATAAGAAAGACTGGGGGGGGAGGTTGAAACTCCCAACTCTCTTAAGTTCTCACCTTGACACAAACACACTTCCGATAGGAATCAACTGTCTACTTGTAATTCTGCGAAGACAAAATTAATTCACAAAAAGACTGGTAAAGAAAAGACTCACAGTTCGCTGTCCAGCTGTCTTCTTCGGAATATATTCACCGACGTCTGCCGTACGAGATGACCGAGCAGACGACGACTGACGACCATACCATCGACGAGCGGCACTGCCTCACTCACCCTGTCCAAGGACGATACGATATGAATATGAATATGAAAGTACACAAACTTTCATAGCAACAGAGTAAAATAACCATTGCACGTGCATGTTTGATTGCATGTATCTAGAATTCTAGATATTTAGATAGTACCTCATGAACTGCTAGCCTACACACCAGCCTACGTGGCGCTGCAGCCAATTAGGAACAAGTTTATAAATCTGTAATTAAAAAATGCAGCAATATCTCGATGTCACCACTAACCGTAGAAGCCAACCAACGAAACTGTATCCACAATTTAGGTAGTTGATATCTTTAACATTTATTTACAATATATTTATGTGACCAATTGACCAAATACAATAGCATAATATGCTACATAATTTGGGAATAAATAAGAAAGGGAGAGTAGAGTAAAATCAGAAATCAAACAAAAAATGCAGATCTTTAAAGCTGAAGAATAAAAAGACCTTGTCTGCTGAGCCTGAAAATGAATTCGGAAAAGGCCATTGTGTAACGGATGCACAAAAATAATGCAGCTCTGAACTGGCTGCACGTGCTTCTGACTCGATGAAATCGGTGGCGCAGCGTTTGTCTTTGACTCCTGGCAGATCTTCAAAACATCACCTGAAACACACGTAATAAACGTCCACTACAACTCCGTGGCCAAACAAATGCAGAAAATGATAAAAGATGAAGCATTCCTCCGAACCATTGTCATCCATGTCATTTCAAATGAAAAACTCATGGGCATAATATTTCTAAATGAATCTACCAAAACTACGTGCCCTCTTGAGTGGCAAGTAATCATTATTAGCTGAACATTCGCAAGGTACAAATAACTCTTGTCTTACAGCAACTGTGTCAGAACAGGAAGATTCAAAGGAGAGTAGCAACAATCAGATCAAAGACAAAGTAAATAGGGTCAGAACTTTGTGACTAAGGGCAAGGTGAATAGGGTCAGAACTTTGTGACTAAAGACAAGGAAAATAGGGCCAGAACTTTGTGACTAAAGGCAAGGTAAATATGGTCAGAACTTTGTGACTAAGGGCAAGGTGAATAGGGTCAGAACTTTGTGACTAAGGGCAAGGGAAAAAGGGTCAGAACTTTGTGACTAAGGGCAAGGGAAATAGGGTCAGAACTTTGTGACTAAGGGCAAGGGAAATAGGGTCAGAACTTTGTGACTAAGGGCAAGGTGAATAGGGTCAGAACCTTGTGACTAAGGGCAAGGTGAACAGGGTCAGAACTTTGTGACTAAAGGCAAGGTAAATAGGGCCAGAACTTTGTGACTAAGGGCAAGGTAAATGAATAGCAAACCAACATGGGACATACCAAGAGGAAAACTTAGGTGGTCTTCGTAGCTCTCAAGCCAGACAACAATGACGTGTATGTCAGTACTGAACGACGTCACACCACTTCTTCCCGATCGCTTCAGCCGTGAAATCTGCGCCACGTCAGTCACGGTTGGAACGTTATCCAAGTCCAAAGACAAAGACTTGAGTTTTGCGAGAGATGACTGATCTCCACCACACAAAGACGATGAGGCTGAAGCCGTCACCTGTACGCCAAGTTTCTCACCTAAAACAACATTCGCAAAAAATCAACTGCACAGCCTCCAATTCAAAAGCAAATTATAAAAAAAAAACGCAGATGTGCAAGTTTTATCCGCATCAATGTCCTGCTGATTTTTGACCAGACTGACCATCTAGCTTTACCAGTTTGAAGTGACCATCAGCTGATGCCCAGTGTATGTTTGTTTGTATGCGCACTTGTTATAACGCCTCTTCAAGCTCTCTACTCAGAGGCACTCCCGACTGCAGAGCGGACACTGCATCGGAGTTTCACGCCGAAGCACTGAGCAATTGCGAGTGAAGGACTTGCCCAAGGTCCCTACGCGGCGACTTGAGGTGGATTCGAACCTCGAACCTTCTGGCTTCAAGGCAACGACGCCACCACTACACCACCGCGCCCCACATGTATGTATGTATGACATTGTATGTATGTATGTATGTATGTATGTATGTATGTATGTATGTATGTATGTATGTATGTAGGCATGCATGCATGCATGTATATATATATATGTATGTGCACTTGTTATAGTGCCCTTTCAAGATTTCTCCTCAGAAGCGCTTCCGACTACAGCGCGGACGGACACTGAATCGGAGTTTCACACCGAAGTGCTGAGCAATTGCAAGTGAAGGACTTGCCCAAGGTCCCTACAAGGCAGCTTGAGGTGGATTCGAACCTGCAACCCTCCGGCTGCAAGGCAACGAACATACCCACTACACCACCGTGCCCCAGTGCTTTGAAATAGATCTTGGTAACTTAGATTGGATTAAGTCACTAAACAACAATGTCAGCTGTAGCAGCATAATATAGTTAAACATAGACTTACACTTAGTAACGAATACTATTGTTACCTAAGAGTTTAACAGACACAAAAATTACAGGATGTCTAAAGTAAACGAACAGAAGAACTTAAATGAGGTAGAAGCAGTGGAGTACTACATACCATCTGCAGACAATGGATATGTTGCGGTGGATGGAACGACAAAGGCTACCTCTGTACTAACATCTGACCAGTAGAGGACCTGTTGTCTTCCATCATACAGACTGCCACCCGTATCAGCTGGATAAGATTTTTCTATACACAGAAGAATATATGACTAATCTAAATTGCACAACACCACAACAGCAGCACAGATGTAAGGTTGGCATAAATAATTATGCCTCTGCAAGACCACATGTCTTCAAGGCAAACATCATCAAGTACTCAATAGATGACATAAAATCATTCTAGAACTGACATATAAAACTGAATGTGAACATGTTTCACTGTGTGATCAACCTGGTAATGATGGACCACAACCACATTACGCCATCAGCAAATGTAATTTCACTAACAAAAGTAGGGCTACTTAAAATTTCAAAAACTTAACTTAGGATTAAACTTCTGTGACACTTGATATCAAAGCAGTGCAGGCGCAACAGAAAAAATGGTTGACCTTCACTGTGGCTGTTGCCCTTGACCTTCCAGCTGGTTGCAACAGATCCAGTCCAGCCGGAATGCTCCTCAACATCGACAGGCCAACCGAGGGAACGAAGGAATTCCAGAAAGTGATCCTGAACGTTACGTCGTTGCATCTGAAATTGTTCAGTGTTCACATCGATCAGTCACATCACAGCCGTCATTACTCAACAACGGCAATCATTCATAGCATTTATATAGCGCCCCTTCAAGAAACTACTCAAGAGGCGCGTTGACTAGTGTTTACATGCCGAAGCGCCGCACCTGCATTCATAATCAACATCATTCATAACCACAAATCATGTTCACTAACCACAGCTCACTAACTATGAGGAAAACTTAGCTGGTCTTCTTCGTAGCACTCATATCGTCAGCATTCCATTTAGTCATGGTTCAACAGTGACATCATGAATCATAATTAATTATAGACAATGCCTCGATTTTTGATTGTACAATAAACAAATAATTCAGTGACAATATTAGAATTTCAGAGTTTACTTGTATTATAAAATTTACTTTCAGTTGATTGTTTACTTTGTTCTTTTTATTTTTATTCAATAAAATTTTATTCTGTCAGACTTTGATGGAATAAAGTTTATATCTACACTTAAAGCAATTAAGGGAAAAATGACAGCATAACAAGGCAACCACAAAATGACAGTGTATCAAACGAAACACAAAATGACAGCACAATAAACCAGCCACAAAAATGACAGTGTATCAAACCAACCATAAATGACAGTGTATGAAACCAACTACAAAATGAGAGTGCACAAACCAACCACAATATGACAGCACACAAACCAAATGACAGCAAACAAACCAACCACAAAATGATAGCACACAAACCAACCACAAAATGGCAATGTGTCAAACCAACCACAACAAACACTTCAGGATGTACTAAGATCTGCATGCTAAGATTGAGCATTAAAACTGTCAACATACAACATTTTGAAGCATGTCAACGAGTCGGCTCTGTCCAGCTTTGACGTAAAAGACGTGGACAGTGTCCGCCGTGCGAACAGACAAACCATCAAGCTGCTTCAGGTCATTCCACAATTTCACGTCAGCACCATTTAGCCTCACAAGTGATGGCAGCATGCCACTCATGGAACCCGTCTGCAGATATACAACACAATAATGTCCACAATAACGGCATCAGCAAAAAGAAAGATCATGGTAATAAGACTAAATTTATGGACGGTCACAGTAAACTTTTGGGTGCGACAAATAAGATCAACATCTTGATTTTCATCTGAGTTTCTCAGATGCTTACGAGCAATTGTATTGTTGAGTATGACAAGTGAGATTAAGAATTTATTCTAAATAATACAGATAGAAGTTGAGTTATGCATAAGATCCAGAAGATGACAGATTTCAGAACGGAATTGAGAGTTCTTAAATCTGAAACTCAAGGAACACTGCTCTAGATTTGAGAGAAAAATCTTACCTGAGATTTTCCCATTACTAGATTACACAACACCTGTGTAAACACACTGTAAAGACGCAAACTAGAAGTGAGGCAACTTTCAGCTGAAGAGCAAGCATCCTAAAAAGAATCTAAAATTTATGAATTCTCTTCCTAAAATCTCAACTACTGCTGGTACTCATTCACTGATAACAATGCAATGGTAAAAAAGTTTACCACAGAACCTCCATCACAACAAAATCATAGCTGCATAAGAAATCAAGTAGTTTCTTCCTATTTTATATACAGTACCCTTCAAGAAACCTACGTAGAAGTGCCACAGAATTCGCAGCCAATAAACGCTGCCTAAACTACGCACTGACCTTCAATCCGTCCAAAGTGAGAAAGCCATAGTGCGTAAGAAAGAGACGAGCCGTCTGGAATTCACGACAGGGGCTGAAAATATTATGGCAGCAAATCGTTTAAAATCATTTCTGTGAATTAATGCAATGACACATGCACCATTCGTGAGGTGCTTTATCGAAACCAGTTGCATGTCGGCCGGTATATTTTCGAGATAACAGCCAGAAATGACCGACCGGATCAAAATTGCGTGTTTCCATTTTCAATGAGATTCATGTAACATTCTCATTACACCAATGTGATTCAAAATCATAACACGTAATTTTGATCCGGTCAGTCATTTTTGACCATTATCTCGAAAATGTATCGGGCGACATGCGCCTGGTTTCAATAGAGCACCTCACATTTGAGCTCATAAGTAGAAATATCTTTCCTAACTCTACTCTTCTTATGAAAGAACTACTCTAACACTAACACTCTCACCATGATAAACAAAGCACTGCATGAGATGTTACAAAGACCGGACCAGGGTCTAAAAACCAATGCAGAAAGTGAACTCAAGCGAATGTTAACAGCAGTCAGAATATGCATTTATGCTCCTACCTTGGTTCTGTGCAATGCGCCACTGGCTTTGGTTGTTTCGTGTGATTCTGAATGCACACCTGTTCGAACTGTACTTGCGAAGCGACCAACGTCTGAAGTTTATTCAGCTCCGGCTGATATTCGCTCATTGTACTCTCAAGACGAGGTATGCTTTGGTCACTGATCATAAACAATGTGACAATCAACAACCAGTTTTTCCTCAAAAACGACCCTAACTTCAAAATTCAATTCAATTTCTAGCAATTCAAAAATAAAACTTCGTCAAAAGCTGAAATAACAAGAAGGCTAATGCAAATACATATGCATAAAAACCGATACAGACATATTGTTTGCACAGACGAATTACATGAATTTGGTAAATGTAGACACTATAAAAGGGAAACAAAAGAGCTCCTTCAGTTTTGTTATTACTTCTAATCCTTATATATCTTTTTCAGAGCTCAAAGTGTAGAAAAAGAAATGCCTGGACGCCCTTCACTTCTCCAGGTTCTGCTGTCCAAATAAGTAGCAGGACGGCATTGAGATTTGAAAATAAGTGCCTGAACGCCGTCCATGACCATCCAGCCACACTTTAAGTCATGGTCTTCTTGCTATCCATTCAAAGCCATTGAATTTGGAGACTCACGCGAGGACAGGAGGTATCTGTTGGACGACGTCCGGAAAATACTGATGATGTGTACGAGGAGGAACCTTTGGCTCAACAGCCGACAAAGTGGGAGGAACGGAGGCATTCTTGGCATCACACTATACAACAAACAGTCTCTTATATTCACTATATAATAATAATAATTCATTCATTAAAACATCATCTTTTCTCCATGTTTAAAAATCAGTTCCTTTCTACTATCTTACATCACTCGTTTAATTCTACTGGTAATTTCTCATCATTGTCATCATCATCATCATCATTTCCACAACAAAGGATACCAGAGAGACAAGAGACTGAAGATTAAATGTAACTTAGGTACCTGAAGGGAACGGGGATGATGTACCTGAAAGGAACGAGGATGATGTACCTGAAAGGAACGAGGATGATGACGAAGTTGCATCGTCCATGCATGTCGGCCAAAGGCACCTCGTACGATGGCAGTGACAGTTGGCAGAGGCTCTGAACAATGACCACAAAAACAAAAACTAAGAACATCATAGCAATGAAAATAATCAACAATACCTTAACCCTTTACACACAAGGAGGCACTAAAAGTTACTAAGAAAACAACAATTCTCTTTGCTGATGGTTCAAATATAAAAAACAATGCTTTCTGAAAAAAAACAAAGCTTAGAAACAGCTCAAATAACAAAGCGTTGGTATTTGCGTTAACATTGCACAAGTCTGTTGCCATGTTGGCTGCTTTTGCCTAATTCTACAATGCAGTTGTTCCCCCCCACCGCCTGGCTACCAGTGCAAAACTTGCTTGATAATTTTATTGTGTTTCAGTGGGTTTTTTTATGATCCTGGCAAGGTTCAAGTGTAGTGTGATGATTTTTGTGTCCCATTCACTGATGACTTTCTACCATTTGGATCCATCTACAATTAAAGGAGCAATTTAATTTATGTTTCCAATTTAAGGACAGCTCATCCTGCTCTCTGAACATACACATTAATACAACAGTTTGGGCCGATGATAAAACTCCCGATGCAACACATACCTCCTCCACTGCTTCCTAGAGGTCGTTCAAGGAGACCAATGATGGTACTACCGTCGAGGACAAAATACTGGAATGGTAGACCAGAATCCGGAAGACAAGCATCACTTGATTTGCCGCTACAGTACTTGAGCAATGATTCCTCATCCAGAAGGGTACACAAGGACTCTGGACCACAAGGTGGAGGGAAACTGCCCTAAAACATTTTACAGCTCATCTGCATTCTGCCGCCGTCATCATCACCAAATAATGTCATCATTGTTACAATGTCCAACCCAAAATTCTTCATCCAGGGCTGCATCATCTGAACTAGACCTCTTCTTTGCCTGTCTTGTTGCCTGGCTTCAGGGTTCACCTATGAACTTGGTAGTGGCGCATGCATGCATGCATGCATGCATGCATGCATGTATGTATGTACATACATACATACATGTATGCATGCATGCATGCATGTATGTATGTATGTATGTATGTATGTATGTATGTATGTATGCATGTATGTATGTATGTACATACATACATACATACATGTGGCGCATGCATGCATGCATGCATGCATGCATGCGCCACTACCAAGTTCATAGGTGAACCTTGAAGCCAGGCAACAAAAACCAAGACAACTGGGTATGAAAACTGAGACCAGGATAGAGACTAAGAGGGTAAGAAATTTCAGATCAACACCATGACACAAACACGAAGATAGCCACAGATTGAAGCAGTTTTGAAGTGAAGTACAACGGATAGAAAAGAAGAAACCACAAACAGTTACAGTACTCATATATCGGTTCAACTTTTATGTACCATTAGGCACCATGTACACTTAATGAATAGATGATCTCAAGCATAGTGTCACCTAAATGCGCATGAAGATCTGATACAACCTGATGACTTAATGCTCATTCCACAGAAAAATTTAAAAAGAACAGAATTTCATAGTAAGAAAAACTTTGGCATGGTATGCACTATGCATATCATTCAACGTTACACAAGGAACTTTTAAGAACAACACTAAGACCATACTACTCCAGAACATTTGCCAGAAAGGTATTATAGGTAATCGTCCTATATAGCAATCGGCAATTTAATCCAGAGGGGAATCAGCCAAATGTTTCATTCCAAGATTTGGTTCATAAAAATGCAACAAAGGATCTACAAGCGAAACTGTTCAGCAATCATAAGAGTTCAAAGCTGTGAGGATCATAGGCGCAACCACCCTATGGGACCCACGGGACGCGTCCCCCCAACTTTTGAGTGGTCCCCTAACTTTATTATTATGGTCCCTCCCAACTTTTAGGACGTGATTCATTATGGTCCCCCCAACTTTTAGGACGTGATTGCACCTATGGTGAGGACTTTAAGAATGCATTAAATTACATTACTAAAGGGAGTGCAGCTAAAACCACCATTTCCGTGTGTTGCATAGTCTCAGATATATTGTTGACAGAGATAAAAATTCATTGTATCTTCTTTTATCCAGTTACCTTATCTTAATCTGATTATACAATTACCAACTTTACCAAACCATCTGCACGCCTTCAATTATCACTGACCATTGATTACTTGATGGAAGTTTGGCAAATCTAATCTAATCTGAATACGTACTACGTAGTCAATGATAGCGGTGAGGAGGGCTTCAGCTGCATCTCGAACCCTCATCGACACTGGCTTCAATTCCTTGTCACCCTTGACACGAGGAACGTCGCTTGCCCTAGGCTGTTTCACATCAAAATCAGACAAATACAACAGAACTTTACTAAAAACAGTCAGGTGGAAACAAGTTCCATACTTATAAGAAGTTGACAATTTAATTCTACAGTCTTAAAATGTTAACAGCCGTGTATTTGCAAACTTTGATTCATGCTCTAACCTAATGACTGGTGGTGGTATGAGCTTGTACCGGTTTATCTATTCAACATTCAGCATTTAAGGCCAATACTTGTTCTGAAGTGTGTGACCTGCAATAGATTTTGACTAGCTCAGTTGCTTAAGATGGTAAAAAATTATCCCAAAACATATTCAAACATGGTTTTCTCAATAAATGCATTTATAACTCAGTTTTTGGTACCTTTCCTCACACCGAAGCATGTGCAGTCGTCCACACATTATACACTGGTCAATTAGAGTTCTTTTGCACAAATCTAATACATATATATTATATATACACATATATACAGAGAGAGTTCATTTCTATTTTTTTTAAATCTGATTACTGGTACTGGGAATGAATGAATTAAGTTAAAAAATATGACCACCACAACATTATTAGAAGCATCAATCATCATCTAATCATGAAACCTAAAAACAACCAGTGATTCATTGGCTGAATTGAACAAAACAGATCTATGTAATTAGACTCCAGTTTACCTGCGACATGGAACCAGAGATTCCCAGTTCAACCACCTGCAGAACTGTCTGCAGACACTCCTTGTCCTGCATCAGGTAGTTGTGTTCCATGAGCCAAATGGAAAGACAACGGAATGCCATAACAATCATCGAATGAAGATCCTGTTGCAACAAAAGAGACAGTTTCTATCACAAATGAATAATCAAACATTATTTTATGTGAACATAAATGTCAATTTTTTATAAACTATTGTTTGTTAGCATGTGCACTAGCAATAGTGCCACTTCAAGCTCTCTACTCAGAGAAGCTCCTGACTACAGTGCAAACACTCCATTGAAGTTTCACGCCGAAGCGCCCGTGCAATTGCGAGTGAAGGACTTGTCCAAGGTCCCTATGCGGCGACTTGAGGTGAATTCGAACCTGCAATCCTCCGGGTGCAAAGCAACGAACATACCAACTACACCACCGTGCCATGTGTTGTACTCACAGCTTGGCATAGGTACTATTGTGAAGTGCTACAGCAAGTAGACAGTACTAGACACATACATACATGTAGCACAGTTTGGTATTTCTTTAGCATCTGGTTTCACTACAGTTTTAGAGTTGTTTATAAACTAGAAAAACCATGTAGAGTTGAAGTCATTATCAAATGTGTAAGATGCAGAGTTTAAGTTATTATCAAAGGTACATCTTCACAAAAGCAATTTCTAGCCAGATTTAACAGTCATCACCAAAGGTAGCTGATTTAAAAGTTAACAACTGGCTGACTGATTATTATTATTATTACAAACATTTGTAATGCATGGAAAGTGACAAAGAAATAAATTGTAGGCACAGAACTTGATTGATTGATTGATTGATTGATTGACCTTGGAGTGCGCTGGTGCTGGTCGGCTACACTGGAAGACAACGAATTCACAAATCCAGTTGATGATTCTCTTGCAGTGGAGTGCATTTGGTTTCTTGAACTTGATCCTCGCAAAAGCAGACAGGACTTCCATGGCTGCCAAGGCACAGCTCAGCTCTCCCTTCCACGATGCCATGAGGCGGTTGCAGACCAAAGAAGCAGCATGACCAAAAAGCTCCTGAACTGAACATGAAAAAGACAACACCAAGAATCAAGAATCATCTCACAATTTCAGCCACAAGCCCCTGCAGGACTGGAAAAGACAACATAGCTGACCTAGGACCACTTGGAGACGAGCTGAGGATAAGGAACCACCATCAAAATTTGAACAGTCTTTATAGAGTCTAGATTAAGGCTAGAGACGAACAGCTTAGCATCACATCATTGACACAACTGCACTTAGAAGAGCATACCATCAGAAGAAGACCCCTTAAGAAAATGTCATACCTTCTCACCCACTGAAGAGAGAGCTATTAAAGCGCAAACACGAGAATCCCTCAAGACATAATTCAGACAATTGATTATATACACTTTTATACAGCATCCATTCGTCTGTCGGTTTGTTTTACCAGATGCAGCTGTTTGAAGAGACAACGCAGAAGGTTCTGAAATAACAGCACTTTAATTTCTGATTACATAAATCTTCAGATGATGAGAAGCTCTAACCTGGCTGGGAGTCACTCAACAAATCACCATTTATCTCCTCATACAAAGCCTGATCCAAGACACAGACAACCAGCGCACCTAGAAACAAAAATGACCAAATAACATCTGATTGACGTCCTTATAATCACAATAATTACGCAAACAAATCTATGCATTTTTAAACAAAAGATGCAGTTGACAGCATAAAGGCAGTCATCTATAAAATTTCACCTTCACATCCCAGGTGGAATAGCACATGAGGTAGTAGACCAATCTACCAACATACACTTAGAAAAGTTACTGATAAGAAATCAAAAGTGGAGCCAAGCTTCAAAGTTGGAGGGGTAAAGTTTTATTGGGTTTTGAGGCATAACAAAAGCAGAAACAGAATCAGACACAATCTGTTAGGAGAATGAACGTGAATCTGTTACAGTTCCTATACAGGACTGACTTGAAAGATACTTTTGCGCATGCTTGCATGAATGTGCGCCAACATGTTCATTCATGTGAACTACAATGCATATGCGACTGTATTTGCTGTAAACAGGCTACAAACAAAATTAAGTATATAAGCAATACGTTTAACTAGTGTAGGATTGCGTCGCTACAAATGCACAAAACTCTTACCAAGCAGCATCTGTGTGTTGACACTGTCAGTCTCAGACGTCAGCAGTGTCTGAAGGAGTTCTGTAAGTCGCCATTTCAGTGAGATAAACGACACTTTTGGATCCATTCTCTGGTCATCCAGGATGGCTGGAATTGACAGAAAGATTCCAGATCAAGCACAACTTCAACATGTTCAAAAAACATCTACTATGATCATGGTTAATGTCAAGATTTAAAAAAAACCAGTTCCAGCAAAGTGCTGGCAGTTGACAGATAACTCAGGTACCATGTATAGGTTGATTTTCATTCAGTATTTTATATAAAACAATTACCTTTATGCTATATTTTATATTTGTGCTATATTGCGATGTTACATGATTTGAATATCCTGTAGCTTAAGGAAGTAAATTCATTCGCAAATTTATGCTAGTGCAAGGAATCACACATTTTGAAAGTCAATATATTTTACCTCGAATGGGAAGGTTGCCAAATTGAAGAGGCAGACAAATTGCAGACAGAAGCAGGTGAATAGATGCATGTCTCAATTCAGCATCCTCGTCAACATTGTCATGCTTATATCTGAAAGCAAGCAACGAATCTATAAAGCAACACTATATAAATATTATTCATTCAGCCACTGCTTCAAGTCTGGACGACTTCCTGATTACCTTCATGTCACAAATCATACCTACTTCTTGCATATTTTATATCCAGCGAGTTCTAATTCTACATCTTAAACATTAAGCCACAAGATCTCATGGTCTATTGAATAAGAATGAAACCTTGAAAGTTGATGTTACTCTTTCAGCTGTTGCATTGTGACAGCTTCAACAGAATAACCAGCTGAACAAATGTTGATTAGTTGTATTCTGCGTCTGTACCTGAATCGAGGCTGAAGGTCTTCGAGTGCAGCAAGTATTTGAGGCAGAAGGACATGAATGCCATCGAGATCAAGTCGAAGGAGATCACTAGCATTGGAGATGACACTGGCCAGCACCACCGGTGTCGCTTTAGTATCCTACAGATCGCAAATAAAATACCATTTCCTTAATTCTGAAATTTAAACCCATGCACTGAACGCGTGCATGTATGAGCACATTTAACACTTTAAATTAATCCATAAATGAACAGAGTGTTCTACATGCAAATGATCTCAACTATGATGAAAGTCACAGTCTTTGCACATAACGAAAGTCCTATCAATGGCTGACATTTTATATTGCATCTGCATTGCATTCAGAGATGCACGGTAAATGCTGCACGACTATATTATGCTCCTCAGTGGAGATTTTCAGAATATTCTAATCCAAAGGCAAGTGAACCAGCTGTGTTTGTGTCACAGTCGCAACCACCCTTTTCACATGTCATATATCTAAAAAAATACAAGCATCTACCATGTACAAACATTTAAATTATACAAACTTGTTCAGATTCATTTCCGAACAAGTTTTATCTATGTACATGCTAACTTGTTTCCCCAGCAGCTAATGAGATACACTGGAATCCTTTAGGGGAGTAATGAGCCAAAACTCCAATTATCTTATTGGAGCAATAATTAAGGTTAAAATGTCTGGCATGTAAATGGTTAATAGAGTACTGATATTGCCAATATAAATGGAGTATTTTCTTGAAAACTCCTGTTCTCATCTGCGCAGATGTGCCCATAATTTTATGTTTATCACTAAACAGCCCCTGTGCCAAACTTCCCACTACAAGTAATGTAACAAACGTTCACCTCTTGAACAACACTTGAAAGATTCATGAATTTGAAGCTTCGACATTTTCTTCTCTTCCTGCCAAACATGGACTGAATTACTGGATTCTTGTTTTAATTCTATTTCATTTGGCCTCTTTTGGTTAAGTTTCACTGAACAGTCATTTCACTCGTTCCCTATTACAACTGCAATTATCAAAGAATGAATATGCAAAGTCAACAGTCAAATACCGTCATTTAAAAAGCATTGTTTTTGTATTAGCTTCAAATGCACACAACTGGTTGAACTCACTGAGAAGACCTGCAGACCGTAGTAGAGCGAGATGTAGAAGCGCGACGTATAAATCGGCAGAATCGCTTCTCCCGTCTTGTGCGAGCAGAAGATTCTGCCGAGCGTGCCACACGCCTGAGCGCGTCCCATCTCGTAGCTACCGTCAAGCGACCCACCGACGTCATCTGTCAACGAATGATCCAACTGTGACTGGAGGCGGGCAGGATCAGAGTCCATGTGAAGGGACGCAGTGCGACTTCGAAGCGCTAAAAATTTAATGTTATTACCGTGCAGGCGGCCGTGCAGTGACCCCAAACTACGTCAGCACCATCAAGCCATGCGAAACAGACACTGGGCCATAGCACACCACCATCTCTAAATGGTGGACAGGGATGGCGACGGTTTGACCACTACATCTGCCCTGACATTCGGTTTTAATATTGATCAGTATAACTATGTTTGATCACCAATTTCCTTTCTTTTAAAAATAAAGTGTATGCGTCGATGAAAAAAGCATGACCAACCAAAGTTGTCAGTCCTGGTCGTAATTTTCAAATTTTGATAAGTCCAATTTGAATAATCTGATGTGAAAATCTGTTTTAGCTGTTATCAGTTATCTACCTCAGCCAATGACCTCCATCCATGGGAGTACCAAGATACTTAAATCACTAGTCTGTCGATAAGAGTTAACCGACTTGTTATCTAAACTTAACTAAAAACTTAAAAGTCTTATGTTGATCCGTTCGATTAATTTCATTCTTATTAGTCAATTTGATCTTGAATTCATTGCTAAATTGTCCTAAACACCATTGTAAATCTATGTCTCTCTCATATTCAAATCCTTCGCCAAACCCAGAGCTATGGACCAATAACATGTTATCAGCAAAAGGAAACAATTAAACTGAGTGATTATCATGCCATCAAAATCCACCAAAATTCAGCAGCAAATGAAAAAGATTAAAATCGCAAATTAAAAGAACCGATAAAATACTGCTAGTCATAAAATTAGCATGCTCAGTAAAATTATATGAAACAACCAAAACATTGTTAATTATTAGTACTTAATTAAATTGTCTATATATCGTGTCCCATTCAACCATGTTTTAAAGCAAAGCCTTCTACTGAATAACCATAAAACCTCTGGACATGCTCCTGTGCATCACTGCTAATGTATTCTGCATATATTTCAGTACATAAACAAATTTCTATGAATAAATTTCTATTCATGTAATGTACTGATAAAAGCAAAAGCATGAATTCAATTATAATTCTGCCAATGTCTACAATACGCTTGCAATGGATCATAAATTTCAATGGTTGAATTAATTGTCAATATGTGCCTTTTCTAAACATTCTCAAAATATGTTTTTGCTAGAAATCTTAATGCTTCTAGAAGGACTAAGAATTATTTAAAATTACAGTGCAACATAAATATAATTAAAAAATTATCAATATGTAAATACAGTGAACCTCAATTCTTAAGCAAGGCTCTGAAATGAACAGGGTGAAGCCGGAAGTTTTTTCAGGTCTATTAAATGAACCAGTTTTCATCAGATTATAATAAATTTGTTAGAATTTATAATTTAAACATCCGAATTCTGTAATTAAAAGTATTTTGTACCCAAATCACTGAACTCAGTAACTATTCTTCAGTTATTATAAAGACAATATGAATTAAGTTCCACAGAGAAGCATCAGAGTAAATCTCAGAAAGCACACACAAAGTTTCAATGCAACAGAGCTCAAGTTTCAATACCAACAGCAACAATCCTTGTTCAAGGCCGTAGCTAGGGGGGTGTCTTGGGTGTTTGAACACCCCAGAAATGAAAAATGTAAAAAATAATACGATGCATTTACTAGCACATAATGTAAGAACTACAGTTTGCAATGTTTTGGCAGCCTAGAACCCGCAAAATATCCCGATTTTAGAAGAAAAAAAAGCATGAAATTAGATCGTTTTACGCTGCGGTGAACGGTTTTCAGGTGAAAAATCCAACGTAGAACATTACATACATGTGGTGAATAAAAAAATCATCAGAAATTTAGAGGACTAAAAAAGGTCGTCAGAAAATTTGGCCGAAGGAGTTGGTAAACACTAAACATCCCCCAAATCAAATCCTGGCTACGGCCTTGATCCTTGTGGAAATAAACTGGCTTGGTGAAAAATGTGAAACTGACAATATGTTGCCACATCAAACAGCCAATATTTATGAAAAGTTAATCGTTTAGCTGTGTTGTTTCACACGGTGTCACAAAGAAAGTATTAAATTTGCAAATGGCATTTTATTACCTAAAAAAATTATCTTAGTTGTTAACTGGTAAATTAATTAAAAATAAATGAGGCATTACCATAGCAATGCATTGACCATGTTTTTTTATATCTCACTAACTCTAAACATTATATTCTAACTAGAGAAATCTGGAAGAATAAGAGAAGAATGTGACCACAATGTAACAATTGCCAAGCAATACAGCATGACATGCATAAAACAACAATGCTTGAACATTGACCCTGGCAGTAACATAAAACTCAGCCGTGCAATCCAATATACATTATGCATAAAGTACATACTCCAAAAAAACTACCGTATAATGAAAATTATCGAGAGCTGTTAGGTCAATAATATAAAAAAAACATGGAAGTCCATAGATCACACGTGATTTAATGGTAGTTACAAGTTCCTGCAAACATCCTGGATATCACCGAGACATTGAAATACCACAAAGCTGATTTCAACACCAGACCATGGTCTAAACAGAATATTTCAAAGCTGTCTAACGGCAGCTTCCACTTGCCTTATTGTCTATTTAATTGTACCAGCAATTCTAATTTCCAATAATAATAATAATAATAATAACAATAATAATAAATATAATAATAACGTTATTCATGCATCAATTCAACCTGTCAAGAATACAATAAGATTATATGATATAAGTAGCAACAGAAGATTAACTGCAGGGCAGCCCTGCAAGGCACCATCAATCTTATTCTTCATTTTACAATTGCTCGCTAGGTGGTGGAATTCTTGGTCATCGAGCTAGCAGGCATCAAAGCTGTGTCCTTACGAGCTTAATGCCAGCCTGTTACCATTTAACAATTTCCTTGCCAGGAATAATGTTCAACAAGGGCAATACTTTGTGTAACACTCCTATATGGTAATGACAGCCAACCCCAAATAATATTCCCAGTCACTATACTACCAAAACACAGATGATTTTGAAAAGATGAAAGCAAAAATGACAGTTAAAAATCTCTTTGTTCAAAGATTTCAAATGCATTAGATGCCTGAGGATTAGTAAGCAAAAGCAACCCTCAAAATCTGCCATTAGAATTAGTTGCATGACCTAAGAACCACAGCACAGCATTTGCAGGAATCTAAATAATGATAGCACTGGCTTTGGTTAAAATCAGCTAACGGGATGAAACATTTAACAAAGAATTGTCAACAGTCAATATTTCCATCTGATCAAATATTTTTTGGGATAACTAGCCAACTTTAGATCTAATACAGTTCTGTGGAGTTAGATTCATCCTTTCTATATTTCAAACATAACTACACATTTATGAAATCATAAAATCTTCTTCTTCGTGTCATTTTTATATGTACATTTTTCAAAATCTTAAGCAGATTATAAGTAGAGTAAAAAAATATAAAATTCAGAATGTTACAGAACATCACCTCAGAGTGCTACAAGTAAACATAACATGTATGTAATACAAAATCTGGTTGAAATTGACTCTTCATTCAAAGCCTCAAAACATGCTCAGTTGCTCACATTATACACAAGAATTTTAAAAATAGTTTGCGAATCTCATAAACTGCTGATTATATTGCACACAGGTTGTCTTCTTACCTTTGGCGCTACTTCCATAGACACGCACACCAACAAGTGACGCGTCGAGAAGCCAGCTTCCCAACAGATGGAGCAGGCTGTTGACTGTCGGTCGGCATGGAGAAAACATACTATTCTCAGAATTAGCAACACTTACACCTGGAATACTCGCCACGGACGAAGGGGCCGTCCATGTTTCACTCAGACTGGGTCGCGGTCCAGCGTCCTTCGCAGCTAAAGTTCAGTAACAACAATACACGTGTACATAATAACAAAAAGAACAGAGTCCATAAAACATTTTTCATTGAAATGGCAGACAATCACGAAAACAATACTACATAATAATGATAAAAGCTTCATGTTGAGAAGCATTAACTCTGATGCATGCTTTTTCATTTCTGCCAAATGACCACCAGTAAAATGATTTCCATAGCTTAACCAGAGATATCCTGAAACAGTTTGCTGACCTTTTGATGTATGAGGCAGCAAAAAGGAAGGTCTGGGGCGTCTGTGCGAGGGTGGAGTGGAGGCAGCTGGTTGAGCAGACAAGTCGGATTGCTTAGAAGACAACGATGACAACGACGACAACAACCAGTCGTTGTCCGTTGTATCCCTGTGTGTTACTCCTACAACACAAATCTCCTATGCAACTGCTCAACAAAAATTCTTTTTGAGTTTTAAGTCAATTTCTTCAGATTTACTGAACAGTTTAGAAATGCAAATAAATATACTGGAATCCAAATTTTTTCAATGTCTTTTGTAACATATCACATAAACTTTGTTAAGAGGCAAAATCAACCAACCAGGCAAATTGCTATTGCCATTATGACCACAAAATTGTAAATCAAACAATTGCATAGCGAGCTGAATAAAACAAATTCAATGGTAAAATAATATTCATGTGAAAAAAATAAGAGGAAATAGAATTACCGAGAAATGCATCAGCCACAACCGCAACCGACTTCATCGCACGAAAGAAGATGTATGGCAGGTTTTTCAAGCACTCGTGGTCCTCAGGCTCAACTGGAATCTCACTTGTAAGAGCCATGTGCAGGAACTTCGGAGTGCTCGCAATGACCGATGGACGGCTGAGTTCCACCGGATTGCCAAGGATGTGGAGGAACCGGAACCAGCACTGGACAATGCACTCACTGCCGATTCCATCCGGAATAAGTCGCTCCTCCTCATCAGCTGACGGATAATAATAAACAGACAAAGTTCATAGCTAAATTAATTATGCATCTGGAGTCGGGACAATTACAGCACAGAGATATGCACGTTACCATTTTAGTTTAGCATGGTGCGCCTCATAACGCAGCACTTAACGCTATACCATGTAGATACATATATGGAATTGAACAGCTGATCAGAGTGAAGAATGCATGGTGGAGATATTTGTGTCACATTCAAGTGACCAATAGATGGTCGCCTGTAAAGTCCTGATCTTGGTCCTTAAGTCTCAATTGGGTCTTGCTCCGAAGTATCTGTGTGATCTTATACTTCCTCCCATTTCTGCCACTTCACTGCGTCCTCCTAGGTCCTCTGATCGGCTTGACATCTTCATACCCGGGTCAGGACCGCTATGGCTCAATCCAGATCATTTGCCTGCATTGGTCCCTCCCTATGGAATGAGCTTCCGTCATCAGTTCGCTCTGTCATCCTCTCTGGTAGTCTTTCTTCATCTTTCTCTCTTCTAAAAACTTGCCTTTTCTCTCGGGGTTGAACGCACTGGGAGCGCTTCTGAAAGGCTCTTGCTGCGAGAAGCGCTTTATAAATGGTCATATGCAATACAGTAGAATAGCAGAATAAGAAATCAGAAGCTCATTTTATTATTAAATGCTCAACAGATTAGCAATGATAACAAAAATAAAGATCCACACAATTGTGCTTCATCTCTGCATCCTCCAGATCCTACAACTTCCATAAAATCTAATTTGGTTTCATATAATTTCTACGATGAGTCAAACGTACTCAGCTGCAATCCACGAACGCCATTTCCATAGACGACCTTGAGCAGACGCGAAGTGAAGGCAACGTTGACACGGTGCCACTGGAGGACAAGTGCCTCGTGGTGGCGCCAGCTGCTGCACATCTCCTTCAGGGTCTTCCACAAAGATGGAGATGGAAAGCAACGACAGCAGGCAAGGATCCAGATCTCGAAGAGAACGCTCAACACCCTTTCGCACAACTGACTCCCAATCGAATCTACAGCAGAATGCAATCTGTTCAGCAAATCAGAATATGTGAAAAGGTTATGAGCAACACTCACCCTCTGAGGAAATTAAAAGAAGGTCTTCACTACAAATACAAATTTGTTTCTATCGCTGCTCTATAGCTCCAGATTTACCTACGGTAACTGGAAAATCTGGTTTTTTGGTTCCATTTGCATAATGCACACTAATTGGCGGTTTTGAGCTAAAATCATCTAATGTTCTTTCTGGAATAAGTTACCTAGCAGTCTAATGGACTTCTTTGCCTTTCTTTGCCCTGTTTCCGCAAGCATTTGAAACCCATTGTCTTTTATTGTGGTTTCGTGCTGTCAGGTCGAGAGCACCTCTGAGGAGTTTCTCTTGAAGTGACGTTATATAAATTCATGATTACAATAATAATGGCAGTACAGAAAAGCAACTTTATTGACAAAGTGTCAGTCTAAGAGATGAATAATAAGACAAAATCAAAATATCCTCAAGTGTGTAAAATTGAAACCAGTGGTGCTATCTATCCTTAAAAATATTATCAACAACTGTCATGTTACCCTTTTCAGCAGGCGGTGCGAGAAGCACATCGTTAATTGCAAGGAGGAACCGCAGCAGACAATCCCACGTCTGGTTCGTAAGAATAGATGAATTTGTAACGGAATGTTGGACAGTCTTCAGGACGCGGTGACACAGCACAGCCTGTCGACTGACTTGATCTGTAACTTAAAAGAACAGCTCCAACCAGCTAGATACCATCTAGTCTTCTAGATAAACGTCCTTAACACTTAACTCAATCTAAGCTAATCGATTAGTATGGATAGAGTCAGTAACAGTAATTGTGTGGCTAAATGTAAAACTCTCGAAACAATCAGATACATCTTGTGTACATGAATAGATCAGACAAAGCTGACTGGCTGTGGCCTCCCAGAGTTTGATTGGGCTTGCTTTAAAACTCAAGTCACATAATTCACATTAATTATGAGTAAAATTGCAAAGCAAGACGTCTATAAACACCCGTTCTTACCCTGAAATGCATATCCGGTTGGTGGCCCCAATATTGGTACTAAATATTAATGAAAGCTGAAAGTGCAAGATAAAATTCTTGGTGCTTAGACTATGGACGAATTTATTACATGTAATAATGCCAAAACAAGGAAATCCACAGAGGACCAAGGAATGAGATTAGAAAACATCAGACGACAGAATTCCATACGAATGAAAAAGATGAGGAATGCACTTTGCTGACATCAATAAACATAGAAGGAACCTGATTTTTATGTCCAAGCAATAAAAATGGACCAAAAGTTCAGCCAAACGAGTGCTGCAAAAGCAATCTAAGTAAGAAATCAACAACATCTGATGCTGCACAAAGATAAAGGAACAGACGAGAGCAGCTCATCATCCACAGCAGGAGTAACGCTATTCTTCAAAACAACCAGCAGTGCTGCAGCTTTAAATAGAAAGTAATTTTGATATGCAAACTGGAATGAATCCGAAAATAAAACCTAAGCATATCAGATCAACAATAGCCAGCAAATTTACTGAGAGTATGAGTATTTTTAACGTGCACAGAAAGAATAGTCGGCAGTTTTTTAAGTTTTGAGTAAACATGCGGTTACATGCCTTTTACTATTAAACTAATTCATTCTGATCTGTCAAAATGTAGAACTTAAACCAAATTATAACAAGGTTTCATTTACTAAACAAACCATTTGTGTCTTCATTTGCAATATACTTACCGTATGTTAAAGTAGACCTAAATAACTTTAATTATACTTGTTAATCAATTCTCACATGGAAATTTCATTTAATTAATTAATTATTATTCATTAACTTATATTCACTATAGCTCCTTTAACTTCCTTCCAATTGTTCTAGTAATTCTTCAGGTTTTGTTTCATGTACTTAGGCACATTCACAACTACGGTAAGTAAAATTAGGCACTTTTAACCTTTACACTTTTTGGTCTTAAAAATTGAGCATCAGAATAATTATAGAAATGGCTTGTTTTGTTTGACAACTTTGTAGACCTTCTCAAAAAAATATTTAACACTAAGCAATACATGTGTTCCGACAGAAAATTTGTTCAACATTTTCCCTGTCTCTACATTTTACATACCTATGCCACATGTCTGTTTGTGCCTTTTTGAGCTGATTTTCTGCATTTTTACAGACTACTGCATTAGAAAGATACCAATTCCTAATGCGATACATGCAAAATCTGTTGTGCTGAACTACCTAACAATGCATATCTAGAGAAATTAGAATTTCCAATGTTATAAAATAAGCACAGTTTGAGATGTTTCTTGTGTTGCATGCCAACCAACGGAGACTTCTAGGTCTAGGGAACCAGCAGAACATGACCTTGAATGGAATTGGATAGCTTGGAAACAACACACTGAATCCTTCAGGCAAAATTCCAAATATGGCCACACCTGATGCTAAATTCAATCAATGGCATTTGTATTAAAAGAGTAGGCGGTAATTATTTGTAATATTTGGCAAAGTAACTATAAATAATATTTCTGCACAGTCACTAGCAAAGTCTGAAATTGGATACTTGTTAAGACTGGTACAGGTTGTGTACTATACTGCTCTGCAGTGCTCTCATATCAGAAACCTGATTCGACAGGAACATCCACATGACAAAACAAACTGCAAGACAATACACTGCAGCTGCAGATCCAAATTAATTAGCAGGATTTACAGGACAAGTGGGTTGTGCCTGCAGTTCAGATTGAACTCAACTTATCTGATTGAACTCGTATTTATCTGACTTCCATCATCCTGTATCCGACTTAGCCTCCTGCTGAGCTTTGCACTCTTCTGCAAAGGGGAAACACCTGGTCCCTCAAGCCCGTCCTCTGGTTAGACAGCGATGAACCTTCAGAGCTGTTGGCCCCTCCAACTGGGCTCCCGCTTGCACTGCACTTACTGCCTCTAAATAATTTGTCTGCTTTCTACCTGTTGCTCAAGACATTTCTCTTTAGCCATGGCTGTGCTGGGAGTACTTCTCAGTTTATCCTGAAGGGGCGCTATAAAAATTTTCAGAAGATTTCAATGAATTGAGTGCACATGAACAATTGAAGTCATCTGTTGTAGGCTTGTAGCATACCATCTTAATAGCTCTGACAACATGCATGCCATAAATTCAAAAAAATTGACCATTGAAGCGACTGCTAAAACACAGCTATAATTAGTCCTATTATTTTAAGATAGATTGAGATGGGTGAAACTCAGCTCATGGTTATGTACAGTGGTCTGCATTCAAGCTCTAGGAAACATTTCAAACTGCCATTCAATCCCATTTAATATTAAACCCTGCATCATGGAACTCTCATATCACATCAGCAATGCTGCGCAACAATTACACTGGACAACACACAAATTGCCTTCTAAATGAAAATGGCAAATCTCTACTAATTTTGAGGTACTGAACACGAATATGATAGTAAAATTTGTCGATTGGCTCTAGTTTAGGTGAGACAGAGATGGTTACGTACAAATGTCTCAGTACATATTGAATCGACCTACATATGTGGGTAACCATAAATTTCTCAACGCTGTATTTCAAACTACATGTACATAATAGCAGCACACAATTATGTGACATATTGCATCCCCCTGCCATACACCCCCTCCCCCGTGTGCAAGAAATTTTTAAAAGTACGTGTAGTTGAAAGACGAGAAACTGGCCAATGCCCTTTGCTATTCCAATTGCTTGGAGAGAACCAAGCAATCACACATAATGACTGCTACTGCTGCATGGTTCCACCTCCTTCTGCAGGCATGACAAGGAAAGAGAAGTGGCCAATAGGTTACCCAAATATCCCATCTGCAATCCGGCCCGTTCCGCAGGCAAAGGAATTCCCGTTCCGGATCCATGGAAAGGATTTTTCATCGATTCAGACGATGAGGAGAGAAGCAAAGTGACTTCAAGTTCTCCGCAGCCCTCGTCCCACACAATCTTCCCCAAGGTGAACTGAATGATCTTGATCGTGACCTGGACCTATCCAAGACCAAGTCAGAGCTACTTAGATGAAGACTTAAAAGAAAGGAATCGACTCCAGGAAAGTGCTTGAGTGACATCGTCATGGGCAGTTTGAGGATAATTTCAAAAAGGAAGATGACCTTGTCTTCTGCACCAATGTAGATTTCTGTTGAATGCCCTCAGAATCAAACATGACCTTCAAGAATGAAGACTACTCAATGTACTCATAGACTCCACGAAATTGAGTCTCATAAAGTTCCTGCTTTGATTAAAACCAATATCCACCCATTCTGTTCGGACATGCTGTCCTTATGAAGGAAAACTACGACAACCTAAAACACCTGTTGAATTCTGTTCACTATAGAGTAGGTATGGATGGCATCTCTGTAGTGACTTGAAGGTTTGCTGTCTGTCTTGGTGAGTCTGCAGCTTGGATATACAAAATACTGTTCCAGCAAGGACTTCGCACTAAGTGTGGAGAAACTGGTCTGAGAAGAAATCTCTGGGCGTCAGTGCAACACCTAGCAAAAGTTGAAACCCAGAAAAATCCTGCTACTGTCGCTACACATCAAACTCAGTGTGATGAAGAACGTCATAAAATTCATGCACCGGACTGGACCAGCTTTCAAATACTTGGCTGTCAAATTCCCTGGCGAAGCAAGCATTAAAGAGGAAATTTTGGGGGTACTTAGATCAGTCAGCCATCCAGAGATGAAATGTTTGACAACCTGCTTCAGGGTGACGAGAAACAAGCTTGGGACGCATTTCATTTGGTGGTAACTAACTTCGTCTGGGATGTCAGGACAGAAAACTACAAGGATTTGGTCGAGAACATGTTGTCTGTGATTCCATGTAGCCTATCGCAAATTTGGCTACGATGTGTCTTAAAGATCCACTTCTCCAATCCCACTTGGAGTTTCTACCCGACAGCTGCGGCATGGATATAATGACTGTTGAGGACGGTGAACGAATTCAAGAAAACATTGCAGCCATGGAAGAACAATATCAGGAAACTTCCATGTTGGGTGGCTATAGGTCTACTATGTGGGGCGCGGTGGTATAGGGGTATTTTCGGTGCCTTGGAGTCGAAAGGTTTTGGGTGTAAATCCACCTCACCACCGCGAAGGGACCCTGAGCAAGTATACTTCACTCGCAATTGTTCATGCACGTCATGAAACTGTGAATTAGTGTCCGCGCTGTAATCGGGAGCGCTTCGGACTAGATTTTTAAGAGACGGTATAGCAAGTGTTCATACATACATATAGGCCTACTTGTATGCTCGGCAGACCTAATCCTGAGCAGTCGTACAGGAGACAATGGGAAGTAGAAGCGAAAATTTACTGGTACAAATGTTATATGTACGCATTGTTCTATTTATAGAAACTCTTGACGATTTCAGAGAAACTGGAACCAATTCTTTAATTTCATTGTCATATTCGTGTCCAGCACCCTAAAATCTGTAAGAAATTGCAAATTTCATGTCAGAGGCAAAACTTTTATGAAAATTTGTTGTTCAGTGTTATTTACAACATAATGTCCTACCACACAGACATGGCTTGCAAAAAATTAGTTGTTTTCTCTCCCAAGAACAATTGCAAAAAATGTATATACTGAAACTAAGAGGTCGACTTATACACGATGTCAACTTGTGTACAACTAAGCTTAAGACGAGCCTAGTCAAACACTCCATAGCAATGCAGGAGGCGGTGAAGAGAGTATGGGTAAACCATTCCAATGTTACAAACAGTTCAGGAAGCCACTACTACAAGAGCCGTCACACAATCCAAGTAATGTAGTTGAACAATAATTATTAATTATTACCATTTTATTACTATTAAGCTGTCATAGATGTATTTATCAAGTACTAGAATCTAGTGATTCATGCGTAAATTGATGGCAATGTGCGTGAAGTCTGTTCACGTTTCCAACAACTATCTCTGGAAAGGTTCGAACACACACGCTACACATGCATCTAAAATTCCAGTTTCAGTAGTATAAGTATTTCGTGTGGCACAAAAAACTGAAAAACCACGCTCGTAATTTGGTGGAAGGTCATTTCGAATGCACAAAGCGACTGCAATTTGAAAGACTAATTTATTCCTATTATTTTGTGCAAACAACTATCACAGTAAATTCCAGCGAAATGAAATGGCATGAAGATAAAACAGGCTGTAGCAATAGCAAAGCAATGTAAAAGAAACATCTGCCTTCAAACAGATTATTGATCAATAATGATCAGAATGTTGATGAAGTTGCTAAAGATGAAAATCTGCAGGAACAGCCAAAAGAATCAGCATAGACAAGTAACACATCAGGCATCAAAGAATCAAGTAGCAGATACTACAGCTAAAGGTATAAACAGAAAATGGCAAAAGTACTTAACGCTTTGCATGTCAGCTATTTTCTAACCTCATTATGGAACCCATTTATGATAGTGATATATCATCAATCGCAATCGTAATCTCGAGACTTCTACAGCGCCCGCAAAAGCCAAGTCGTGGGAACCAGCTTAATCGCAGGCGCTTAATCAAAACAAAATCGATAGGCAGCGGATCAAGTCCGGAGAGTCAGGCAGGCAGATAGATGGACGTTGAATATGCAGATAAAACCCAAGCAGAATATTTGAACATTTCAAAAATAAGATTTAATTAAATAGCTTGCATGTGTGCTTGATGAAAACCAGTCCACAACTGTTGATGCAGTATACCGACATCACTTTCAATAACATTTTGAAAGTAATACAGAAAATTGCTAAATCAACGCACCATTTTTACATGGAGCAAGTTACCTATCAATGCAACAAAGACCAGTGATAGACTGAATAGATTCAAAAGGACTCACCAGAGTCAAGGCGAGGAACGAATATATTATACAGATGGCTTAGAATTTCCTGTGCATAAGCATTACGATCTTCTAGAATTGGAATGGGAACGCATTTCTTCGGTGACGTCAAGCAGGTCAACCACTCACAGTAAATGCTGACACATTCACGAATTGTATCATAGTCTGACATTGGCAGTGTAAGTCCATAGCACAACGCCTGAAATTGCAAAACAACGCAACACTGCTTCTATAATTTCCTATAAGTTACAGTTGAAGTCCATCTAAAGGTCTACAGAAAAGCCAGATTCTGCTGTCTTTAGATGATTCAGTAAAAGTGCACAAAAACAATGCACTGCCTTTTCTTTACTGTTTGGATCGTAATCGTAATCTTCAAATTTCTAAAGCTCTTCTCGAAAGAAAAGTGCGAGACAACAAAATGATTCACGAGCGCTGCATTGAGTCAAAACGATTGTCTGTAATATAGTCCATGGTGGTCCAGGTCGAGTTACCACAGGATCAGAGGGGCGGAACAGGATTAGGTCCCGTGTACAGACCATGGATTAATATAAGTTGTCTATTGCACAAGGCATAGCAAAATAATTAGGACTCGGAGCTGTCAGGCAGTCTCAAGTTAATTCCCATCATCTTGGATTCATTGGATTTAGTGCATGGAGCAAATAATTGTCAATCATTATCGCAGTCAATCAATCATCAGTAAATTACATTTTTAATGTGTGATGTGGTTACACCTAAATGTGAATCTGAGGCGCAGATAGTCAGCGAAAGGAGGTACAGTTTCAAGCGCTTGAAAGACAAGAAGAAATAATGGGTTTGATTTTAAGCTATATTTTGAAAAAGGGACTTTGAGCCAAGATGAAAAAGACACCATTCCTTGTGGTGCAGTTAGCTACATTGGTAAGAGCACTGATAAGACAAACTACGCCAATGCCTCAATTATAAAATTTGACAAAAATACTAGCTAAAAGTCGCACAGTTAAAAAATAATGGAGAAACATTCCTAGGTTTTTATCCAACTACCTGCTTTGCAAATTGCAAAGCAGTAGGTTATATTAGGTTTAAATCAACTTGTAACAATAGCTTTGAGTTTGATTTATTAGTTTTAATGCGATCCGACTTGACAGACCTGCATTGTCCATTTAACGGCAGCATCAGTGGCGAGATTACTCGGCTCATCATCTTCGTTACTTTTACTAACTACCGGGGCTAGAGTGTGTACAATTTGACTGGACACCACTCGCCCAACAGCGTCAGGGTAGCTGCACAGGACGCTTTGGTGACCACAAGAGGCCTGTATGTCATCCTTAACCGATGCCCAATCCGCGTACATCATCGCGACGAAGACAAGCGACAAGGACAACTCTTGCAAAACTGCAAACGCATCTACGTGCCGATACCTCCAGTAAATTGGTCAGGTTTATTATCTAAAGGCGTCTTTTGTACCAACTATTTTATCGACGACCGACGACATGTTGACATATTTTGTGATTGAGCAAGGAAACACCTCAACACAATTTCTAAAGATCCTACTCTCAATGACGTATTTCAACTGAAGTCAGCAGCCAAGGTGCTCGTAATTAACCACATCGATCAATCAATAATTTCCATGCTCTGCATTGTTATAACGAGTCTGATTTTGCGTTAAAGTTGAAAATACGTCAAATATAAAAGTGTATATTTGACAATTTAAACCCAGCCAAAATTCTACGCCACTTCTGTTATGGGATAGTCAATACCTAGGTGGCGCTAAAGATCCTCTTATGCCCCTTAATTTGTTGGATGGTGGTTTCGTATAACCAGATGGCATTATCATTAAACGTCATTAAATACCGTTGGTAAAGTCTGGGATTGTTATTATTATAATCAGTAATAATAGTTCAAGGTTAAATGCTGCGAAAGTAATCTCAAGCTTTCTTCAGCACCCACCAAAGCTAAGTTGTTGGATACAACTTAGCCTACTCAGACCTGTCAAAAGAACCATGACCATGAGCCCCTCTAACTTATAACTGACTTGTACCAATTGGATAATTTTCTTTAATTATTTTTATCTTTGTTACTGACTAAGGTATGTCAGCAGGAGCTTAAGACAATGAATAGAGGTCTCACGCCCATTAATGATGATAAATTGTCTAATCTTATTTGCCTAGAAGCCTATACAAATATTGATTCATTCTTTTTGTAATTTCTGTTATTTTAAGCTCTCACCCCAAGACAAATCTAACAGACAAGGCTAAAGACATTCTGTAGGTATTATATCATATTTGATCAACTGCTTTTTGTACCAGATAACGGTGCGTCTATCAGTTTTTGTTACCATTAAACAAATATAATAATAAATATCTCTGACAAATACTGTGTTGACTTGCATATCTGCCTGTTAACTAGTTTTTCTGGCCACGTGATTAATGATTACGACAGTATAAACGCCATTTTGAAAGTGAGCTCTCGAAGCTGACATCAACATTCAAAATACCAAATTGTTGTTAATTCCATTGAAGAGTTAAAGTCCTTAAATATGCTTGTCTATGCCTCTCTGACTATGTCTGTCTAAACCAGTCTATTTATATCTGTCCATGTCTGTCTGTCTAATTATCTTCTTTGTCTTCTACCAATGTCTGCCTGTGTTTGTCAATGAATGTCTGTCTTTATCTGCCTGTCTATGTGTGTAAGTCTTTGTCTTGCCTATCCATATGTAATATGGTTGTATGTCTGTGTCTGTATGTCCATGCTTGTCTGTCTATCTGTATCTACGTCTGTCTGTCTAAGCTTATGTCTGTTCTTCTAGAAAATGGTTTGAATTGAGCGTATGGTCGTTTTTTTATGTTCCAAATTCAACAACGAAGACTGCTTCTTTCATTTAAGCCGAATCACACATTTGTATTGTCAAGCTCAAAATCATTTTCATGATTGCAGTGGCCTACTATTGTCAGTATTGTGCACAGCTATCCTTAGAACTTGCACCTGTGGAGTCTGTCAATAATGCCTTCAATACTTGAACAAGAGTGTACAATAAGTGACTAGGAAAAACAATGCAATCAATCAATCAATCAATCAAATAAATTTATATAGCGCCCCTTCAAGATCTCTACTCAGAGGCGCTCCCAACCCAGGCCTGGTCAAAGAGAAAGGTCTTAAGAAGACGGTAGAAAGAGCCAGCAGAGTCACGGGGAAGCGAACGGAGAGCCGCAGGGAGGCCATTCCAGATAGCTGGACCCACCACGGAAAATGCTCTTCGCTGCATAGTAGCGGTACGACAAAAAGGGACAAGATAGTCACCGCGGGCAGCTGACCGCAGCGAACAACGGCCCAGAGAAACCGAGACTGGAGTAAAAAGCTCACATAGGTAGGATGGAGCTTGAGACAGAATGCAGCGCCAAGCTATAGACGAAACTCTATAAGCAATGCGTTGCTGCAGTGGGAGCCAGTGGAGGTCGTCCCTCATGAAGGCAGAAACGTGAGCAAACCGGGAGATGCCACCAACCAAGCGTGCTGCAGATCGAAGGACCCTAACCAAGGAGTTCAGACGGACCTGTGGGAGGCCAACATAAAGAGAGGAGCAGTAATCTAAGCGGCTGCAAACAAAGGCATGGACAAGAGTAGAAGATGCAGTGAATGAGAGAGAGCGAGCAACGATTATTAATGCAGTTTATCCTTAAAGAACAACCCTCAAATGCAGAATTACTTAACCTCGATTACTTCGAAAACATTAACCAACACCAAAAATGAATCTGCAAAGGTAGGATACGTTCGACAGAAGATGAGATGAACTGCTGATAACAAATAATTTGAATGAGCGATGGCATTGCACCAAGTTAGATGCGACCAATAACTGGCAGTACATGCTACAAGCCATAGGGTAAACAATATGCGGACAAAAATGCCAGTAACTGCAAATCATTGCCAACTGCAACAACTAAGATTCACCAGTAATCTGCATTGAATTGCACACATTTCTTACGAACTTACTAAGCACTTAAACTTCTGTTTACAGGAAATGAAGTGTCAAACAGTTACTTCATTTGTGTATTCTTTAAAATTGGGGATTATTGGTCAGGATTTTTCCTGACAGCCACTGGTCACAGTTTACTGCCTAAAAAGCTGTTTAACCACCCCATGTTCAAAGTTCTCTAGTGGTGATTGAAAGGTTCCAAATGCGATTGTTAGCATTATTCCGGTAAACCTCAGCACGTGTAATTATTGTTCCAATTAAGCGGACTCTTCCTGGTCATTTCATTGATACATAAATCCAAGACAAATACATCTTAATCACAGTCCAAACCGTTGTTTCCACAACTTTGTAATCTAACAGTTTCTCATGTAGCCTATCACTGTACAGTCTGAACTAATGCATGATCTAGCATTATGCGTTGACAGCCAGCTGCAAAACTGCATGGTCAGTGGACTGTTATACACTCAGTCTCAAATGATGGAAGTTGCAGGTTACGCTTGAAATGCAAGATGAACTGTGAAAGCTTGGTACAATTGAGCTTATAAGCAGTCAATGAAACAGGGGTAACAACCTCTGAAAAAAAGCAACTCGGTAAAGAATTTTTCTCTGTTTCTTTTTTGTTTAAATGTGTATCTTACAGATCAGTGCTACACAAACTGTTGATGAGGTATTACAGCTTCAAACAATTCTCAGTGTATTACTGGCATTTAATATCAGCAGGTACTTGGGTCTAAGCTTCCGACAACATGATGACAAATCAGAAATCGCTAGCAATTCGAGTTACAATATACAATGCAGTGGCTCTGCTTATAGGAAATGTAACACTATCATAACATCAGCTTCATCATATGCCTTTCCAAAGTATATCACGTTCAATTATAATAAATGGAATTTTTCAGGAGGTCACAAGGTCAGTAGTTGCTCTTGAACGAACCCTGATCATCTGCATTCCTGGATCTGTCCCGTCATAGTGATCGGCTCCTTCATCTAAGGAAACCAAAGAACTAGAACTTTGAAAAACGCAACTAAAACTACAAATTCATAACCAAATTCCTTGAACATGCGCAACTGTGTGTGTCCCAATGCATTAAATAGTTTGAAAAGAATTAACAATCAAATAAAATTGTTTCTTATTCTAACATAAATTCAATAACACTGAAATATCAATAAGAGGAGTATTACTTTGCCAAGCAGAGGGAAGACCAGAAGGGATAAACATCCTGACGAGTAGGGTTACCCTAATTAGTATCAACAGAATTAAACACATTCAACTCCTCAAACTAGATAATAGTAGAAATTCTTAACTAAGAACTTAACTACACATGACTACATACACATCCAAAAAGCCGTTAATTCATAAAGTGAAAGAAATGTATGGAATCTCTTTTTGAAAGTCAGCATATTACTGGTAAGGTGTATTACAGATGGTATTTTATTCCATACCTGATAACTTGACAGTGAAATGGCATAAATTTGAATGGATTGAAATAGGGTGGTAAGCAGAAGAGTTGCAAGTAGATCACTTATGAATGGCAGAGATGTGCTGAAGGAAACCTCTAAAATGTTGGAGGAGGTGATCATGTTCAAGGTGATGTATCTGGACACGTTAAAATTTTCAGCACCATATACACACCAGTTTACAGATCATGACTGAAGGATGAATGAGCGTAATACAAATTTACAAAGAAAACCAATTTCCATTGTGTTATTTAAACGTTGACTTGTTCCTGTACATTCTTGTGTTGAGCAACTGCACGATAATACCTGCTCCATTCATGCATGTTAAAGAGATGGAGGAAGGATTGCATATGCTGAGTCTAAGTTCAATAGCCCAAAATCTTAGGGCACAGAATATTCCAAGAATACAATGTAACTGTACCTTCAGTAACAAATCCTGATTCTTCAATGGTATAAGCAAATTTCATGAATGGAGCTAAAGGTGACTTTGCTACCAGAATCTAAACAAATAAGCATATTTGTCACAATAATCAATTTTTATTTTAAACAATCAACAGCACCATGACCTAAAACTGGTAAATTAGCAAGTCAATCTTGCCTTCGAACAGTGCATTAAAGTTTTCCAGAAGTCCATTAAATATAATTCTGTAGCATGGACTATAAGGATGATATGGATTTGTCTTATCCTGTGCATTGTTAAAACCCTGTCCTAGGCCACATGCATTTGAGGAGTAAATATACTACGAGATGAACTAAAGGAAGCACGAAATTAAAGGACTTGTACAAGAGAAAAGGATCATTCTCAAAAGGAATATCTGCATATATAAATTATACATCTATAAAGCATATGGAATGCAGTAGCCAAGAAAGATCATGTCTGTATTCCAGGTAAGATTCTACAATTATATAAAATTAATCAGTACCGCTAAGGTATGATAAAATATTTATGGAAGTTGTGAATTGTCTCTGCATGGCTTAACATATATATTCATCAAACCCAAAAAAGTATGATTTCTTAATTATGTCTCAGTCTATGTAGTGCAATATGTATGAGCACTTGTTATAGCACCCCTTTGAGATTCTACTCAGAGGTGCTCCCGACTACAGCACAGAAAATGAATTGGAGTTTCGAGTCGAAGTGAGCAACTGCGAGTGAAGGACTTGCTCGCATGTGTCCCTACGCGATGCTTTGAGGTGGATTCGAACGCAACCTTCCAGTTCCAAGGCCCCCACAAATAATCCTATCCAATTAGTAAAGTCGAAGCTCGAATTAATGCACTACAATCAGGATATCAAACAATGAGAAACCGAAGACCAACACAGTGAGGATTATGTGTCACACGAGTTTGTCCTCCAAAGATCACATGCATGCATACGTTAAATCCACGGCTGCAAACATTCTACGATATGTCTGAATTCGTGTTATATCAATGTGTTATAGCAAGGGTCTGGTGGAGTACAATATTTCTTTAAAGAGTGACTAGGCAACACTAGAGTGACCAGGCAACACGAAGTCATCACCAGTTCAACAAGTACCTCTCTCTGTGCTCCATCAACATACTGTAGGATTAGTCGAGTATTTACACAATGACTCCATGTGTTACCAAGAGCAACTGTCACGTAACCATCTCCTGCTTCATCTCGAACACCACCTGCAATTTAAAGACAGAGGATGTCAACATTAGACACATTAGTGAATTGGGCAGATGTTTCATGTTTGCAAGGGTGGCCTGAAAAAATGTCATCGGGTCACATGGTTTCCTAAATCAAGCAATCAATCAATTTTTGTTTATTCAAAACATCATGCTGGCAGAATGCAGCTTGTTATATTTAACTAATTAATAGAGAGATATTTCCTGTTGTCTATGCTCTGTCAAATGCAAGATCCAGGGCTTTCCAGGCAAGTCTAAAACAGTTCCTTACAGTCATTGCTGTCTCTGAAAACAGATCTGAAACCAGATTCGGTTGTAATAAACAACTGGCAGCAATTGAAGCAGTCCAAACAACATTGCCTTCCATTGCTTTCTATCAACGGCTTCATTTTCACTTTGGAAAAAAAGAATTCTTTCTCTTAGATAAATTTTCTATGCCATTTTGTCATTATCAACATTCTGGGACGTTATGTCTGACTACGTTTTTTCATGGAACGGCTTGTATGCAACTTTCTGCACGTCCTTCAGATCAGAGGTATGGTTTACAATGGAATCAATCAACATTTAGAGAAGATGATCCACATAAGCAAAACAAATTAGATTATAAAATAATTAATGATAACATTGTTGCAAGTTGCTCATTGCTCCAATGCATGATGGTTGATCTCCAATACCTTTACAGACAGAGGCCAGAAACCATGAGACCAAGCAACTGGGTCATCCAGTTCTTGGAATGCCATCATTTTGTGTCTCAGTGTCTGTGTGTCAGTTACACGATCCTTCTATCCCAAGATCAGCGGCCAGTGATAATTGACGAGCTGACAATACAAATGAGCATCAAATAAAAGAGAACACAACCTTACAGCTGTGTCTGCCAACTTTAATTACACTTACCGTTGTCACTAATTTGTGGATCATCGTCGACAACTGCTTTATGTCCGAAGTAGGTAGTCACCTGATTTGTCACCAAAACCTAAGTGTAAACAAACAGACTGAAGCCACAACCAATTTGCACATGAACAAGGCTGGGCAAATGCATAGTTCCAGCAGAGTTAATATTACCATTTCTTAAAACAGAAGTTTTCTGCTCCAACTTCAGGACACTCAGCAAACCAGTATGCCCTTAAGAGCAGTGGTTCCCAACCTTTTTTGACTTTAGGGCCACTTTTTCTAAATTAGAGGATACCAGGGCCACTTTTACTTAGTTGAAGGCATTAGGGGGGCCACAAGGTTAAGATACGATTAACTAAAAGCATATACAATTGTTGTAATTGATTCAAAATAGAATGTTTTATGTTATTTATAGACGTCAAAATAAAGTAATTTGCAACAGAAAATAATTATGTGGTAGAATGTCCAAATTGTCATTTTTTTCATATATTTTTTTAATTCTTTGAGAGATGAGGAGCCATTTTCTCAGGGCCACGGGTTGAGAACCACTGCTTTAGAGTAAGCCTCACCAAAAGGCAACCTCAACCTGGATAAGGAATGGTCATCTGCCCATTGAAGTCAATGCATGTCATGCCAAAAGCTCAAATAACATTCCAAAAATACTGTTAAAATATAATAACCGATTTCTTCTTGTTTTTTAAGACTGAACAGAGCAATAGCAGAATTAAAACACAATAGCTTACTGGAATGGCATAGTTTTCAGCGTAGAATTTCAAGCTGGCTGCCTGTTTCGACAGAAGTTTTGTGCGCTCGATCATATTTCTTGGCAGACTGTTGTCGTATTCCTTCCGCACGAGAGACGCCATTGAGTCGACCACAATAAGTTTAGCGTTGTGCTCTATTATCTTCTCCTCTAGATTTTCCAGTCTTTGTAGGAACAAACAACAGCAATTGTCTCCTGCAGTAGGTAACACTCATAGAAAACCTTCAAACATCGGAATACAGTTTGGGTTAAAACTGATTCCCATTTTCACTAAAATTGAAGGCGCTTAAAAAGCAATTGCAGAGGCACAGGTCTATTGTTGCAGATGTTTAACTATCAAATAACAAGAGCTCTTTTAACTCTCATGCAGCTATGTCGTTTATTTGAAAACAAACACCAAAATCTGTTGAAACACAGTAAGCCTGCAAATTTTAACGATTAATTAATCGATTTATTGTTAACATTTTTTAATCGATTAAGTTTTTGTATCGAATGATAAATTTTGTGCTTATTATTTCACGATGTCAAGCGGCCGTTTCCAGAACAAACAACATGGTGGACAATAATAAAATGAAGTGTTGAAAATTTCATAATTTGTCACTTACCTTCTCGTAAGGTCCGTGCATGTCCTTTCTGCATATACAAAGACCCTTGAGGCTAATTTCTTCAGAGCTTCATCAGTGCCAAATACATCAGGATACCGAGTATGAGCAATCTCGACCAGGCTGGACATAACAAAATGAACAGACAGCACAAGCACAGTCAGAAAACAAATCTGCTTTCATCAATTTGTCTGAAATATAAAAATAGCACCATTCACTTGCCATCCTAATGAAAATTTTTACAAGTTTCATTCGTGGCTCTCTGATTATGTCAGAAGCATCAAAACTGGTTTTTTCGTAAACAAGAATTTCCAGAATTGAAAATTTAACTGAGCCAAGCGATTTCCTGGATAGCAAACTAACCGATGAGCACTGAACGCTGATTCTGTGTCAATATAAATAACACCACAGTCCTCCTCTGACATCACAGCATTCACGGTCATCATGAGACAGAATTGAGTCTTGCCACATCCAGATGGACCGACAACCTACAACCAAACCCAATCAAATCAATCAAAAGTAAACACCACCTGTAGGCTCTTGCAAAAAAAAAGAGGTGAAGAAAAATAATGGCACTAGTGCAATATGGGACAGAAACAGAACAAACTTTCAAATAACTATAGAGTTTCGACACAAACGCTTAACATTTCTCTCGTATAGTTTATACACTGGACCAACCATATGGAATTCCTGCCATACATGCTTAAAAATGCACTTTACGTAATTGGATGGCCATTTCATAGTCAGTGATTTCACAGCGGGTCTGCCGATGCACGGTGTGGAATGTACTCTTCCTATTTTGAATGTCAGCTTTCATCCTAGAGGAAGCGTTTTGAGTAGCCTCCCTCTTGATCAACATATCCTGGCTGCAGATGTTACACAGAACTTTAGAAAATTGTTCTCCCTTTCTGGGATAGCATGCAACATCTTTTGATAGATATTTTGAAAGGACACAAAATAAATGCTAAGACAGATGCTTTATAAAACAGTTAAAAAATAAAACCTGTAGAGTTTTAATAACCACGCTCATTGGCACCTCTCCTTGTTCACATTTAATTTTAACTTCTCGTTATGATCTTCAAGACCAGCAATACCAAGTTAATGTTATACTTCGGCCTCACTCAGCTTCCTCAAAATGCCACTTTATTCCTCTAATAGACTTGATCTTCTGGTTCCCCGCTCCAGACCTGCTATGGCACAGTCATGTTCCTTCACTTCAATTGATCCCTCACTTTGAAATGTGAGCACTCGCTCCTTCTGCTCGTACCATAATTCGATATGTTAGCCTTTTTCTTAATTTGCCATTCTTAAAACCAGTTTCTTCTCTTGGTGCCTTGCACACTGGGAGGAATTCTGAATGGTTCACAACACCACAGGCATTTCATAAATGTACATGGTAGTTATTGGCTCACACTGAAGAGAAAATCTGAAAGGACAAACCTCTGTAATTGTAGAGACAGGTATTCCTCCTTTCAAGATGCTGTCCAGCAGAGTAAGAGACGTTCGTAGGAAGGCGCAACTGTTCACCTTTTGTCTCGAACGCAATAAATCAAGTGCCTCAACAGAAAAAACAGTTAACCTTTCTATCTCTTACCATTGATAAACAATTTTAAAAATGAAGTTAACATAATCACAGTCTAAAGTGTTAGAGAATGTTTAGTACAGAAGGCAGCACAGAAATGGCAATCACAACACAACCTTTTTCTGTGCGCAACACACCTAAATTTACAACCAAATTTGGTGACACAACATGCAATCGTCATAATAATGCCAATATCTGTAAAATTGAAATAGGCCTATGTAAAAGTTAAAATAGCTTAACTATTTAAAATTGTTAATAATTCTAATGAAAGAAAAATGTTGATACTGAATGATTTTTAGTTTCTAATGATTCTAAAATTCTGAATTCCACCGATCTAAATCTACAATTCTACCTTGTTTTATGACTACAACAGGGCTTTCTTTAAGAAAGTTTTTGGACTGCACAATCAGTAATTTGAATCTCAGGTGGATAAATTTCTGACGACCTTTTTTAGTCGTTTGTCATAAATTTTCACAAAAATATTGCAAGAATATGTAATTAGAGTGCTATGAATTCTCACAGCCTATGCCCGCCAAACTGCCAAAGTAGGCCTTAGCAAGTCAATGTAATGCGAGAACGACGGGTGTATGCTGTGAGAATTCGTGACACTAGTTAATTCTTCGCAACACACCAATGACACACCATTTTTACAACCGATTGATTCGCGGTACACTAGCGCACCTATCCTACAGCTAAGCAATGTCAATTGGGCCTAGCTTGAACTCATGATTACCAGTAGCAAGTCCATATGTCTCAGAAAAGTATAATAATTCACTGACTGTGACAGGTGTGGGAGCAGTTGCCTGACTGGCTTTCTGAATGATGTCCAAAACAGTGAAATAACTGATGTTCAAGAGATTCACAAGGTCCAAATAGCTCCTCGACAAGACATCCTGAAAATACATAGCAAAATCAGATCACAATATACAATTATATAAAAATTATATATATATAATTATATATATATATATTAGGGTGCCACTCAAAAACATTTTCTTAAATTTTTACCTTCCCATCCTCCAAATATGTTTCCATTGTTGAAATAATAAGGTTCACAAAATTAGGAAGCACTCTAAAAATATTTGCTGGTAGCTCCACGTGGTTAAAGTTTTTAGCATAGGACAATGTTAATTTCCATGCTGTTTCAATGGCTAAGATACATTACTATGAAGGGTATTGACTATTGCTAAGTTAGTGATGAGCAATTGAGCACAGCACTACTGGTGAACAACAGTAGACTCCTTAGTAACTAGAAATGTCTTGCAGTGCCTCTCAGCAACTTATTGCAGAAAATGATTCTGTTTTTCATAGTGACCAAGGACACCATTGAATGAATCAGCGGCATTGTTGACCACCATCAGACTCTCTGCTCATATTGGAGCACTAGCATATTCAGAAATGCTCTCTCAAGTGCTAGGGTGAAGGTCTTAAGGACAAGAAGTCATGTGATATTCCAAATACCACAAGAAGCTGCTAAGTATGTTGTGACAACCATAGCTGCATTGGGATAGTAGGCTAACAGTGCCATGCAGCACAACGTGTCAAGGAGTTTGTCCATGAGTTTCTTTACTTAGGGCTGTGACCATTGCTTCCTTCTAGAGGAACCATTGTATCAAAGAAAGTAAGACCATTTAAGATTTCACCTAGATGCTACAAATGACTACAGAGGGACTTGATTGCTGAATCGGCAACAGTTTGGTTGTTTGTCTGTATGCATCAAACTCATGCGGAAGATTCAAGTCGTTGCGAGGATCATGCATGTGCACACAGACACTTAATGTACAACTTCACAACTGCTTTGAACTTTTGGAGAGCTGACAACTCACGTTTGGTGACGTTTATTGAGAGTGAAATAAGTAGCTTTTAAAACTGTACGTGACCTTGCCATCCATCTATAAGCCAACTAGCTCTATCGGATGCATGAGCTCCAGAGGCATGGATACGCACATATTCCCCACTTTCCACTCCTTCTAAAATAATCAGTGCCAGGTGAAAGAGCTCATAGTGGTCCTAACAGTCTTGGCTGAATATCATTGAGCTGGATGAGCTCAATAAACTCACTTTGCATCAGATTCAAACCAGTGCAATAGTTATCACCTTTATACCGTTTTCATACCGGATCTGCTTTACATATGTATACATGTATGTGAGTCTCTAAATCTGTTAAATTATATCTTGATGTTACATGTATGCCACTGGAGTTCCCATCTGGTGTTGAACGCTTTGGCATCAACTAATTCCATGATTTTGGTCTACAAACCAAGCTCATACGCTTTTGTACAGACAAAACACAGGCACCATCATGAAGGCATGTAGTGCTAGCTGTATGAAATGACATAGACAGTCTTTATTTAGCCTTTTTTGGTTTATACATGTTATTATAACAACAACCAAGAATTGGGAAAGATTAAAAATTACAAGAACCATTATTATTCTTAGTCAGTATGAACAATGAGTCACAGCACAGCCTGTTCTCTGTAGATATAAGTTATTTCCATACACGATTTCGAAGAAATGATGTGATACGCTACTATAAACTACTAACGCACGGAGCTACCTCTAAACATTCCTCAATCTGAATAAAATTTGTAACACATGAGTTTCCTGTCATAGAAAACATTTTGAGGGGGTGGGCAACTGAATTAGTCAAAATTATTTTTCGGCCATGCATTTCGTTGGCACCCTAATATATATATATATGTGTGTAAAAAATTATAAAAAGGAGAATGCTGTGCAAACAGCCTAATTTTTTATGTGACCGCTTTATCTCCTCAAATTCAGGCACAAATGTCTTATTGTCTGTTACCTTGTTTCAGCACCCACTTGTCTCCTCTGGTCAGACTTGAAAGTTATTATGGCAAGTGGTGAATTAGGTTTCACATTATAACAAAAGCAAGATACTACCCAGTGGTCATCCATAAAGGATGTCTGAAAAAGATTACCTACTCCAAACCCCCCACGTGCCTTCAAAATTCTACCCAAGTCATGATGAGTCTATTCCAACTGGTCAATTGGCAAAGGTTCCTAATCTCTTTTTTCTCGTGTGCATCAGCAATGCACCTTATACACACATGCTTATTCCTAGTGCCCTTCTAGTAGAATGCTTGATGTATTTGCCACCTCATGGGTCTAGCCATCACATCCATCGTTAATTTTCAGCTATAAAATCCTGAGCAAACAATCATTGAAATTCTTGATGATGCAAGTAATCTATTCTCCTGAGATCCTATGCTGCCTGTCAGAGAATTCCTGTATAAAAGTTTTTTGCAACATGGTTTAATATTTCTCTAAAACATTATTTCTATGATAGAACTGTCAAGATTGCCGTGCACCTTGGCAGTTTAGCACAAAGTTATCGAGTGATCTCAAATGGACCATAATCTTAATCCATAAATGGAATAAACACTTGTGTTACAAATTTAAGCAGCTGCTCAGATACCTACAACAATTTGTGTGATGATTTGAATATTTTGGCCTCTTGCTCTGACCTTGCAAGTTACTAGGTTGTGCTTCTGGAGTCTATTGATAACATCTGCTTCAAGACCCAAACATCGCAACCTCTTTGACATGTTCAGAAATGAAACGCTGCCAGCTTAGACTTCATTCTGTAAATAAAGAAACAAGATTTGTAAATAATAAAGCATTTATTACTATCCAAATAAGTGTTATGAACTAGCCCTCAATGGCAACATGCAATACTGGACTGAACCAACCATGCCTCCATGAAGGTTGGGAGTACTAATCGTAATCGTAATCGTAATCTCATAATTTCTAAAGCGCCACTGGAAAGCCAAGCGCGGGGCACCGGCTTATTCACGAGCGCTGCGTTGAGTTAGGAGGGTTGTCCGTGAGAGTAGTCCGTGGTGGTCCGGGTCGAGTTACCATAGGATCAGGATCAACAGAAAAATTACTAGACTAAAGCCAGGTCTACTGAGGGAGTTTAAAGAGTAATGTAACCCTCTAAGTAACCCTCTGAGCTTACAGATGCGGGATCGCTTCCTGCTACCCTCCCATAGGTCTACTGAACCTTCCAATCGGCAGATGGCATTGATAAAATCAGCAGTAAAATGTGATGGCGTCCCGTTGGCTGCCGACAGTCAAATTCGACTCTTATAATAACTTGTGATCATCCATAATTCAGCATTGTGTCAGTATGAAATTAAACAAAGATTATTATTATATTTTTTATTAATATTACTATTATTTTAATTATTCATTCTCAACAATTAGGCCAACTTGCAAAGAATATTAACAGAAAAATTATGTTTGGGCACAGTTTGGCTGAATTTTTATAAGCAAAGAAATCGACGCATAAACTGACCAATATTCAGGCTCAGAAATCAAATCTAACTGGTCCAGGAGTTATTTCAATGCCACCAGTCAAAAAATAAACTAGAAACAGATACATATATAAAACAGATGGCGACAATAAAAAAAACAGTTGTGCAGTTTATGGGTGACTGCGAATTTGGACAGCCGAAGATGTGGTCCTTTAACACATGAAATGACTTCTTGGATGAGATTTTATGCGTCATGTGCGTGCTTGATCTAAAAAGCATTTCCAAAGGTTAGCGACTGACAAATCGGTTTCACTTCAGCAACGAATATCATGGATAGTGATCAAAAGTACAAATAGTACCAAAGCACAATGCATTCGTTACGAACCCGTATACCATCCATTTTCGGAGGTCGGCATGCGTTCTGAAGAAAACAAGTTACATTTATAAATGTTTTGCTAGAACTTCAGAATTCTTGTTTACAAATTTCTCAACGCGCGCTTCAACCAGCGTTGCCCCTGAGGTTTCAGTAATAAACCCAGATTTCCTCCAAAAACACCCCAGAAAACCCAGACCATTCATTAAAGCTATTTTATACCCCCTTTGTTCAAATTAAGTTGGTTTTTCGCTTGTTCGTGTGAGGGTTAATAAAATGTTCGTCAAAAGAGTTGAATAAAATGTAATTACAACTTTAAAAATGTCAATTGCTAAAGTTGTCAAGACTCGGCATCCATACTGACAATGAGCTTAATTGATGTATTCGTGTGCGCATGCGCAGCAGGTCGAGCCTACCAGAATTGTAAACATAATTTATAACACACGTCGCTTAAGTTTACGAAGTTTTAATGTTTTCCGAGGTTTCCAGTCAAATTTTCATAATACATAAAACGGCTTAACAAGGAGAGAGGAGTGACCTGACTTATTATTTTTAGATGTCAAAATGGTTTATTTCTGTACAGAGCTACTCTTCAGGTGATAAATTGTCTGTGAATTGACAACGTGAGATCTTGATTCATTCATTCATTCATTCGGACATTTATATAGCGCTCCTTCAAGAAAAACTACTCAGAAGCGCTCCCAACTCCAGCGCGCATAAAAAGAACAGTTTTAAGTTTAGTAAGGAAGGATCCTGGTAGAGTTCCAGGGTGTAGGCGTAGCTCAAAAGGAAGGCCATTCCAGACCATGGTCCAACCACAGAAAAGGCTCGATCCTTCTATTCTATTCTATTCTATTCTATTCTATTTTGGGATTTATAAAGCGCCTCTCACAGTACAACCTAATCAGAGGCGCTCCCAGTGCGAAGAACTCCTGAAAAAAGAAAAGTCTTAAGACAACGGGCAGAAAAAGTAAAGCCTCCAGATAAAATCTGGGAACGAATAACAGGAGGAACGCCATTCCACAGTAAAGGGCAGACAGAGGCAAAGGCGCGATGTTGGGCTGTGGCAGTCCGAGATCGTGGTACAAGAAGATCATGACGGTCTAAAGAGCGGAGAGGACGTCCACCGGTAGCAGAGAAAGGTTTCCTAATAAGATCACAAAGGTAGCGAGGCGCTTGACCCAAAAACATCTTATAGGTAAGAAAAAAAAATTATATTGAATCCGGGCAGTCAAAGGAAGCCAGTGAAGGTGCTCAGTCATGAAAGTCGAAATGTGAGAGAAACGATCGAGGAAGGCGGGCAATCAAACGTGCAGATGCATTAGGCTAAGTACCGATTGAAGAGGAGCCAGGCGGAGTTTAGGTAGGCCAATGAGTAACGAGTTACAATAGTCAATGCGGGAACAGATGATCGAAGGCATGGACCATAGAAGAAAAAATCGATGAAGAGACAGATCGCCTAATGGCACGTAAACGTCGCAGATGATAGAAACTGGACCGAGAAATATTAGCAATATGTGTAGAGAAGGAAAGAGTATTGTCGATAGTAACACCCAGGTCACGGACATTTGTCACAAAAGTAAATTGAGGAAAGTGCTTGGCAAGTAAAACGTAATCAAGCTTGTTAAGCTGTTGACGGGTGCCCAACCAGATCAACTGAGTCTTGGAAGAGTTGAGCGAAAGACGATTTGAGGACATCCAACAATTGAGATCAGCAGAAAGAGATTCAATAGACTGACAGAGAGCAAGTTGTTGGGAAGAGGAGCCATGAACAAAAGTTTGGACATCATCAGCATAAAGGTGACCATAGGCTGAGTGTTTAGCAAAGAGAAGAGGAATATCAGCAGTAAACAAGATATAAAGAAGTGGACCTAGTACGGATCCTTGAGGAACTCCAAATTTAACAGGAACCCATGAGGTGCGAGAATCATCTAGTATAACCATTTGGGTACGGTCAGTAAGATATGAACGAAACCAAAGAAGAGGAAGGCCACTAAGACCAAAAGAAGTTTCAAGACGATGTAGTACTTCATGGTAGTAGTACGAGCAAAAGGAACTAAGAGGACTCCCCTATCAGCAGAGCGTAGCTGACGACGTCCTTGGATACCCAATGTAGAGCTGCATAGCTCACGGAGGTAAGTTGGGGCAAGGCCCTGACAACATCGCCATACCAATGCAGCTACCCTGAACTCGATACGCTGGCGAATAGGGAGCCAGTGAAGTACTGTTGTAGAGTTGACATTACTATGTGCTTTAGTAGGCCTAATAGTTAGATTTAAGTAGATGATGTTTTATTATTAGATCTATGTTAAACTGAAATTGTATGTTGGTTATGTAGACTATTATAGATGTACAATGATATATATATATATTTCGGCGGAGTTGGCTACCCTCACCCTTTGCGGAGTGGTTCACTCTCTTCCTGCTTCTCACGACCCGGATGACCTCGGGGTCGAAGAGAGTCGGATGACCCCGACGACCTGGGCGTAGTGAAGAATGTTCACACCCCCTCCACCTACCCTGGCGGAGTGGCACCCCTTTCTGGCGTCCTACAGCCCTAGCGTGGGGGGAGAAGAAGGGGACTGGAGGGAAAATATAGCCTACACCAACGGCGGATCGGAAGAGAAAGACGAGTGGAAGTCGGGACGGCAGAGAGGAGGGAACGGAGAACGACGGGTGTTTGAGCGATCAAACTCTGGTCGAACGAGAACTCGTCTACAGACCGCGGGTCTAACGTCAACGGACCGGTTGTCGAGACACCGCGTTCGAACGGACTAGAATCTTAAGCCTGTGCGCCCGATACGACGAGCGGAGTATTATAGTCGGGACGATGCTCGACCCGCTCTGAAGGGAACAGAAACATTTTCTTCATTTGGACTCTGCCGACGGAATCTTCCAGGTATTCACTTAGTAGTGATAGACTATCGCTCTAACGACCATTTTTCGGCGGAGCGAACTGTGTTGCGGACAATATACTACACCTTCATCGATCCATGCAGGATACGTAGCCTACTGCACGCCACACCACGACCATCCATGCGGACCGTTGCCTCGTCGCCCTCCCCACGCGCCACTCCGCCGCCCCCGGGGGTCCACGGTATTGTGTATTGTGTATTTTTTTAAACATTGGATTCATAGATACATCTGTTGTCGTCATCATGGACGTATGATTCAAATCGAACCTTTCGAGATTTTAATACCTTTGGACTTTTGCGGTTTCTATGCATCGATTGGATAATTTCACTTTCATTCATCCATCAAATCATTCGCAATTCACTCATTCATTCGGTCGTTCGTTCAGTTAAACTATCTTACACGATACGAATAATATGCCTATGTAAAATTGTCATGGACCAATTATAATATGCTTTCCCTTCTTTTAAAATTCTGACTCCGAGTCTGTTCAAATTTATCCATAACTCCTCATTATATATCCCGGTTGGTCTGAAGGTAACCCGATAAGGCCACTAAATTAGATAGGACCACAACAAGTACCTCAAGCATGTAGTTTGAGACATGATCATATTTAGGGATTTTCCCAATTGATTGTGGAGTTTAAATTAAAATAAGTGGAAAAAAGTATGTATCACAACCACTTTACATCGAATTTCACAGAATATTCATGTGTTGTAATCATTGAGATGTATTACATGTATAACATAAGGCTAGAGAGAGTATGACGTATCTGCCCTGCAATCAGATATGAAGTCACACATTTAGCCTACGTCGCTCGTATCGTACACCGACCAATCATAGGCGATTTCTCATAAAGACCAATCACACACAGTCTTACAGCATCGATTTGAAAAATAAATAAACCGACATCAGCATTTTTATAATAAGACGAACATTTCGATGCTTGCTTGTTAATTTTGTGGTTTCCTGCAATATTGACAAGTAAACATCGACAAGTTCGTTTTATTAAAAAAATGCTGATATTATTTTATTTGTTTTTCAAATCGATGCTGTAAGACTGTGATTGGTTATTACGAAAACTCGCCTGTGATTGGGTCGGTATGAATGAGGCAGGTAGGATGTGATTGGTCGGTATGTAAAGAGACAGCGACGTAGATATACAGGGCGATACTCTCTCTAGTGATATGTTTAGTATATAATACATCTCTATGGTTGTAATTTGTAAATACAAAATGTCAACTCACCAAAATAAACCCAGATTTTGTCCCAAAAAAACCAGAAACCCAGACGAAGGCAAAAAACCCAGACCTAGTGGAAATAACCCAGCTGTGTCATCACCAAAGATTTTAACAGGGAGGCTTTGGTCATCACTGGATTCAACATCTCAAACCCAAATCATAGATCCCAACTGATGCAACACGTTAAAAATTGCGTAAATTATAGCTACTGCCATCTAGCAGTTGACTAAGCCGACTAACGACCGAGAAGCGAACTATAGCTGGTTTATAAATCGTAGAATCGGAAATTCAATTCTAGAGGATCCTGTGTGGCCGAGTGGGTTGTAGCCCGCTCGCCGCGCCGGCGGAGCGGGTTCGATTCCCCGGTCGGATCTTTACATACTGCGGGTGGCTCGGTCGCAACATAAACGTGGAGTCGACGCTGATCATCTTTGAAATGAAAGAGTCGTTAAACCCCAACATTTCAAATTCAATTCTTTCTTCCGCCAGGCGTTGGCCGACGATGAGGCTTTAACTAGAGAAGATTGGAAATACTACGGCGTTACCTCAACTTTACATTGTCAAGCATTGTATCGAGTCAGAGAGGATGTGCAAAGATGCGGATGAACAGACAAGAGCATGGGCGGAGAATTAGGGGGACGGTCCCCTCAATGATGTGGTGGGGGGAAGACCCATGCATCTGTCCTCCAATCGTTAAGTGTTAAGACATGTGCATACTTCACGAAACACACTGGCAAGGTTATAACGTGTTAGAAGAAGAGATCTTCGAACAAACGAGGTAACGACTAAGAAAAAGGTCATCAACGGTTTTTTAAAGAGAAAAGTAGGTTTTTCATCGACATTTTGGCCGGATGACTAAAAAAAGGTCGTCAGAAATTTTGGCCGGGAAAAAATTGGAAACTTTCATTGGCAACCCAGCCATTCGTCCGCCCAAAATTTCACGTCCTTCGGCCGCTTGTTCATCCCTCGCAAGTCTCTGTCCAAGTCTCCGCTACAAAGAAAAGAGTGGAGTTGGAATGGGTTGTTCGGCCAACTGATAGGAATAGAGAGAAGGGCGGATTGAATGGATCAGAATAAGATTTCTTGAAAAGTTGAGACAGAGTTTGAGACTAGATCATGGTACGACTACAACCAGTCATTGTCCAGTTCCAGCTTAAATAAATAAAACTTTATTAACTATTTAAGAATTGCTTTATTACCAAGACACAATGCATTCGTTACGAACCTGTACACCATCCAGTTTCAGAGGTCGGCATGCGTTCTGAGAAAAATAAGTTACATTTATGGCAATAAATGTTTTGGCATGTTTTGTGTTTATTACTACTTCTGCATAAATTTATTTTTTATAGTTGGCCCTCTAGCGGAACATAGGTTTCTTACAACAACCTTGAATAAAAAAAGTACAAAAGCTAAACCAATGTCGAATGACAATACAGAATGTTCTGCACCATCGTAACATCACTCTAACATATCATTTACATGTAAGCATACAACTATTATAATATAATTATTATAAGTACATTATACATCACATCAAACAAACTTTATTTTGAGAAGCTAAAAACCTGCAAAGTTTTATAAATTGTGCTTAATAATAATAATGACGACAAGGAACATTAACTCCAGAGCAAAAATAACAACAATAATAATAATAATATAATTATACAAAATCTCTAATTTTTGAATTCCTGAGAGATTATATGTACATCGAGTAAAAATTATAACATAGTTTCCAAAATTACAAATTGGCAACATGTTTTAGTCCTTTTTGACCAAGCACCTGAGAATTTGCTGGCTCCCACAACGTAGCGTTAAGATTTGGCCGACGTAAGCTTATTGACACGGAATATTCCTATTGACAAGGAATTACCTAAAAACACAATACAAACCCAGGGGCCAATACCAAGATATCTGGATTAAGGAATAATAATAGGTCATCAATTCATAGCACTTGACAAGTACATGCATTCCAATTATCACACGGAACAGAACTCAGCAGTGAATTCCGGCATTATCTCAATTTATTAAGATTGTCCAAACTTTTAAATATCCACTCCACATGTCTATCCAAATACATTCAAACGGCAGCTGTCTTTATCGTTTGCTCGACCTGTCCAAATCCACGTGAAGTCAGTTCATGCTAAAAAAATGTGATGAAGTAACGAAAACTAAACACAATGTTCATTTACATAATCATCATTCAGGCAACTCTCCACTTCAGACATTTTTGTACGTTGTTATTGTACTTTAAGCCAGTGTCAAGTCCATGAAATTTGAACATTTTGTTCAAGCACTTTTATCCAAGTAATTTTATGCAAAATCTGTTTGTACATCAAGCTCCATAAAATGTTCCGTTCCAAATACATTTCAGTAGAATCTTAGTCACTGTCATTGTCATCTGCCTTTTGCTCTTTACTTTTATTCATTTTCGCGATCATGTCTGAAACAAACATCCAGTTTTAAATAATATATCAATTCACAAACCCTCAATTAATTCATTTTATTTATAAGGTTTCTGTAATGATCTAAGCGTTGAAAATGAATTGCAAAGATGAGCATTTTGAGCACCAAAAGTAACTGAAACATCCCATCTCAAAATCCCTCTTAACCATGAAAAACTAAACATAGAAAAAAATTAAATCTATTAAACATGATGAAAGTACGAAACAATGAGCCATACAGCTATACATTAGCTGGTACAATTGACTCAGCTGATATTCATCAAAAAAGGTTGCTAACATGATAAAACACTCAGTCAAAAGACTAGTAAAACCAGATAGCTGTTGACTTGGAGAAAAGTGCCAAAATATCATCTGTCCCTGTATTAGTGTCATTTAAGATCCATTTCACCCCATGGACTAAATGCCGAAAAGCTTCAGTCTTGAATTATCTTGATCTTGGTCCTCATTGTATACAACTTGGTTTCCACTGTCTCAGTCTTGAAGCTATGTCTCGGCACAGACTTTATACGTGCTTCTCCCTTAAACCTTGAAGGTCATGGTTTAACGGGATCAGGGATTGTTCACATGACTGACGTGAACTGACATATAATATTATTTACCTTTGGCTGTGTTGAAAACTCCTCCGGTTGGTTTGTCACAAGCAAAACACTTCTTTGATTTCGTCTTGTAGTGCTTCAGGGCACAATCCTCACAGAAATAATGCTTACATCTAAAACAGAGTACAAACAAGAAGAAATCATTAGGTTGTAACCAAATGTACCCTTTATCCATGAGATCAATCACCATAAAGAATGCACATTCGTTTGCAACACTGAAGGACAGTATTTGAAGTGAAATGATTTCAAAATCATTGTTTAACCATTTGAACCCAATTCTTCTGAACAATTTGGGAAAATTGGGCTCCCAGAGTTGCTTTGAAAAGCTATAAAACAGTACAGTATTACTCTAAACTTTTTATGATAAATTTTCTTTATATTCAGTTTAGTGGATGTTGCTGGCAAAGCAGTCAAACATTTCCACAGCAATATAATTCAGTCAATTCAACCCTGTTCAATGTTCGTGTCTGATATTTGAGTTTCGATAAAAGCAAGAGCAAGGCTTCAAACCAAAGCAACTGCATAAATGGCATAAATCATTAATTACATTGCATGATATGACTATGTTAGCGAAAACCCACCGGTTAACCAAGCACATTGGGTATTCAAAACTAACTGCAGCAGAAAAACACAAGTGCAGACTCACTTTGTAATGACTGGATTTTTAAACGAATTTCTGCATATCAAGCACTTAAAAGGCAGATCTTCTTCATCACTTGATATCACATACTTAGTCATGTCTTCTAAAATGAAATAATGCAAAAGCAGTTTTTAATTACTTCAGTACTTAGTATTGTGACAAGACCATTCATAGTACCGGTACTATAAATAAACATCAATGTAAAAGGGACAGTGAAGAAAGCAAATGGCTTAAAATTATTCAAATCAAGTATTAATAAACAAATATTGGTAAAATTAGATTTTGCAAGGCAACTTAAACATCTACAATTAAACAATACATGAATCAATAGTATCAACAACAATAATTTATCAAAAACAATGTCATATATCAGTTATGTGTTATAGCACAACTAAAAAAAGCTACAATTAACAAGAGAGGCAGTGGCTATATCCCCAACAATAATAATAATTATTAAAAACATTACAATGCAATTACAATCGAAACACTGGGTCCCATCAATCGCATGGGTCGCAAGTTTTTAATTGGAGCTGGGCAGCCGTGGTGCGGCTGTTTCCGACAATCCAAGCAAAATATCTCTTCCAGGCTTTCAATATGCAAACACATTTTAACGCCATTGCTTTTAGAGGCATCTTTACACCACACCCGAAACTAGGACTGTGTACTGTAATCCAAGCTTGACTGCACAAGCAGTGCACATCCATTTTTAAATTATTAGAGCTTGAAGGAGATTTTTATCTTGGGCGAAAAAATCATTAAAATCATAATTATTATTATATCAAGTGGACTTCTGCAATTGATGACATTACCTTCTTCATAGTAATGACCCGATTCTGCTTCTCTCTCCAGCTGCCATCCATGCTTATAGTCGGTTCGGTCATGTAAAAACTTACACGAATCTAAAAAATTCAAAACGAAGTTATTTACAAAGTCTACGTTAAGTTAACCACAAATATAATTTATTTATAAAGCAGCGAAGAGGTCACCTGCTATAATGAATGCTTTAGACAATGTCTTTTTAACACTTTAGCAACAATAGTGAACTAAAGGTGACTAGGTAACCAGTGCAGTCATTGTTATAGTATTAAGCAATACAATTTACATAAATGTTGCAGACTTCAGTTGAGACATTCAGTGTCGCTCTCCATTGTTTAGTATTCTGTGGTGATAGTATTGATGAATACATCACTCCAGTTACAAATGAATCAAAGAAAATTTTTTAAAATTTAGCAGTAAGTTTGTTAAGTTAAGCTGCAATAACCTTGGTGCATTCAGTCAACGTTGGTTATATAGATATCGATGTAATGGTCCATAGGAGAAGCATTGCATAGATTTTTGACTAACGGAAGAAACCTGCAATTGGCATTACATATTAATTAGTTATCTGTTGTTAGATAAGTTTAAGTCATGTTGTTACTGTCGTTACATTACCAACATTACATTACTAAGCTCATTCAGTCAGCTAGCTATATAGCATCCAGCAATTTATTCATGATCATTTTACAGACAATTTTTCAACGAGGAATAAATATTTTGAGGTACTTATCCTACTAGTGCCCTATAACAATATGTACTTGGCCATTACACAGATGTTTCTAATGATACCTACCTCCAAAGCCACAGTATCCTGTTTCTTTGTAATCTTTGCATATATCTGGCTGATAATCCCACCTGACTGTGGCTCTAAGATGAGCTGGTGCTCGTATTGGTCCTTTTCTGTAAACGTAATCAATCAAAGTAAACTGAAGAATAAAACATTAGACTGAAATGCTACTGCATAAGTATGAAATAATAAATGAAACAACCCAATATTAATGAAATACTAAAACTTTTTAACGTAGATCATTAAACTGTTTTATTTAAACTCAGATAACAATAGACTATATAAGAAGATTAGAAATGCAAATTCTGATCTCACCAGAAATCCCACAAAATCAGCTGCATGCTAAACAACATCTTACTTCTATTAATCTACCTGTTGGTAGTACTTAATTGGTCAATGATTAATAGCAAGACTTACACTTTTTCCATTTAAATTATCATTACTATAGAATTAATCCGAATTCAGAAAGCCTAAGCATGGAGCAACAAAATTTAGTCAATAGAAACTTTTCCAATGTTTCAAATCATACCGAACCATCCCGGAAGAAGCATTTCCAGCAGCTGTATCTCGTTTCTCATAGTATTGAGCGTAGTTGTTTAAGCCACGATAGATCTTGTCATCCTTCTTGCCTTTGAGTTCCTACATTCAAAGTGAACCGCTAAGTCTACACATGCATCATGCATAGAGTCAACTTAAAACACATGACCAGTCAGTAAAATACCGAGCAACTCACTGTTCGACTGAAAATAGATTTCTTCAGCATACCAATTGTCAGCACTATAACTGAAGCAGACACAGTACTCATAAAAGATGAACTCTTTACGTTATAATGAAAACTTATCCCTCAATAATTGTCAGTAAAATATTGTGAAACAAGCCATAGAAATGCTGATGCCGTGATCAGTAATAATTTTCTGCAAAAGATCTTTTAACTCTAACCGTAATAGATGCAGCTGACAAGCATCAAAAATAAAGCATGACAATAACATAAAACAACATCAGTCAATAAAAATATTAAAACATTTCCCATTTATCAAATGCAATTCCAGAAACTAGGATAACATCTCCAGCCAAAGGGTTGCAGGTTTGAATCCACCTCAAGTCGCCGCGTAGGGACCTCGGGCAAGTCCTTCGCTCGCAATTGCTCAGCGCTTCGGCGTGAAACTCCGATGCAGTGTCCGCTCTGTAGTCGGGAGCTCCTCTGAATAGAGAGCTTGAAGGGGCACTATAACAAGTGCACATACACACAAACAAATGCAAACCTTGTTGACAGCCATCGACCGTTCGAAGACAGCCTGTGCATCGTTGTCTTTTTCTGTGTCCAGTTCGTACGTGCGAGTCGCTCCCTGGTCATCACGCTCAGTCTACACAAATGATCAGACAGATCGAATCGGTTTTAACCCTTTTTTAAGGCGGCTGCTGATGTTGACAGTATATGACAATAAGGACTGAGAGTGATTGCCGACATCTAGAGGAAGATGATGGCTACAATACATGGCAATAGTCGACTGAAGTCAACCAAACAAAAGAATTTCAATTCAATTCGTTTACTGTTCCAAGCTCAAACAATTGTCATATGAGAGTTACACAGACATTGATTTTATTAAAAATAATTCTGATATCTAATAGAAAATTACAAACCAAAAATATTCAATCTATACAGTCCAAACCTATAAAAATCATTTAGCTTCGAAAGCTTGAACAGAGTTGTCTGATTAATTCGTATACTTATATGAGACATATGTATGATATAATCTTTTTATATAACAGGATGTGCAACTAACCGCACATTCCTTGCTCTAAAAATTTAATTATTTAACTCTCCTCTCTATTACAACTCAACTGGTCACAATCTATCACCTGTCAGAAAAAATGAATATATATATATATGTATATATATTAGGGTGATTCACATTACCATGGAGAAAAAATAATTTCTTCTGATTGTTTGACATGGTTGATAATTTTGTTCCTTTAGTCTTAGTCAACATTGCATCAAAATTTTGTTGCAATATATGAATGTTTAGAGGTAGCTCAATGACATTGAAATCTGATATGGGGTCTATATGAAGAAATCAATGCAATCGTCATTGACGAGACACTCCAATGGAACATTTCTAATTAGATTAAGCTGCAATCCTGTAAGTTGAAAGTATGTACATAGGCCATACATTAATAATTAATTCTTATTTTTTGTGATCACTAAAAACCTGCTGAATTGTAATATTTGTTTTGACTAGTGACGAAATTGATACGAAGTAGGAATAAGTTTACATAATCTATGAAAGTATAAATGCATGAATATTTCTGTCTAGACATTGTGCTCAGACAAAGTGATATGAATAATCAATAGCATTTTTATACACATTATTCTGAAATTTTTGCTTTTAAAGTTTTCATTGCGTGGAATCCACTTCCCAAGTATAAGATAATAAAAAGTGGCTTTCGGTTATTTATTTGTGTAAACTTCATTTGTACAGACCAAGCTGCAACAGAAAGTAAAAAATGGCTTCATTTAATACAATACAGCCATCAAATAAAAAACAAATCAATTATTTGGCAACCGGAACCAGAACAACAAATCAAATCAAGCATCAAGGAAACAAAGTTAACAAAAATAATATACTAAAGCCGTGCTTAAGGAATGATGCTAATAGTTTCAATTTGGTTGCACAGGAGACTCGGAAAGGGTCTTGCAATCCCACTAGGTGGGCCGCTGGGCAGTGATACCATGGCGAATGGTGATGATGGCCATTAAGTTGCCATAGAGTGGTCTTGACATAAGATATAGTGAGACAAACCAACTTTAAGAAGAAGACAGCAAACACCTTATCTAAAAGCAAGGTTACATAATTCGAAAGGCATAGGGCCTTTAGCAAAGTATGGGGCACAGAGTCACTGGAATCTTATTTTTTATATTGCAAATCAGAACATGAGCATGTTCTTAAAATTGAAGAATGTAAATATTTTGCATATCAGCAAGAATTTCGAAAGATTGAGCATGGATCTTCGTAAGATGGAGACAAGGGTTACAAAACATAAGATGACACAATAAGAGCCTGATTGAATCAGGAAATGCTAAAGAAATCTGCATCTGCTGAAGTAACCATGCAGGCAACTAGAGATTTCAATAGCGGCGACCGGGATGATGACGATGAGGGCAGTGATGATTATGAGGGAAAACATGAATTGACTGCATAACAGCTGAATACTCTCCCTGAAGGTTTACATGAAGATACAGTATAGAGAGAAAAACTTTGCATTCATCAAGGCAGAATGTATCTTGGGCCTCTTGGCTGACATGCACTTCTCAAACAAGAAGTTCACTATGCTGATAAAGCAGATTATGGAAGTAGGCCATGCCATTGCCATTCTCAACTGTTCACTGCAAGCAATCAATTGTCAGCAAGATGAGGAGGTGATGATTCTAGCAGAGACGGTTGCTAGTGATGGAGTGTGTCATCTTAGATAACCAGGTGCATATGACACATGAATGGCATATGTCACTTATTGTTTCGAGACCAATCTTTACAGAGTTCACTTTTAATTGACAGTCTCTAAATTTAGAACTTTCACAGAATTCTGTTCCTCTGCAAGCCATATAAACGAGGAGTGAGCATGGGAGCGTGAAAGCACTGGTCCGTTGGAATCTGATACACCTGTTATTGACTGGCAGTTCTATAGGCTTATTGTACAAGCTGATCAGGCAGTGGATTACTGCTGGGAATATTAAATCTTTTTACTTCACAGAATGCTGTGAATAAATATATTTTTTCTTAGGACTATTTTAGTCAATAATGACCCTATGTTTTGCTCTATTCAACTTCATTTTGTGTGTAAAATCTCACATGGCCATTCTTTCAGTTTGTAGCTTCAATGCGAATACATGTGGAAACTTTGGGCTCATTGAGCTAGCTCTAAAATACATTTGGCATTGAAATGTCTTATACACAATTTATTCTGGGTCCAAAAGGAACAAAACTAGCAACCATGCTCATTGAAATTCGAAAATAATTTTTTTTGAATCACCCTAATATATATATATATACTAGCTGTACCCGGCCACGCGTTGCTGTGGCTGAAAAGACTGTCCAACCCACCCTTCCTAGGTCCCCTTCCCCTCCCCTCCCCTCCCGTTCCCATCTCCTTCCTCCCCTACCCTCCCCTTCCATCCCCTCCCTATTTCTCTCCCTCCGTCTCTCCCTCCCTCCGTCTCTACCTCCCTCCCTGCATCCCTCTCTCCCTCCGTCTCTCCCTCCCTCCCTCCGTCTCTACCTCCCTCTCTCCCTCCCTGCATCCCTCTCTCCCGTTTCATCCCCTCCCTCCCCTCCGTCCCTTCCCTTCCTCCATCCCTAGAAATATGCGCTTTAGAAAGACTCACGGAAAACTGCCGCAAATGGACAATTTTGTAAAAACCGACAGTTACATATTGCGCCAGAGAAAGACACACCTTTTAAAACGCGCCCGAAAAATGGGCGGACGCCGCCGGACGGATGCGTCAAAAGTTCAAATGGATATAGCTGGACTCCAGCGACGTATATCGAATGGAAATAAACGTTGTGTTTTTTGGGTCGTAAAGATTGCGCTTTTTCCCAAAAGGCATTACACAAACCCGCTTATGTTCGAATGGAACGTTTTGGTAAAATTTTGAAAACAATCGGTCAATAACTTTTTGAGATCCTTCATGTCGAACGGTAGCGTTTTACATTTTTATATATATAGATATATATGTATATATACATGTATGTAATTATACAAATATACCTACGGGTAATTCCAGGTCAAATCATCACAGTGTTCCGGCATGACCATCTCCGATTTTGATGAAATTTGGCAAGGTGGTAGAACCTATTGAGAAACTCTCAAAACTAAAATTTTAGATTTTTGGGTCAACCGGTTTCCGAGATATGGGTCAGTGAACTTGACCAAAACGACCCGATTTGTGCAGACCGGACGAGGTTTAAACTGCTGTATCTCAGCCTCTATTGCACCTAGAAACAAAAATGAGATACCAAATTAAAGCTGAGTGAATGCTCTGTTTGGGCAAGGTAGCTAGAAATAGTTATTTTGAGTAACAAAAATAATGTGAGCATCTGTAACCTATTAACCCTGACCCAGGTCACTTTGTACTCTCAGAATTTTATTAACTTTTCACCATTCAAAGATCTCACTATTCTAAAGAGTTGGTGAAAAATTCAGAGTGGGCACTCCAGTAGTTTTTTTGTTATGATTTTTTGAATGGTCACCCAAGGCGCGAATCTCGCGGTGAACGAAGGTACACATGTCAAATGAAGTCTTTGACAGAGCTAGGAAATATCATTTTTAGTGAAAAAGACATTTCAAACCTCTGTCAAATCAAAATTCACAATCTAGTCAGTTTCAGGTCAAGCTATATATTCTGTTTCCACAGAGCTATTGCAGCTTGCATCTCGAGGGCATTCAGCATATATGCCTCCCAGTGCTTGGTATTTATTTATTTATTTATTAAGGAACAGAGCGGAATGACCCATGGACACTAAGCGCAGTGTAACAGGGATGACATTCTAGAATGTAGGACCAGTGACATAGAATGAACAACGCTGTCGGATGTCAGTTTGCGAGCAGGGAAGCAGAAGCTCAGCTTGGTTCATCGATCGACACTGACACCCAAGGTGGTAAAAAAGAGTTCTCAAAGATACGGTGGAGCACCACCTAACCAATGCACAGACCCTGTATTCAATCCGCTGTGGAGAAGGGAGCCAATGTAAGACATCTCACAATATGAGACAAACATTTTTGGATATGGCCAACAAGTCGCGTCGCACAGCAGAGGACCCGTTTCAGACAACCTATCCGGTCAGCCAGTAGTCCATGATAGAGGGTGCTACAGTGGTCAAGTCATGAAATTATGAAAGAGTGAACAAGGGTAGAGGCAGCACCAAAAGTAAGAGAGCGAGATACCACTTTAAGCTGGCGCAACAGTTACAATACAGCATAGCAGGTTTATATGCTCTTGGTCCAAAATAAGTCCAAGGCCCCACACAAAAGGTGTTGGATGAAGTTCTGATGTCAGTACATCCACACAAGATATAATCAGCAGATCACTTGTATGAGGAAAAGATTGAGAGGCCCATGAAGATGCAAAAGGTTTATTTCTACTACAGCAAATGTCTGCATAACACAGCTAAGCCACTAGTCACCATTATACTTGGCGGTGACTTAACTCTCAATGTCTTCCAATTTCACTGCTTGATAGTCAGCAAGACTTAATTGAAATTGATAAGTAAGTAGGTAAACTTAAGCATTGTCTTGCCCAACATCCAGTGCTAGCAAATAATATCAATTTGTTAATTATTTAATATATAGGTGCGGATAGCATTGAATGAAAGGGACAGTTGCGCATGTATTAACACTCGATTCACGCCCTTGGGTGACCATTCAAAAAATCATAACAAAAAAACTACTGGAGTGCCCACTCTGAATTTTTCACCAACTCTTTAGAATAGTGAGATCTTTGAATGGTGAAAAGTTAATAAAATTCTGAGAGTACAAAGTGACCTGGGTCAGGGTTAATAGGTTACAGATGCTCACATTATTTTTGTTACTCAAAATAACTATTTCTAGCTACCTTGCCCAAACAGAGCATTCACTCAGCTTTAATTTGGTATCTCATTTTTGTTTCTAGGTGCAATAGAGGCTGAGATACAGCAGTTTAAACCTCGTCCGGTCTGCACAAATCGGGTCGTTTTGGTCAAGTTCACTGACCCATATCTCGGAAACCGGTTGACCCAAAAATCTAAAATTTTAGTTTTGAGAGTTTCTCAATAGGTTCTACAACCTTGCCAAATTTCATCAAAATCGGAGATGATGATGCAGATTTTAATTCAAAATTGTGTTGATTTGACCTGGAATGCCCCCTACTTTACTTGGACCTGATGACTGATACGCAATTCCAAGAGAACTTGTTTTCACTTCATCTTCAGCACTGCTGCTGCTGCTGTCCAACTTCTCAGCCTCCGAAGCCTTTAATCGTTTTGTCTGCGAAACATTAACTCAGATTAACGATACTAAGACACCTTACCATTAATAAATTTATATGCTAAAGAAATCAGGCACATCCGTGTGTATTCAAATAGATAAACCTCTACATCAAACCATTAAGTTGCAGTATTGTTGGAATTCATTTGTCATACAGTACAAATTGGAGAAGAAAGACAGGAAACCAGAATAAATATAAATGAATGTCTATTGTATATGCATATCAAAACCAAACACTTGACCAATACAAACTGGTCATTTGTAGCCACAAAAACTACATTCAAAATAATTTCTCTGTCGATGTCATTTTAATGCATTATAAAACGACTTTACACTCACTCCATATTAAAGGGCCATATGTTTTTGGCCTTTGTGATGTGGTGTAATAATTTTTGACACTAAAGCCATAGACACCACTTCTGAAAACTGTCACCTACACTTTGAAAAAGCATATTAGTCTTTTTCCTTTTCTGCACTGCTTCAACTTTCTGTTTTTCTTCCTCTTGTCCTTTGAATAACAAATAACAAGTAATAAAATAAAACATACCCTAGAATCTCACTGTGACACAAGATTTGGGATCCATGTCAAATACTGCATTACGGTAAAAGCTGCATTAAACAATGAAGTAATTGAATATTTAGCATACATGGAGTATCGGGGTAGATCTGTATAGCATGGGTTCTGTCCTAAAAGCGCCTGAAGTGGTTAACCTTAACAAGAACACTAAATTCCATGCAAGGTCGATTAATTAAATCCGTTAAAACAATAGATTACCTAACTCTGATATGAATAATGATGACGGGACTGATGAAGGGCGAAAGGGGAAGAGGAAGACCAAGAATGGCATGGATAGACAACACCTTGAAATGGACTGGACTTTCGGGGAGGAGGTTAATGAACATGGCAGGAGATAGACAACTGTGGAAAATGCTCATCCATTCGTGCAGCCAACCGTCGCAGAGCGACGATGGCGGAATGACATGACATGATATGAATAAACTGGGGGGCGAACTAAACTACGGTACTATGCACAACTTTAATGTAGCGCAAACGTTAAATATTGCCACAGAAAGACTTAAACAATCACGCTACCTGAACTGTCTGACGCCCTCTTTCTTATATTCTTTCTACCTGATTTTTTAAATATAAATTTGCACGTTTCTTCAGCCATTTTAACAATAATAACAAACTAAAATACACTTAATAAATACAACCATCAATAGACACCATACCAACGATCTCATATATAATACTAGACAGAGCTTCCTGTGTTAAGCTGCTCGGTAAGTTAGAGGCAGCCGAGAAAGAACAAGAAACAGGATGCATGGTAGCCATTTGACAATTAAGGCAATGGCCTGCGGAGCAATGTAAACAAACAAACGCCGAAATTTTGGAAGGGGTGCCACAAATTTTGGTCGTGGGCCGACAAAAAATTTTCGTTGGTCTTCCACCGAAATTTTTTTTATCTTTCGCCCAAAAAACTTCTAAAAGCCCGTGGCAACTCCGGCCGGTTAGGATATTTAAAATCTGATGAGTTTTTTAGTCATGTGGTTCTTTCTCTCTTACCTTCATGTTCCCGTTGCGTTGATTTACATGTACAGCTTCTTGAAACCTGATGGTAGAGGGCCACGTCCTATGCAATTCTCTGAATGGGGTGGGGCATGGCCGGATCTCCCCACCCGTTGGGTCCGTTCATGAATGAGCAGCATACAGATCTACTGCTATAGATCTGTATACATGTAGATGTTAATTTTGAGAATATAAAACGGGGCCTTTTATGACGTCACTTCGATTATGATAATTCTACAATTAAATATTAAAGTTCACTGAGAAAACGAAATTGAACTATTGTGACGTCACTTCGACCAGGATACAGATCTACTCTCATATAATTTCCTTAATTTTGAGAATAGAAAACTAGGCGAATGCTTATTGTAATGTCGCTCTGATTATGCTACTATTTTACTTTTATGTGAACGTGAACTATTATAAGTTCACTTCGGGAATTGAAAAAAACTAGGCCTGTTGTGACGTCACTTCGATTATGATACAAAATATACTAGAATAGAAGTGCATTTTGAGAATGTAGGCATTGAAAGGCCTATTGTGACGTCACTGCGGTTATTATACAGTTCTACCAGTATATTATGTTCATTTTTCGAATGTAAAACGGGGCCTTTTATGACGTCACTTCGATTATAATACAATTCTACTATTAAATATAAGTTCACCGAGAAAACAAAATTAGGTCTATTGCGTCGTCATTTCGATTATGATACAGATCTGCTGTCATTATTTCATTTTGTAATACAAAATTGAGCTGTTTAAACGCAACATAGCTCTGATTATGATAGAAATCTATTATTATTATGTTCAATTTGTGAATATAAACTAGGCCTATTGTGACGTCACTTCGATTTTTACCCCTAATGTAATAATTATTCAAGTTCATTTACTGAATCTAAAACGAGGCATATTGTGACGTCACTACGATAATACGATTACAGTGAAAATCTACTATAATAATGTTCATACTTACTTACTTATTTACTTTCTGGTGCAAACGTTGTTTTTCTATTCGCTAGAGGGATGCTTTAAATTTAATGCATAAAAAGTTATTTAATAGTCGATTTTATGTTTTAAATAACCAGATATCGTCACAGTTCGAGATATTAGGAGTCTATAACCAGGAAAATGATTTGGCAGGTTTTTCTGTAGATAAACGATAATTGACAATTTAAATCACGTTAACTTTACGTATCCAGGTATCCTACATAATTATAGGCCTATAATGTCGAATGGAGTAATAACAAAGACCTTATAGTCTACGACTATAGTCGTAGACTATAATATCTTTGGTAATAACCTAATGTCCATCTTGCCATGTAGACCTACTGCATATTCATAGCACACCAACTGGACAAAGTAGGAAAGGGTGTCACAAAACACATAAATACACACAAACACACCAATAGGGCCTACATTATGTAGGCCTATTTTATACATTATATATAATATATAATGTATATTTTCTGACAAAAGACAGAGGTCCTAACACGACAGAATTATATTCAATAGACATAAATAGGAATATTATAAGTTGTTAGAATTGAGTAATGAGCTATAGTAAATATTTTCACATAGCCTAGGTCTAATATTGTTAATTTGTTATTATAGGATACTATGGTTCAATTTGTTTTTCCCCCCGATATAAAACCTAAAGATTGATTAAACCCGGGCGGTTGGATGTGAATAACCGGCAAATGTATCGGGATAGAGAGATTTGAAGGGCGTTGAGCCAGCAATTTCGTGGGCATTAGAAGTTGGCTCTATGTAGCCTACGTGCACGGGGTCCCATAGGCCTATATGGAAGCCGGGTTCGATTTGGGTTTAACGTTGGCGTGCTGCCACACAAGAAGCGCATTTTCATGGAATCATGAGTTTGTACCCAACAGGTCAACTGAAGACTATAAAAAATTATAGGCTAATCCCGAGTAAATTAGGTCACGTTGTTGCTCAATGATGGCTTGTTGTTCCAGAGGAAGCATATACTCGTATACATGCGTGGCGCATGTAGTGCAGGGCTTTTACTGACGTGCAGCTAGCTGTTCTACACCAGCTGTTCCCAACCCGTGACCCGCAGGCCAAAAGTAGCCCGCCTGGCCTACAAAAATGGCCCGCAGCATTTCAATGAATTAAGAAAAATATGTAAAAATGACAATTTGGACATGATAGAATATATAATTCTTTTCTATTACAAATTATTTTATTTGGACGTTAATAAATCGCATCAAACGTTCTTTTTTGATTCAATTATAACAATTTTATATGCCTTTAGTGAATTAAATTTTAGCCTTGTGGCCCCTTAGTGTCATTCAACTAAGAAAAAGTGGCCCTCGTGTCCTCAAACTTAGAAAAAGTGGCCCGACAGTCAAAAAAGGTTGAGAACCACTGTTCTACACAAATTGTGCAGTTCCACATGGATTAACGCAGTTGTAGGTCGAATCACTTTTGTGCAGTTAAACTAGTAAAACAGTCCTTCGATTGGGGGTAATTAACCATGGAAGACAGAAAGGGAAGGAAGGGATTGTGCGGTTAAAAAATTCATTTAAACGGTCTATTTTAAATTAATAAAATATGTGCAAAGTAGCGGGCGCTATCAAAGGCATGTACAAAGGCATGGGTACAATGCATGTAGGCCTATGTAATTATGTATGTATGTATGTATGTATGTATGTATGTATGTATGTATGTATGTATGTATGTATGTATGTATGTATTGTTGGGATTGGTTCCCTATCCCATCTCCTTTTCTCACGTACACGTATAGTTAAGGATGGTTCATTAGTATAAATAGAAATGCTCTCGAGGCTAGGCGGAGACCAGTCTTAGTTAAGCTTAGTTAAGCTTCGTTTTGTGTTACGGTTTTGTGCCCATGGTGGCCTAATGGTTTGTGCGTGTGCCCTTAGTGGTCGCGTATCTACATTGATACTGGTTCTCCAATTTGAGTCTCCCAATATTGTGGATGACGATTGTATTAATTATTAGCATAAGTGCGTTTCGTCGGGAATGTTGAATGTACTGTGAGTATCGATCCAATTTATGTAATATACTTTGAGCTTTTCGATTGACTTTTTCATACTATATTCTTACTTCTAGACAACTAGCTTACAAATGGGGGCTCGTCCGGGTTGCTCGTCTCGCAACTCGAGAGTTGGACGAGTCGACTGCTATTGTGTGTACGGTTGTGTGCAATGATGTTTCTGTGTCCTTCAGTATGTTTCAGTGTGTTTCAACAGGGTTAAAGTTCATGTTGTGCAAGAGTGTTAATCTTGTAAGATTTCATCTGTGTTGTGTGGAGTTGTTATTTGCACATGAAGACAACAGCTTGTCGATTGAATGTCGGTTGTCTGAAAGAATGTTGAGCGAGTTGGGTCTTTTACGGATGAGTGAGTTTGCTCCAATGTTGAATGCTAGTGCTCGGAAGGCCTTGAATTGTGCGGTTGATCCGAAAGCAATGTTGTGCCTACGTGATAGTTTTACTTCACTGGGTGTGTTTGAAACGGATGATAAGGTTGGGTCAAGAATGTGTCTGAATGATAGATCATGTTTGTCTTCAGTTGTTGCATCGTTGCATGATAACTATGAGAACAGTTTGATGGTGGAGTCTATGCAGACAACGGTTGTGTTTGATGAATCATCAACGATGCGTTGGTGTTGCACTGTTTCCACTGTTGCATTGTTGCACATGAATGTTGCATTGGGTGAACGGTTGGTGTCTGTGCACAAAGTGTTGTTGTCGACGCATTGTTTTATTGTGGAACATGGGTCAACTGATGTTGTGTTGTCTGATGCATTGATGCATGGATTGGATGGAGATGTGACGTCTACACGGAAGGGTCAGTTATTTCAGGATGATGTGTGCCGTTGGCATGTATATCTTGCATGTGCCATACGGACTTTTGTGCATGATGTTGTGTGGGAGTGCAATGCTTTTGCATCTGATATTGCTGAAGGTGCTGTGTACGAATGTGATTGTGCTTCTGATTGTGATGTGATTGATTGTTCCATGCATGTTGTGGTGAATTGTACTGTTGAATCGGATCGTGTTACGGAAGATGATTTGAGTGATCCTGTTGATTGTTCAGTGGTTGAATCTGATCTAGCTGCGTGTGTTTCTTCACTGAATAATGTTGAAGTTGTACACATGATGTGTTACGACGAGTCTAAGGTGTGTGCGGGAGTTTGCTTGCAGGATGTGAATGCTGTGGACTCGCCGTTTGGTGATCGATGTCGCTTGCGCAGCGACAACGTGCCACGACGGTGGAATGCGAGCGCCATCGTGGTTCTGTTGGTGACCTGGACCGTCTTGGTGCTGTCAGCTGGTGGCACTTCTGTCGCTAGGTGCCTTTACAACGTGCTTGTGTTGTCACCGGAATGGAGCGAAGCGCTGGCTTTGTCGCTTCCTCTTCACTTCGTCGACCTGTGCTTTGGCTTTGCGCAGCTGTGTTGCAAGTTCTACAGTTTGAGACATTTCAGTCATAATGTCATGATGAACGGTTATCGTGGACTCTGGCCTTGGACTTTTGAAATAAAGCAATGCCCCTTGAACATTCGACATCGGTCGAGTCGTTTAACTTTGTATGCTGACGTTGTTTGTCGATTTGCGTTAACTTTGGTGACTAGAGTTCTGAAACCGAAATTATTATTTTTTCTGATTTGTTTGTTTGTTGTAAAAGACTAGTTATGATGAGACTTGATGTAGTTAAGTTTTCTGTATTCTATTTTTTTGGTGACTTTAATGTCGGAAACACCGCAGATGTTTCCTCCTTTCGTGGTCGGGGGGTCTGTTGGGATTGGTTCCCTATCCCATCTCCTTTTCTCACGTACACGTATAGTTAAGGATGGTTCATTAGTATAAATAGAAATGCTCTCGAGGCTAGGCGGAGACCAGTCTTAGTTAAGCTTAGTTAAGCTTCGTTTTGTGTTACGGTTTTGTGCCCATGGTGGCCTAATGGTTTGTGCGTGTGCCCTTAGTGGTCGCGTATCTACATTGATACTGGTTCTCCAATTTGAGTCTCCCAATATTGTGGATGACGATTGTATTAATTATTAGCATAAGTGCGTTTCGTCGGGAATGTTGAATGTACTGTGAGTATCGATCCAATTTATGTAATATACTTTGAGCTTTTCGATTGACTTTTTCATACTACACCGTGGTTCAAAAAAAACTAAGCCAAATTGTTTTTCGTATATCTCTAATGCCTGATAACATATCACGCTAAAATTTTCCAAATATTTAGAGAATTGGACCAAGAATATTATTCCAAAATTTCATGAGATAATGTTGAACGGATAAAAAGTTATGAATCTTTAAACTTCATATGCCGAAATTTCAGTTTACAAGCAATTTTCTGTTAGATTCAATAAAATTTAAGTCTAACTTTTCTCATTATCTTTATGGCCTGATAAATAATCATTCTGAAATTTTCCAGATATGTAGATAATTGAACTAACAATATGATTCCAACAGTATGGTTTGATTATTTAATTAAATAAGCTGCTCAAAATGTCCTCCTCCTGCTTGCACGCAAGCCTAGCTGGAAGCGCTGACGCTATTGCAATGGCAACAGCAACGTCGATTATCCTCTGGTCCAGGCCATCCTACACTTGCAACAAGCGTTGCTTCAGATCGCTTATATCATGGATTGTTGTCTGGTAGACTCGGTCTTGCATCACGCTCCACACTTTATAGTTGACAGGATTCAAATCTGGGCTGTTCGGAGGCCATAATGTGGGAGAAATGAAGTCTGGCGTCTCTTGGAGCATTACGATGGTTTCCTTGGCTGGGGCACTGTTCTCTTGAAAACAAAGCAGCCTTCTGGGGCTAGGTTTCTGATTACAGGTAGATGTTGTGAAAGCAGAACGTCGCGATAATAGGCACCATTAAGTTTTACTCCAGGATCAATGAAGACTAAATGAGAACGACCAAGCGTCGAAACCGCAACGGACACCATAACAGACTTGCTGAAAACTGATATTTCAGGTGAAGTTGAAATAACCATATCTTTCTATCCGTTCAAATTTATGACATGATATTTTGGAATCCTATTCTTGGTACAATTCCCTAAATATTGGGAAACTTTTAGCGTGATATCTTATCAGGCGTTAGAGATGTAAGAAAAATAGTTTGGCCTACTTTTTTATCGAATCTAGCAGAAAATTGCTTGTAAACTGAAATTTCGGCATATTAAGTTTAAAGATTCATATCTTTTTATCCGTTCAACTTTATCTCGTGAAATTTTGGAATCATATTCTTGGTCCAATTCTCTAAATATTTGGAAAATTTTAGCGTGATATGTCATCAGGTATTAGAGATATATGAAAAACAATTTGGCTTAGTTTTTTTTGAACCACAGTGTATATTCTTACTTCTAGACAACTAGCTTACAGTATGTATGTATGTATGTATGTATGTATGTATGTATGCATGCATCTCTTGTCACCGACCATCAAAATCTAGGGTTTTAAATCTAGTTTTAATAGGGAACTTTATGCTCAGAGGCTTTCGGGTGATCAATATTAGAATGAGCTAGGACCTAAAACAAATGTAGCTGAGATTCGTTTAAAGATTATATTATAATAAAACAATATCAAACAGTAAAATACAATCAATAATCCTATCTACTTATTTGTGGCGTATTATCTAATAATATTATAGCTTGTTTCTTATCTTCCACGTTGGACCTTTCCAGCGTAGATGTAGAAGTTCTTCAGTTCGTATGGATTGGAATGAAGGTTCGAAGAGGAAGGAAGGTCACCTTCTTCTTGCTTGCCGTCGTTTCCAATTCTCTTCTGTAGCTGCGTAGACGGAGAATGCTGTAGCTGGCACAGCACTCTGTAGTTTCGTCCGCCTCGTTGTTTCTCCACAAGCAACGGTAGCTTCTCGTCGCTTGCTCGTCTTGTAGTCGTTTCGCCCCTTTTTTCTGCCGTCGAACTCCAATCGCAATTGCAGTTCCGAATCGACCTTCTCCCGATGTCGAATCGCAGTTCACTCGCAAGTGTCACATCAAACTTCGCAAAGTTTCGTTCGACACGCCCTGGTATCTCTGTTCCCAAGGACTTATAGTCTCACCAGTGGGACAGGCCGACAGCGTGTCGCCTTCCACACCCAATTCACCGTCAGATCTTCTGAATTACCGACGAGAACGCCACGTTTGACTAATGGCCGTTCTCGCTCAGAAATCTACGTCTTCTTCCTTCGCCATCTTTTCGCTGTCCAGCTTTATCGTCTGCCGTTGTTGCCGTCTGCTCAAGTTTGACGCTGCTTTCCGCCCTCCGTTGTATTTCAATAATTGATGTAGCGCGTATTCAAGAATTGTTGTAGCGCTATTATTATTATCTAACTTAATGCCACAAGTAATATTAATTATAATCTACAATACGCCACATATTGTCTAGCTTAATTCTTACCTATTTAATACTTATACAATGCATCATTTAATAGGTTTGTTTGATAAGAAGCATTCTACCGCTACAAATGCCCCTCCTTCAAAAGACTGTTTACAGGCTTTAACAAACTCACCTACTTAACAAACTAACCTAGTAAACTAATTCACTTACTATACACGACATGACAATTAATACACTTTACTCACTGGCTTACACTTCTTCATTTACTTTATCTCAACTTATACTACACAATCCCTCTACTTAAATAGTCGGACATAACATTTTCGGACCCTTTAATATATCTAATGTTAAAGGAATAGTTTTGGAGTGCCAAACTCCATCTCATCACCCTTGCATTTTTCATTCGACCTTCTTTCATATATTGCAATCCGCAATGGTCTGTCTCGATTGTAAATGTCTTTCCACAAAGATATCGGTCGAACCTGCTTATTCCCCACATGATTGCTAAGCACTCTCTCTCTTCCACAGAATATCTTCTCTCTCGCTCTAACAGCTTCCTGCTCGCATACGCTATGGGATGATTCGTCCCCTCGTACTGCTGCATTATCACACATCCGATTCCACTCCCACTTGCATCAGTTTGTAGGATGAAATCCTTCTCTAAATTTGGAAGTCTCAGAATTGGTTCTTTCGCCAATTCGTTCTTCAACTTTGTAAAACTATCTTCCAGCTCTTCATTCCATTCTACCATTCCAGGTGCTATCTTCTTCGTTAAGTCACTTAACGGTGCCATGATTTCCGCACAGTGTGGTATGAATTTCCGATAATAGTTTATCGCTCCAAGAAAACTCCTGACTTGTTTCTTTGTCTTTGGACGTGGCATGTCTACTATTTTATCCACTGATTTCTCCTTTGGACTTATGTCATCCTTGTTCAACGTATGTCCCAAAAAGTCAATCTTTCCATATCCTATTGAACACTTCTTCGGCTTCAATGTCAAATTCGCTTGTCTCACTCTTTCGAAAAATATCTCCAATGTCTTCAAATGTTCTCTCCATCCTTTATTATGCGCTAGAATGTCGTCGACATAACTTTCAAGATTTTCTGTTCCTTGAAGAATCTTCCTGATTAAACGGTTGTAACTTGACGCACTATTGATCAATCCAAAAGGCATCACATTGAACTTGTATATCCCATTGGCACATACAAATGTAGTGTAGTCTTTCGATTCTGGACTCATAGGGATCTGCCAATAACCCTTGCAGAAATCGAACTTGCTGTAGATTCTACTACCACTCAACTTATTAAAAATATCCTCATTTGTCATCATAGGCTCAGGATCAAATATTGTAAGCTTGTTCAGCTGTTTGTAATTGCAACACAGCCTATTGCTTCCGTCTGATTTCTTGACAACCACCAGCGGTGCTGCATAAGCTGCCTCTGATCTTTCTATCACCTTATTGTCCAACATCGTCTGGATCTCCTTATCTATTTCTTTTTGCAAATGGTATGGTGTTGGATACGCTCTTTGTCTTACTGGTTCTTCACTCGTCAAATGTATTTCATGCTTTACTAAGTCTGTTCTCCCAGGCTTGTCTGTGAATATGTCTTCATATTTCTTCAGTAGTTTCCTCATTTCTCCTTTTTGTTCTTCATCCAAATCAGGATTTATATCCACATCTTCATAGGTCTCTGTTTGTTCACTTACATATAAATCCAATATTTCTTCTTCTTCATCTTCTCCCACTTTTCCGTCATATACTACTGCTGAAATGTACGCTACGGTCTCGGCATCTTCTCTTTCGTGGTATTTCTTCAATATATTAATGTGATATGTCTTTATCTTTCCTTTCTCGATTTCAACTCTGTAATCATAGTCTCCAATCTTCTCTCTCACAACATATGGCCCTTGCCACTTTACTAACATCTTGTTCTTACAACTAGGCAATAGTAACAACACCTTATCACCTATTTCCAACTTCCTGTATCTCGCTTTCCTGTCATAATACTTCTTGTTTTTAGCGTTCGCTTTGTGTATCGCCTTCTGCGCCATATCACAAGTCTCCTCAATCCTTTCTCTCAAATCCTGCATATACGTATACACGTCCTTCACTTCTTCTTCCACTGTCTCATTGGTCCATAACTCCTTCAGGATCTGCACTGGTCCTCTACACGATCTACCAAATATTAGTTCGAATGGTGTGAAACCGTGACTCTCATGTACTGTGTCTCTCAACGCAAACAGTAATGGAGCTATATAACGATCCCATTCTTTCGCTTGTTCACCAATCAACTTCCTCAACGTCGCTTTGATGGTTCCATTAAGCCGTTCTACACATCCATTGCCCATTGCATGATATGGACTCGTCATGGTGTGTTTTATCAATAGCATCTTATTTACTTCAGCCATGAGTTCAGAAGTGAACTGGCTTCCACGATCAGTATGGATCTTCTGAGGCACTCCCATACGACAATAAAATCCGAACAAAGCTTCTGCAACTTCCTCAGTACTAATTCCTTTCAATGGAATAGCTTCCGGATACCTTGTACTCAAATCTATGATGGTCAATATGTATCGATAACCCCTTGCAGACATAGGGTTAACTTCTCCGATTATGTCTATGCATATGTGTTTGAATGGTACATCTAATACAGGTAGATGACCTATAGGCGCCTTGTGGTTCACCTTCTTGTCAACTGATTTTTGACAAATATCACAACTCAACACATATCTCCGTATATCTTGTCCTATTCCAGGCCAATAGAATTCATTTAGAATCTTATCATGTGTTTTCCTCATTCCTAAATGAGCCGATAACAATGAATTGTGTGCCACTGCTAACACTTTATCCCTCAATGGTTTAGGTACTGAAACGCTCACCGGCCCACTCGACGGTATCACGGTGCCTTTCTCCACTCTCCGACCCCGCGGTCATCGCTTCTTCACGCATCCGTGCCATCGGAGACGAATGTCTCAGCAAAGAGGTCCGGAACTGGGAGTACAACTCCGAAGCGTTGGATCCCGACTCTGCCCCGCCCGCGGCCACCTTGGGGGTAGCATCCCGAGCGCCAGGATGGCCAATTCTCGAAACAGGGTTCACTCTTCGGGCAGAGGACCTTCGCTTGGAGACCCCTTTCGCGGCTACCGCCATCGCTTTCATCTCCGAAGGATTGGGTCTCTTTCGCACCATGTTACACTGAGCTGCCGACGCGCCGTTACTTCCAACAGGTAGTACCAGACGTTGCCATGAAGTCGGCCAGCGAAGGCGAAACCAGCTTCACTCTAGGGGATCCAACCCTAGACGATTCTGTAACACAACCATCGTCCCTTGTCCGCAACAGGACGGTAAGAATTCTCTGTATATGTTTTTCTGGTACCAGGCCTTTAGGGAGACCACCCGTAGCTTGCTAAGAAGCGAAGCTTTCGTACAATTCGCGCAACAGCGAAGTTAACCGTAACCAGGAATACGGCGCTTGCCAGGCGCTCTAGTACTGTTCTCTCTCTGAACACCGCGCTATCCCACAGGGAAGACGCACACTCGTACTCGGGACTGTCGACTCTTTCGCCGCAACAGGCGCCAACGGTCTCTGACTTTTGAAACGCCTTTGACTCGCGTTTATTACCAACAGACCAGCATCGCCACAAATGAACGGGGCTTAAAAATTAGCTAAGGGGTACACACTTCCTTAGCTAAATTAACTTATGACTTATGGAACCGGGACACGCTGCGTAAACTACAGGGAGCTGTTAGGGCAGCTACGTTTAACCCTAAACCTTGCGACTACGAATTCCTCGACCGGGCGGGGAAAACCGCAGTTTCGGCGAAGTAAAGCTTGTCGAGCCTTCACCGTTTAATCCACCAAGGATGTTCTCTCACTCACGCAACAGTCGTGATCGTCTTGGTGCACTGAGAAGATTGCCACCAAGATCGACCAGATTGGACAAGAGCGGACAAAGATACGTAACACAAGGGAAATACACGGGCGACGGCTTACGAAGTGCCTTCCGAAGCCCTTCCCAAGGAACAGGTAACTCACTCACACGTATACAAGATAGAACTCGGCGTGACGTTCAATCCGACACCAACTTTGTAAAGATCGTACCACAAATAACAAAGTTACACTCTCTCGACCGATACGCTTTCGGCCTTGAATGGACTTCAACCAACACGTACAAATACAAGCCGACACGGCTAAACGAACACTCACGACCCTGCTACTTGGTCGACGCAAAGACCAGTAGGTAAAAGTAAAGATATTCGAAAGAGCCAAGTTTACACTTTCATACAATCGCGAACGTATGGAGTCGCGGGTCTCCAACACAGACCTGTACGACGCGGTCGCCCGATGGCGTGGCGCCGCGGTGTCGTACGCTAAAAGACCAGCGCCGATTTTAGGCAAGAAAATCGGCCGGTAAAGATCGGGGGGACCTTTACGCGCTTCTACTGTCGACACTGTAACCGTCACTGACTAACTCTTCACAGGTAAAGTATTCTCCTCGTCGAGACGAACAATAGGACCCCAAGATTGAACGAATCGGACGACAGATGGCAAAGCCGCTGAAAGCGCGGCTGGTCTTCGCTGCACCACGCGAAAGACCGGCGCGTGAGCTGAGAACGAAAGTTGCGGGCAAGATGCGGGGCACCTATACGCGCTTCTAGCGTCCAAACTATCACTGACACACGTTCACACTCAACAGGTAAGATGTTCGCACCGACCAGACGAACAGTTTGACCCCCAGATGGAGTCGTTCGGATCACCGCTGAAGGAGATTCCCGTAGAGCGAAAGCCCGTTATGCGGCGATCGCGGCCAAAACTCCAATGGCGAAATACGCCTGCGTCGGCTAAGTCCTTTCACGCGCGAGGCGTTTCCTCCAGACTATACCGTTGAAACCGTAACAGATGCTGACCAACTCTCTACAGGAAACGTCTTCTACTCGTCAGGATGAACGAGGTTGTCGCTTAGATCAAAGCGATTGGACCACAGGTAACAAAGTTATTCGCGTTGACACTTTTATTGGCGGCCGATCTCTTCGGCAACACGCGAAAGCCCGAGAGCTCAAGTTTCGCGTCGGCTGTCCTTTTCACGCGCGAGGCGTTTCCTCCAGACTATACCGTTGAAACCGTAACAGATGCGGACAAACTCTCAACAGGAAAAGTCTTCTACTCGCCACGATGAACGAGATTGTCGCTTAGGTCGAAGCGATTGGATCACAGCTGACGGAGTTGCCCGTAGAGCGAAAGCCCGTTGCGCAGCGATCGCGGACAAAAACCGTACTACTATTATACCACTGCAACAACAGCTTACCTCAGGTTTTAAACTGGTAGAGAACTGCGCCGGCCTCTACCACTTTTCCAGGCGCTCCCAGTAACCAACTCTTGGTATATTCACGACCACCCGGATCAGACGGAGGGTTTTGCTCCCGGCCTCGAAGGAATCGGACCACAGGTGACAAAGTTATCCGGTAAACGAAAGCCCGTTGCGCGGCTATCGCTGGATGTAACTGTAATTACGCGTCGGCCGAGGATAGGGCCCGACCGACCGCGTTCTGGTCCACTATGCTTGACAGAATTAAGGGGGCTGCTCCCTTACTTACTGTCGCCTCTACCCGGCTCTTACGGGTAAACTTAACGTTAGTTCTCACTGGCGTATTCGACCGCACCGGGTCTTAGCGATCGATCAAGGGAAAGAAAGCGCGATGAACGTTGCACTTCCAAACCGATGAATAGACCGGAGCGCACAAGTAACTGACGTTCACAATCAAACAGGATAGAAGACTCACTGGCGCCCGAAGCACTCGTTGCTGGCGGTCGGCCACGCGGGGACAGAAGGCGCACCGAACTTTACGCCCTCAATCCAACGCGCAGTCCGAGGCTAACCAACAACCAACGATCCCGGTTTATTGTTTTCAAAGTGCCACTGAATCCGAATCTCAGTCGACGTGTAAGGAAGGCAGAATTATGCGACGCCCGAAGCGTTCTCTTTAAGTTGGGCAGCGCCCGTAATGTATAACTTTTCTCGCCACGTTAAGCACCTAGGCGTCCTCAAGGCACGTCAGGTTTATGGATTGGCTGAAAAGCAAGACGATATTCACGTATTCTCAACGATACAGGTAAAGCGGTTCTACAGCTCAGTTCACTCGCGATCGTAGGGAGTCGCGCTGCTCCCGGGTAAAGAAAGTTTTGGCTGTGGGCCGCCCGCTGACGCGGTGCCGCCTCTACGCCGTGACCAATCTAAAGTAACTGGATCGCAATCGGATGCACCGTTCCGAGAGTAAGATATTCAGTATATGTGTCGTATAGTTTATACCTCGCCGAGATCGTGGCGGGCAGAGTGCCGAAGTCTGCCGACGCCGGATCTACGGACGAGGGAAGAATGCCTTTTTATCGATCAAACAAACACCACTCGATACTATCCACAGGCGGAAATCGTCATACAAGGCAACGCGCGCCAGGAAACATTCACGGGTAACAAGGAATGAGCCACCACCAACTCTCGACTGGCGAGATCGTGACAGAGGGAGGCCCAGTCCGCTCTGTAGGATCGTCGTCTCAGCCTACAATGAACCTTCCGCGTATAACGGATTCAAGAATATATCGGATAACTGTCAAAAGTAACCAAGGAAACACTTGTCAAGGTTGAATCGATTGCCGTGAATACGATTCAGATGCGTAGAGATCAATGAACAAAGAGTGTTCGTAAGCATTGACCATAGGATGAGCATCAACCATCCTACACTATAGGCAAAGCACCGCTTAGCAGGCTTTATTCCACCGGAATATCGCTGTCTGCACGCTATGGTTTGGCTTAAACCAAATTATCGGGTTTCCGTATAGAAAAACCGTTATTAATTCGCCAAAAATCCAATTATCGTCGGATCGTTACCGGGTTTCTTTCTGTCGCTTCCCAAACGACTTCTTCGTAACTTACGCCCTAAATTAAGGTTATCGGACCTACCTAGAATTTATTATCGAATTACTCCTAAACCTAGTTTCGCCTACATAAGGGTTTGAGAAGCGGTTTGACTGTGTTAGACCTCACCGACGTTCTCGTCTGCTTCCAGCAATGTTTCACAGACTTCAAATTATCGGTCGCGCTCTAATTGCGCGTGTTTCCGTAGCGCATTTTCGCCACATAAATTAACTCCAACGGACAGGCCTGAATTTCCTATTCGGGGACATTACGCCTTACCTATAATACATCTAAATACACGGTTTGGCTGCTTTAAGAGCGTAACCGTTGCTCCTGCCTTGTTTCCAGCTCAGTTTACCAAGGCAGCCGGTCGGAGTTTCTCGTAACGAACATTGTCTTGTGGCTGAAACGCCACAGTACCATTAGTTGCCATTTCACCTCATCCTTCTGTACTTCTTTGTATCTTTTATACAACAATCCCTTCTTTTTCACATATGGTTTATCTTCTATGTTGTCTTCGTTACCATCCCATTCAATTGCTCTTTCCATTTGTTTCGACATAGTTTCATCTTGACTCTGCAACTCCTGTATCTCTTTTACTGACACATTCAAGTTCGGCATCTCCGCAACTTTCAATGGTTTGTATTTTGCTACCTTTTTAGCTTCTGCTCTAGTCTCCACAACTGCTACTGTCATTAATTTTTCATCTTGATTCCTCATCACATCGTCAGAAAATCTTACTGTTTTCTTTGCACCAATAGTTCTTTCTTCATGTTCTGTTTTTCTAATCAATATTCCTTTGTTTTCCACTTCAGTACATTTCTCAATTATTTCTTTTGGCTCATGATTTGTCACACTCTCAGTTCTTTCATCCTTAACCATGTACTTCAATCCTTTGATTTTCCCAATTATTACTGGCTTTATTGGCTGTTCCATCACCATCGCTTGTACTTCACCATTAAAATGTTCACTCTCTATGTATTGTACACCTTAGCCAATGGGAAACATCTTAAACTCCCATCAACTAAAACACAATGTGTTTCTTCTCCAGTCAACGCTTCTTCATTTATCAAAGAACGTTTTACAATACAACAACTTGCGCCTGTGTCGTATAAGCATCCCACTGTGTTTCCATTAACTGTCACCTGGTATTCACTCTTATCTTCAAGGCTAATACATCCATCATTGTCTTTTATCACCATTGCACTAGCTGCCATGTACATTGGTGGTATTTTATTATGTTCACCCTGTTTCATCTGTTGTTCTCCACTTGTAACTTCAACCACTCTCTGTATTTCACTTTCTGGCTTAACCAAGTGTGCTCGACTTTCGAATATTTGTACTGCTGCTGCAGTGTGTTTAAATGTACCCCTGTTTTTCTTTGGGCATTGATATGCCTTATGGTTCTGTTCTCCACAGAAAAAAAACAAGTAATCTTATGTCCAATTGCAATTTCTCTTTCCCTGCTGAATCCTCGGTTTTGATGTGTACCCTGATTTATCTTCGCATCACTTCTACTCCTGTTCAGATTGTACCCAGACTGTTCTTTGGGTCTGTGTTCATACGGTCTACCGTTCAACCTGTCACTATGAAATTTCACATCTGGTTTTACAGACTGCTCGCTGTACTTGTAACCGTGTGCTTCAATGTGTGATTCCGCACAAACTAACATGTCCTTCAAACTCATTTTACCCTTCTCTTTTATAAACATACGAAGTTCAGTACTGCACGTCAGGTAAAACTGATCTTTCAACAATAGATCTTCCACTCCTTCGTAAGTTCTTTCAAATCCCGCTTGTGCTAACCACTGCTGCATATACCTCCTCAATCTATGTACAAAACTAGAAGGTGTCTCTCCAGATTCCATTTTACTGGTTTTGAACTTGTTTCGATAACCACCTTCAGTAAGTTGAAATCTCTTCAACAGCTGAGTCTTCAAACACTCATAATCTTGCACTTCTTCTGCAGACAACCTTTGGTATACTTCCAGTGCTCTGCCTTCCAAATGTCTAGCTAACGTCAACGACCAAACTTCTTTTTTAACTTCATACGCAACACAGGTTCGCTCGAATCTCAACAAGTAGGCATCTAAACAATCCTTTGACTCGTTGAATATAGGAAATTTGATATTTCTGATTCCTTTATTGCTTTCTCGGTGATCTCCCTGTTGTTGACCATCACCGATCCTCATGTAGGCATTCTCGTGCTCTTGGTTTTGCTCCCCTCTCGAATCAATTTCACGCATTCTCACCTGTGCTTCAAGTCTCTTTATCTCTAACTGGTGTTCACGCTGTTCTCTGGCGTCTGTTGCCAAGCGACTTTCTCTCGCTTCTGTCTCAGCTGCTTCACGGTTTAATCTGGCTTCTGCTTCAGCACTCCTAATTGCTTCCAATTCTACTTCAGCCTTCTTTGCTTGCATTGCAGCCTCTGTTTCAGCTTTTCTCATTGCTGCTTCTGCCTCAGCTTTTCTCGTTTCTGCTGCCGCTTCAGCTTCCATCTCTGCTTTTCTTGCTTCTATTTCCAGTCTCTTGACTTCTGCTGCTGCTTCAGCTAATTTCATCTCTTTGGCGATCTCCCTCTCAGTCGCTCTATCTTGTCTCCATTCTGCCTGTCTTTCTTTGACAAAGGCACGTGTCTCGTCCCCTTCCATGTTCATCCGTTTGGCAATTTCTAACCAAGCTTCAAAATCACTTACAGACATACTTACTGTCTTACTTGCTGACTAGCAACTTATGACAAAAATATTGGCAACAATATGCGCTATTTAAATTTCTAACAAATAGAAATTGTTCAATTCTGCAAAGTGTCAATTCAGTTCCACAACAACAACTAATCTATTAAACTATTAGAGATTAGTAGTTCATACAACCTACTGCAGTATCTTCAATCTACAATTTCAGATTTAGTCTCTAACAATCTCCTAGCTATAATTGTTCAAAGCTTTTCTAATACTGTTCAAAAGACAGTTTTTTACTGACTCAAATCTTTACTGAATTAAATCTTTAATGACTTAAATCTTTACTTACTCAAATCTTTACTGACTTAAATCTTTACTGACTTTTATCCCGGCATGGGCACCCACTCTTGTCACCAACCATCAAAATCTAGGGTTTTAAATCTAGTTTTAATAGGGAACTTTATGCTCAGAGGCTTTCGGGTGATCAATATTAGAATGAGCTAGGACCTAAAACAAATGTAGCTGAGATTCGTTTAAAGATTATATTATAATAAAACAATATCAAACAGTAAAATACAATCAATAATCCTATCTACTTATTTGTGGCGTATTATCTAATAATATTATAGCTTGTTTCTTATCTTCCACGTTGGACCTTTCCAGCGTAGATGTAGAAGTTCTTCAGTTCGTATGGATTGGAATGAAGGTTCGAAGAGGAAGGAAGGTCACCTTCTTCTTGCTTGCCGTCGTTTCCAATTCTCTTCTGTAGCTGCGTAGACGGAGAATGCTGTAGCTGGCACAGCACTCTGTAGTTTCGTCCGCCTCGTTGTTTCTCCACAAGCAACGGTAGCTTCTCGTCGCTTGCTCGTCTTGTAGTCGTTTCGCCCCTTTTTTCTGCCGTCGAACTCCAATCGCAATTGCAGTTCCGAATCGACCTTCTCCCGATGTCGAATCGCAGTTCACTCGCAAGTGTCACATCAAACTTCGCCAAGTTTCGTTCGACACGCCCTGGTATCTCTGTTCCCAAGGACTTATAGTCTCACCAGTGGGACAGGCCGACAGCGTGTCGCCTTCCACACCCAATTCACCGTCAGATCTTCTGAATTACCGACGAGAACGCCACGTTTGACTAATGGCCGTTCTCGCTCAGAAATCTACGTCTTCTTCCTTCGCCATCTTTTCGCTGTCCAGCTTTATCGTCTGCCGTTGTTGCCGTCTGCTCAAGTTTGACGCTGCTTTCCGCCCTCCGTTGTATTTCAATAATTGATGTAGCGCGTATTCAAGAATTGTTGTAGCGCTATTATTATTATCTAACTTAATGCCACAAGTAATATTAATTATAATCTACAATACGCCACATATTGTCTAGCTTAATTCTTACCTATTTAATACTTATACAATGCATCATTTAATAGGTTTGTTTGATAAGAAGCATTCTACCGCTACAGTATGTATGTATGTATGTATGTATGTATGTATGTATGTATGTATGTATGTATGTATGTATGTATGTATGTATGTATGTATGTATGTATGTATGTATGTATGTATGTATGTATGCATTTGTTTATGTATTTATGTATTATGTAGGCATATATGTATGTCCAGAATGCACTCCCACAGTTTCGTAACTATTGGCCTGAAACTTTGCAGTTAGGCCTAGACTGAGGGCCATCAGGACCACCTAGTGGATGAGTTGGTCAAATTCCCTGCCGTGGGGACCTGGGGCGGGGTTGGGACGAAGCATCCAGACCTCACTAACAAAAACCACCCAATTTCCTTGCCCCTAGAAAAAGTGCGACTGGAACAACCCGCCCCACATCCTCACTCTGGGGGCCGAGGTGTGGGGCTAAAAATTCCCCGGGAAACGCTGGTTTTCAACTCAAACCATCCAACTAGACAGAGGACCACCAGGACCACCCGCCCACTCCCCAATCCAACCTCTACCCCTGGGGTGGGGTGGGGTGGTGGGCGATAAACCGAAATTTCTCGAGCAATGCCGGGTAACCCTGCAGCTAATCTAAAGTATATACATTATATATAGACGCAACATTGTATCGTGAAAGCGGCTGTAAGTGGTGATTACAGTCACTACCAATTTCTGGCCTTACGCTGGAATGAGAACGTAATTTGATAAAAGAAAAGAAGAGAGAGCGGAAGAGGGTAGAAGGAAGGGGAGGGGCGGCAGGGGCCACCACTTTGCGGTGCAGGGTGCCATTGGTTACAGCGACTGTGTTAGTCCAGCGTTAGTTTATGGCCGAACGATGGATTGCATTGAAAGAAGTTGTCGACAGAATCTGATGTCGGATGTACCAGCATTTGACAATAATGTGACCAGTAATGACTGTCCAAAATTGAGTCAATGTAGAGTGCTCGTTTGTCCAATATTCGGCCAAGAGAATTCAAAATAGAATTGAGTTACTGCACACAATGAATGAATGGTCGATTGGTCAACACCGGCGCCGGATGGTTCTTCTCTTCTTCCTGCTTGCCACAAGCAGCAGCAGCAGCAGCAGCAGCAGCAGCAGAAGCAACCGCAATAGTAACAGCAAACGCATGAATCTATCTCACGCTAGCGTATGTCTTTGTCTCTGGGCTTGTGACTTTGCCTCTGCCTGTATATGTCTGTCTGTTTCTCTTTCTCACTCACTCACTAACTCACTCACTCACCCATTCACTCACTCACTGTCTCGCCTCGTCTTCCGCTTCTTTCTAAAACAGTTTTCGCTGTTCTCCTACTCCACCATTTCCCTTCTTTTCCACCATCATTTCCCATTCCTTTTCTCCATTACAGCTTCCGATTTCTCCAATTTCACCTCCTCTTCTTCCTCCTCCTCCTCCTCCTGCGCCTCCTCCTCCTCTTCTTCCTCCTCTTCTTCCTCCTCTTCTTCCTCCTCTTCTTCCTCCTCTTCTTCCTCCTCTTCTTCCCCCTCTTCTTCCTCCTCTTTTCCTCCTCCTCCTCCTCCGCCATCCATCGCCGTTTGAATATATCGTCATCTTCCGCTGCACTGCTGCCATCTGTCGTCTGGCGACTGATTGCGTCGGCCTCCTCCCTCTTCACGGCTATTTCTACTTTCCGTTGAACGTCGAACCAACCGAAATGATTTGGCGACAACTTGCAGAAGCAGCAGAACGTCAGACGTCACATCGTCTGCGCCCCTGCTTGAGTGCATTCGTCTCGATACTCTGTCTGCTTTTCTCTCTTCGTTTGCCTGTGTGTGTGTCAGTTACCTGTCAAAGTAGAAACCTCTACGCATAGAAGACCAGATTTCCTTCTGGCATGCGTGTGTGTGTGTGTGTGTGTGTGTGTGTGTGTGTGTGTGTGTGTGTGTGTGTGTGTGTGTGTAACTCTGCAGGCCATTCCGGTCACATGAAATGCATGCACCTGGTCATGCACCCTAACAAATCTGATTTTTTTCTGTGATATCTGGTCATGTACGGCCTGTGTTTCTTTTTGCCAATAAAACATGTAACACAAAATTCGAAGAAACTTTAATATCGGCCGAACATTGATGCGATTCGTCAAGTTACTGATTGCCAGTTTTGACCGCTTAGAACGTTTGCATTTTTTTCATTTCCAATTAACTCACTTTGGTATTCCTGGAGCTTCTTTTTGTTCTCTTTCTCGCTGGCTCGCAGCGATATCAACGGCTTACGACTGAATAAACCGGTCTTTTTCTGCAATCCATTTCACCAATCCATCCAATTCTTCTGTGAATTGCACGACGTAGGCCTACCTGGAATCCTAGGAAGATTCTCCAGCACACGTTCGCAGACATTCAACCATTCAACAGCTATAAATTAATAGTGGGACCGGTCCGCGGGATACTGATCACCGGTCCGTGGAGTGAAAAATAAATTGCAATTATTAATTGATTTTTGTGAAATTGTGAAATTATTCGATCTCTTATGGAAATTTAGTAAGATCTCTGTAACAACGTTTAGAAATTTTAAATAAATTGCAAGTGCCTTATTTCAATTTGCCAATTTCAATCTATTCTGAACTTAGTCTACTACGTCAATGACCAATATTTCTGTTGATTTACGGCCAGCGGTGATCAAGTAAAAACTTATCAAGGAAGCATTGCTGGATGTTGATTTTGCTTATTTTCTAACATAATAAGCAAAAATAATATAAAAATAAGTTTGAAGCATTTAAAAAATGAACAATCATAGTAATGTGACATTAGCTAAATCCACTTACTAAAACAAAAGTAAATTCACTTTTAATCTAGTTTGAGACCTTGAGTTTAACCTTCAAACTGCCATTAAATGAGAATTAAGCTGAGAAATATATAGGTTGCTTTTGTTTGCGCTGGCCATTTAAGCTAGCCGTCCGGGACATAAAAAATATGGCCAGTCCGTGGCCTGCAGAAGTTTTAAAAACACTGGCATAGTGCACGTCAAACTCATATTCTCTAAGTTACAGAAACATATAATATTATAGGCCCAAACACAAAAATTGCAGTCAGTAAATAAAAGTTACCTGTCAAAGTAGAAACCTCTACGCATAGAAGACCAGATTTCCTTCTGGCACGACTGAGCAAGAACATAGGTAAGAACGAAAACGAAAAAGAGAGTACGTAACTAACAACTAAAACAAAAACCAAAAGAAAGAACATAGCAAAAAAAAGATTAAAACCGAAAACGAATAAAAAAGAACATAAAGAACAACGAAAGCGAAAGAAAAAGAACATAGCCAAGAATGAATACGTAAAAAAGACCATGACTGAAAACAAAAACGACTCAGAGAGAACAAAATAAATAACGAAAACGAAAAGCAAGAACATAACTAAGAACAAAAACGACGAAGAACGATAACGACTAATAAAGAACTTAAATAACAACGAAGACAAAAGAGGAAGAACGTAACTAAGAACGAAAATGAAAACAAAGATCAAACTAAAAACGATAAGGAAAGAAAGAGCACAACTAAAAACGAAAAAGAAAAGAAAACCATAACTAAAAACCGCAAACAGTAAAGAATGAAAACGACTAAGTAATAACAATAAACGAAGAAAACGAATGAGGAAGAACATAACTAAGGACGAAAATATTGCAAAGAACCAAAAGCATAAAATGCGCAAAAATAGTCATGAAAGCGACTAAGAAAGAACATAACTAAGAACGAATACGACTATGAAAGAACATAGTCTATATAACAACGAAAACTAAAGAGAAAAAAAACATAGATGAGAAAGAAAACAAAAGAACGAACATAACGAAGAACGAAAACGAATAAGAAAGAAAATGAAAACGACAGAGCATAACCAAAAACGAAGACAAAGAGAAAGAAAATACTAGCAACGAACACGAAAAGAAGAAACATAACTAAAACGAAAACGACTAAGAATGAAAATGATTAAGAAAGAACATAATGAAGAACGAAAACGAGAAGAAATAGGAAAACTAACAACGAAAAACAAAACAAATAACTTACAAATAACAACGAAAACAAAAAGAAAGAATAAAACCAAAAGCAATAACAAAGACGAAAAGAAAGAACACAGTTAAGACAAAAAAAACGAAAGCTGAGACCATAACAAAAAGGCCAACGATTCAGAACAAAAATGACCAAGAAAGAACATAACTGACAACGAAAACGACTAAGAATGAAAAGTGTGCAGAATGAATATATCAAAGAACGACAACCAAAAGAAAGAACACAGCGAAAAATGAAAACGAAACGCAAGAGCGTAACCGAAAACGATAACGACTAAGAGAAAAACGAAAACGACCAAAAAACAGCAGATCTAAGAACTAATCGTAAAGAAAGAAAATAATTAAGAACAAAAACGACTAAGAAAGAACACAACTAAGAACGAAAACGAAAACTTAGCATATAACAACAAACAAGAACGAAAAGACAGAACAAAGCTAAGTGCGAAGATGACTAAGAACGAAAACTTCAATGACAGAACATAACAAAGAACGAAAACGAAAACGAAGAACCAAGTTCGAAATCTAGTTAGAGCGAAAACAACAAAGAAAGGCCATAATTAAGAACGAAAACGACAAAGAAAGCTCACAACTAAGAACGAAAACGACTAAGAACGAAATTAAACTAAGAGCCAGAGCGGATATACGAAAGAACTTAACAAGGTGGGAAAACGGAAAAACACCATAAATAAATAGAGCCAATTCTCGAAATGAAGGAATGAATAGCATAATTATACCATTAGGCATATAGCTTAACTGTTATTCACATCTAATGTAGATACCACTAATTTTATCATCGACATCGGATCATGATCATCATCATCATCATCATGGTCTGCGCATGAACCTCGATAACCTTAAATAGCGTGACGCCAATTCAAACGGGTTGTGCATGTTGAAATATCTATCACCCGATCAAATCTTTGAAAAACGATGAGGGTCAACAACATAGGCTAATAATATTATTGTAGGTACAATCGTAATCGTAATCTCCAAATTTCTAAAGTGCCACTCGAAAGCCAAGCTTGGGGCACCAGTTTATTCACGAGCGCTGCGTTGCGTCAAAAGCATAGTTGTAAAAAAAGTTTTTTTATTTTTCACGAAAAAACTCCGATTTTTCCGTTTCTTTTATAAATTTCTGTGACCATATTTATTGATTTACTGTCTGCAATTATTTTTCTTAATGTTATTTTCGTCCGATATCTCTTACGCTGTCTCCATATTTTCAATGATTCCTCTAATTCAGATCACTATTTGACCGTTTTGCTTAGTGTACGCTGTGCTATTTGCTTGTTGATTAAAATCAAATTGCATAAACAAGGCTTTCAATTTTAAACTGTAGTACAAGATGTGACAAAGTCCATTTATTTGTCACTTTCCGGGGTTTTTCGGCTTTTTTCGGTTTTTATTTACTTTTATTAAAAGGACGCTTTCCCGTTTTTTCGTTTCTATTTTTTTACATCTATAGTCAAAAGGGTTGTCTATAAGAGTAGGCTAGTCCATGGTGGTCCGGGTCGAGTTGCCTATGATCAGGCCTACAGTCGCTATAATCGAGTAAGCTCACATTTACGTATTATCAGACATTCTCAGCTGCCGTACTCTTTCACGACCGTCTGATTCAGACGTCTGATTCAGACGGTCGTGACCCTATCAACCAATTCTTAAAACAAAACGTTGCCATTAGCGACTGTCACGTGGTTTAAACGGCCATCCTTGAAATTGATAAAGACGCTCAGGAAAGACGAGATAATCTATACCGGTAATTAACCTACTTTGTTTGCTGAATAGGTCATCTTCAACGGATGTGATCTTCGGAGTCACAAACTGTTGATTTCAATTAAGATGTATAAATCGAACGCTGACGGTTACGAAAACAACTAAACTTTCGCGATATTTATTATGAAGTTTGAACGAATACGTCTTCGTCGACTCTTCAAGCGCTGATATCCATATCAGTTGATGACGTCAGTAACGTCATTGTAATATATATGAGGTCGTTGGCTTTATACGTAGGCCTGGTTGGATTGGCCTTATGTTTATCGTATTCTGTAGCGCCATCTCAGGGAGGTTGAGAGGGCGGTGGTATACCGGTAATGTTTCCGAGTGACAGATCAATAATAATAATTTATTATTGTTATTATCAAGTAAATCAATTTTATAAGAGATTACAACTGAGTTTCGCCTTTCTCTCTGTTAGTTTTTTCTCATCTTTTTGCCTCAAGCCCTCAAATCCTGCTTTTCTCTCAGGAGTTACTGTGAGCGCTTCTGAAAGGCTTTTGCTGAGAGAAGCGCTTTAGGCCTATAGTCATATGCAATACGATATTATAATTGTTGTTGTTGTTATTGTTGCTGCTGCGGTTGTTGTTGTTGTTGCTGTTGTTGTTGTTGAGCATTTACAAACGTGTCACTCAACGATTCAAGTCAGTGCTGTTATTATATACTGACAACTAAACATGGACTAAATAATTATGTAGGCCTATCCTAAGCTGCGTCAGAGAAAGACTGACGAACTCAAGTCGCAATTCCTGTTAATGGCACTTCCAATTAGAATGGTCAACAGGAGTGGCCGATTGCACGCGAGGAACAACGAGGCCTTTGGGGCTTCCCATGCATAATGCGTACGCAGGGAGTGTGAGGGGGTCACTGGCATTTTCCAAGTCCATTGCTCGATTAGTATTAGTCGTAGTGGTGTTATGTCTTCATGCTCTCTATGAAAGATGACTAATTTTAGCAAATTTCATCTCTCGAGTAGTCTTGGCCCGCAGGCTTGTTCCTTCTTCTGTAGAAAATGTATGTGACAACTAATAATGTGAGAAACAGATTAATTGGGCTTGAGAATATTAAATTTGACACTTCATGTGTTATTTTAGCTTACCTATAGAGCAGATATATGCATATTTTTAGTATCTTGGGAGCCATATTGGTCGCCATCTTGAAAGTGCGTTAACTTTTGATTCCAATCCATAATGCTTACAGACTCGCTTGATTCTTGTTTAGTTATGTCTGGATTACATGGAAAACCTTGTCTGCGTTCCCCCACTTCCAAATAGATACCCTCTCTAGGTCAGATACTGGTCTATATTAGCTTATTCTACATAATTCTAAAGAATTATATAGGCTATACTGACCTCTTAAAAGCAAACTTTGGTATTACGGAAATTTTAGATGGCATAATTGTTTGCAGGTATCGGGCTTAGCTTAATATGCTGATTCACATATATAATTTTTTTTATCCTTTTCAGCGCCAACCAGACCACGATGCTGACTCACAGATATTATTGTTCCTTTTTATCGCTAATCAGGTCGCGCATAGGATTTGGACCAATCAGATAAGGGAATAATTCTGCGCTTTACACAATAATTATAATGACTCCATGGGCGGAGACCTAGGGGGACAGGGGGACGGTCCCCCCAATGGAGGTGTTGGGGGACGGCCCATGCATTTGTCCCCCCCCCCCCCCCCAATCGGTGAGCGTGAAGACTAAAAAAGTCATCAATTTTTTTGGCGGCGAAAATATAAATAATTTTCGCCGCCAATTTTTCTGGAACACTCGTCCATCAGAAAATCTCGCGTCTTTCCGTCCCCCCAAGTCTCGGCCCAGGTCTCCGCCTATGAATGACACCATTTCAAAATGTGTAGCATATAATTAGAGCACTTGAGTTCCGATCGGGTGAAATAAGCAGTTAAAACTGATAGCTCTTACTAGCATCTTTGAATAATTTCAAGATCAATCTGCCTGGTGATGAAACTTAACTTATCACTAACTGTGACATAATTCATAGGCCTGTAAATGGAGCAGAAGCCCGTACGGTTATACCAGAATGCATGGCGCGACCTCTTTCCCACTGCTCCCAGTCAATATCATTTAGACATGTCATCTTCCTCCCTGTTAAAATCTTTGGACCACATCTTCCCATATATATACTCTTGTTTCCTGCTCTTTCTCGGCTGCTTCTGCATCACTGGGCAGTTCCACATAGGAAGTTCTGTTTAGAGGTCGTTGGTCATTCTCACTGTATGGGCGATGACTCAACAAAAATGCGCTGTTACTCTCTCTTATGTGTCGTTGGGGGGAGGGGTGGCGATGCGCCGTCACTCTCACTCCCTCTACTACTTTGGTCTTCACATGATCCGAACTCTGCATGGGCGGAGTTTGGTTTCCGTTCTTGGAGGGGCTAAATTTGTTGGCGAGCGGCGCCGAGAAATATTTTCTCGGGCCAAAAAAGTTGATGACCTTTTTCAGTCATTCGTAAGTTTCGCGTTCGTGAAAAGAACCATTTTTCGTACAAATTTCTGACTCTGCGCCTTCTTGGGGGGCTAAGCCCGAGAAAATATAACATTTACACGGTAAAAACTGACTGGGTCTTCTTGGATTATTTAGCCCCCCATAGCCCCTGATAAACTCCGCCCATGGAACTCTGTAGCAAAGACAGTCGGTATATCATCCGTTGTGTCACTGTCTGATAACGGAAGCTGACGCTCGTCCGGCCATCCATCAATTCTCCAGGTGCGCATAGGACAAGTATCGTCCGCCGGTCGTCGGTTGATCGACCGACCTCCATAATAATACAACTTAGGTCGATGTCTGAAGGGCAGGGGCAGACCTTCTGCGCCGAGACGAAAACTACCCGGATGTACAATGTATATAGACGACTTCCGTGGATCTGAGACTCGACAGACATAAGTTAACCATCATTCTCCTTTCATCCAATCTCTTAAGCCACGATGACATGAGAAGAAAACGCCGTCGAAATGTACAAGGGGATCAACTGCTGAATAAGCTTAGAAGCAGAAACAACGTTCGACTTACACTGTGGCTAAATAATTATATTGGCGCTTAACCTAGTTAGTATAGGCCTTGGTCATTCTCCCTACATCTGCAGGTTCGTTCTGTTTTCCTGATTCCTTTCACAGTTGCTTTCTAATTATGTGTTCAACCACTCCTCTCCCCCCAAATGACTCCCCCCAAGTGAATTATTCCCGATTCGGAATAATTCACTTGCAAAATAGGGTCATGCCCGTACTGCCTTCTAGATTTCCCCTTAACGAAAAAAACCACGCGACGAATGATGTAAGTCAACATTCAATAAACTACTGGCCTTGTTAGATCTTAATTGAAAGGTTTCTATTGATCTGAACAAGAGCTATCATCATCGACAATTTCTAGAACAGATGAAATGTCATATGCAGCATGGCAAGGGCGGATCCAGGGGGGCCAATCCGGCCATGGCCCCACCCATTTAAAAATTGCATGGGACGTGGCCCCCCCATTTGGTTTCAACAAGTATTTTTTCCCCCAAAATTGGCCGATGACTAAAAAAAAAAAAAAAAAAAAAAAAAAAAAAGGTCAGCAGTTTTTTCGGCGGTTGAAATGGTATGTCTTCCCCGGAAAATTGGCCGACGACTAAAAAAAAAAAGGTCATCAGTTTTTTCGGCGGTCAAAAAAAAATTTTCGCCGGCAACACCCAAAATTTTGGCCCCCCTTTCGAAAATTTCTGTATCCGCCCTTGCAGCATGGCTGTACTGGTAAATTTTGAGGTGAGTATACTCGCTGACCTGGAGAAAAACGGACTTTTTCGGGCCCGAAATTTCTGACGACCTTTTTGAGGTCATCAAGCCAAAATCTTCAGAAAATACCATCAATTTCCCGTCCGAAGAAACTGATGACTTTTTCCTTTTTTTAGTCATGCACCCTCATTTACTCGCGTATACCCGCGTGCGTGTAGGCCTATACCCTGCATTTTACCGCGTATACCCTGGTTTTCGCGAGGTGAGTATATATACGATGCCGTTCTTTCGTTGTGACGTTGCTCTCTACCAGACAGCATTGTAGAGCGAACAAAAGGAGAAACCGTTTTCCAAAGAGAATGACTAATTGAGGCAAATGATCGTTACCGAGTCATATACATGTAGTTCTTGGCTTGACTTTGCCCTGATTACAAACGATAGGCTTATTACGCCGCCTCTGGGTGCGTTTTCGCGCGTGTCATATTTTTACAGCAGCCTTTGCTACATCTCTTTGTATAGGCCTTTCCCTATACTGTATCTTTTCTTTTCTGTCTAGAAGTCTGTATTTTTTCTGTTCAATTTCTTCTGTCTTGTGCTCTTGCTTACTTGTCTGCTGACAAATCGTGGCATTCTCTGCGAACATTCAATCTGCCAGCTCAAGTCAGGCAAACTATTTATATACTCGAGCTCTTTCTTCGCAATCCGTTACGTTCTATCTCGGTCTCTCTCTCTCTCACTATTTGTCTCTCTGTCTCTGCTTCTGTTTCTGTCTTTCTGTCTGTCTCCCCCTCTCTCTCTTGCTCTCTTTCTCTCTCTCTCTCTCTCTCTCACTCTCTCTGTCTCTTTCTCTACCTGTCTCTGTTTCTCTCACTCTCTCTGTCTCTCTCTGTCTCTCTCTGTTTCTGTCTATCTCCCTCTCTCTCTCTCTTTGTCTCTCTCTTACTCTCTCTCTTTCTCTCTCTCTGGCTCTCTCTCTCTCTCTCTCTCTCTCTCTCTCTATATATATATATATATATATATATATATATATATACATGTATATATATATTGAATCGTCGAAGTCTCTAAGCTTACGACATCAATCTAAGATGCTCTGTATACCCTCTGCAGGTCGCGTAATTGAAAATCACATGGCTGAGCCTGGCGTGAACGTGTAAAGGAAACGACGACATACAATGCATACAATGTGTATACGTTCTAAATAGACTCTCAGTTGCAGCCTACGTATAAAAAGCACAGTCGTAGATCTATCATAGATTCACAATGCATTTTGCGTTAAAAAGTTGCTTTGAGTCAGAGTAGAAAGAAGCAGAACCGGTGTCGCGTGGCATAGTTCATAGATGAACAGGTTGAACCACTAATTTATGTTGCTACATTATTTAACAAGAAAATATAATATAGGACTACTTTCACATCAGAAAATTTCTTCCAATGCTGAGTTTCAGCCAAGAAGACCTTTGGGGGGCTTTATTTCGTGACACTAGCGACAGAAAGTCCGAACCTCTAGGCAGAACAGTCATGACACCTATAAGCTATCACTATCAGAATTTTTAAATGAACATATTGCAATAGCACAGTTCGGTTATGAATTGTGCGACAGTGAGATATTGTGCAACTATGATTCCATTCAGTTGTTGATTGAAAAACCTATATTTATAAAGCCATAGATCGTAAACTTTTTAGAACTATACCCATCCGCATCGTCTCTGGGCTTATGCTTCCCCTGCCTTTCTCGGCAAGTTGGTAGAGAGTATGCTAACACAGGAGAAATCCTTTCAATGGTAGGTCACTGTGTAGACTGTCTAGGGGACTAAGAGATTTGTAGGCACACTGAGCAGACTAAATAAAAGACAGGAAGAGCAGGATTAAAAGGCCAGAAAAGGTGAAAAAGAAAAGTTGAAGGCAAGAAAAAAAATGTTCAGAAGGAAAAAACGATAAAAATACAGACAAACTGGATATAGTGGAAAGCAGAAGACGGGGAACCAGAGCCGAATAGAAAAAGGCAACAGCATCTCAAGCAGTCTCCATGCAAAATGGAGATGCCATCTTGTGAAGCAATAAGGAATGATGCAATTTCGTTTGCATTTGCTGAAGGTGAGACCGTTGAAGCGATAGATAGAATTACGGATGATAGGAGAGAAGTGGGTGCACGAATTGCTCGTCTGTGTGGAAAAAGAAGGTAACCTGATACAAGGTCTTAGGGGAAAAACAGGAAAGACTATAAAGGGAGGAAATGGAGGCTGGCGACGACGAAGAAACAAAACCATGGCCATGCTTTTACAAGTTGTCTTCTGCAAATGACCTGACAACAAAACAAGTCGGACGCTTTCATGCGCTAAACGAAAACTAGACACATGCTGTGATGTTCACAGTGCAAGGTTTGATACATGGGGGAACAGCAGAGGAAACAAGAGTTGGTTGGGGTAGGGGAGAAATCAGTTCAAATCACACAAAAAGATGCAGCAGACGAAAATGTCATGACATAACACACAATGTATCAAGGCAAACTGGCAATGAGATGGAATTCTGCGTTAGGCTAAGCAATCAATAACGAGCGGCGCCCTTGTAACGGCATGGCCGTGTTACTGCGCCAAATAAATTGTCGTAATTATTATTTACGAGTCTGAGCAGAAAGGATGAAATAACCAAACAAATGAATAGATGGAATACAGGACAAAATAAATTTTCTACCAATCACAGGTTGTAAATAAAAGCTGCTGCTTCACAAGCGCTGGGAGTTTCCATAAAAATCTAGCTGATGTTTTAGACATTTTGTGTTGCAGAACAACCGATGATTATAATTATTAACGGAGATTATCAAAACCTTGCCATGGGTTCGGAGGACATAACTGAAACTGATCACAATTTAGAAAATTTTGAAAATGGGTGGACCGTGGAAGGAAGAAGCCTATGGAATTATGCTCTACAAGTACACGGATAATTGATATCAGTGGACCTAGGGCACGATGATTTTGAAGACTTGATGCGGATTTTAACTAAATTGGACAAGATTTTTTTTAGAATACCGTAGTTTATACAAGTCCAACAAGTAGGCCCTATTGGCAGTAACAATGAGTGAGAAACTGAGCTTATTGAGACTAGGTCTACTGGCTAAACAGCAAGCATCTTGAAAGTCAAAGGCTATATTACGTAATAGGCTACCTAAATCTATGGGAATGTTAATTTACTATAGGGCCTATAGGTTATAGATAGGTGTTGATAGGCCTACTTTTATTCCCCTGCAAGACAGATTCTGTGACGGGTCAAGGCAATATAGCTGTTAATACTTAGCGTTTCTAAATGCAATGTGATACAAATTGGATTGAAGCCGAAGCCAGGATGTAATTGAATTTTTTTTATCCTAGAAGAAATGGCAATGGAGAAGGACTCAGGGGTGTGCAACTGTGCATCAATAACGATCTCAAGCGGAGCCATCAGTTTTAAAGGAAATAACGCAATGTTGCGTTAGAGAATTTTTGACATAATGGAAAAGGCGCTAAAGAAATGCATGATGTACTAGTAGAGCAAAAGATGGACAGATTCGAGGTATGGAGGAGCGGAAGAGGAAAAGGTAGACTGAGTTGTCAGTGAAGAGAAAGCTAAATCAGGACAACGTATTAAATTAAAACCAGCCTTCTGTGTTGACTTGACGAGAAACGAGGCGTTGATGATAGCAAGAGGCGAGATTGATCCATGGCACAGTAAAAGCCCTCATATAATATACACAAGCTTATAGCCTATACTTATAAGCCATCGCTGAAGAATAATCTATACTCTACTGTAGGCTATTGCCGATTTACGGACAGACCCCGAGAGCCTTAATTATATAGCACTAAGCATATTTATATTCTATAAAACATCTCTTTAGTCAATATCCATCACGTGATCAACTGGGAAGATGGTGACACTGATGACCAAACAGTTCGCGTGTTTGCAGCTTGTTGCACGATAGCTTCAAATAAATTAACTGTCTCTCCGACGCGACCCGCGGGACCTTGACCTGACCCAGAATCCGACGACATGACCTTCGTCTTACGGACTTAATTTGACATATATTATCACCATCGAATGTTTGCTTCTATAGTTAGACTCACTACATGCTATTTACCATTGCTTATATGGAGTAAGTGGGCTGATGGCTGAACTGAACATGTGTATGTATGTGCACTTGCTATAGCGCCCCTTCGAGAATTACCGCTCAGAAGCGCTCCCGAATACAGCGAGGACACTGGATAGGAGTTTAATGCCGAAGCGCCTGAGCAACTGCGAGTGAAGGACTTGCCCAAGGTCCATACGCGGAGGTTTAGGGTGAATTCAAACCTGCAACCCTCCGCCTTCAATGCAACGAACATAACCACCACACCACCACGCCCCAGATGGTTATGCCATTTCGAGGGTCTTACAGAAACGTTTGGGCAGCTGAAGTCAGTTGTTTAATTTCATACAGAATAATCAGCTAGTTACTAGAAATGCAGGCTAAAGCATAGGCGGAGACCTGGGCCGAGACTTGGGGGGGGGGGGGGGGGACGGAAAGACGCGAAATTTTCTGATAGACGAATGGCTGAGTATCGCAGAAAAATTTCCATCTTTTTCCGGCAAAAATTTCTGACGACCGGCGAAATCTCGAAAAAAAATTCTATTTTCGCCGCCAAAAAAGTTGATGACTTTTTTTAGTCTTGACGCTCAACGATTGGGGGGGGGGGGACAAATGCATGGGCCGTCAGTGGCGGCGCTAGGGGGCTACGAGAGGCTCAGCCCCCCTAAAAAAAAGGGGCATCCGAAATAATTTTTTACAGTGTAAATATTCACGATTTTGGGCTGACGACTAAAGAAAAAAAGGTCGTCAGAAATTTTGGCGGCGGAAATGGAAAATTTTCATGAGATTTCGGTCGATGACTAATAAAAAGAGGTCGTCAGAAATGTTGGCGGCGGAAATGGAAAATTTTCATGAGATTTCGGTCGATGACTAATAAAAAAAAGGTCGTCAGAAATTTTGGCGGCGGAAATGGAAAATTTTCATGAGATTTCGGTCGATGACTAATAAAAAAAAGGTCCTCAGAAATTTTGGCGGCGAAAATGGAAAATTTTCATGAGATTTCGGTCGAGGCTTCAGCCCCCCGAAACTGAAATTCTGGCGCCGCCACTGTGGGCCGTCCCCCAACACACCTTCATTGGGGGGACCGTTCCCCCTGTGCCCCCCTAGATCTCCGCCCATGGGCTAAAGTCTAATCTTTAATTGAATCCGCATTGTCAAGCAGTAGGATTATACATTAAATGTCGGAATGTTGCATGATTATCTTTAGGCCAACATATCATACGTTCTGGAGAAACAGTGTCTTAAGTTTCAAATATATATGCAAATATATGATTATGTCAATATAGCAACGCACATTATTTTCGACACGAATTGTATTTTTTCTTCAACTACCTAGGCAGGCATGCAGTGTGAATTCAGTTGACACCTTATAGCCGTACTTCGTATGATTAGCCTATACATTGCTGTCTTTCATGCAACTGTAAAAATAACGACTCAATGATATCGAGGTCAGGAAGGACGTTAACCCCAAGAAATTCGTCTCCAAAGATATCACTCTCTTCGTCTGAGAGCTATTCTGTCAAGCGTATATTCGGCTGCATCGGCGATATTACCGTCGTTCCCTCGGCGTTGATACAATGCGGTGATACTTATCGAAGCACTTTCAATGTCGATACCTCTGCCTACTGCATATATAGGGTGTCTCGATAGGTCGTGAACGATTTTGAATGCAGATAAATATATGTTATACACAATATAATGTGGAAAGTTTTATACTGGCGGATAGGTTTTTCAAATGAAAATGTTACGCAAAAAAAATTAGATCACTAGCTCACTTATTCAAATTTTAGTGCCAATTTCCGTGACGTCATCAATTTCGTGCCAAGTAAACGTACAGTAATATAGGCCGAAAACAGTATTGTACGACCATCATTGTTGATCCACACACAATTAATTTATTAATTCAAATTATTATTTAGTATTTAACAATGCTTCATTTACTCTTTATTACAGCCTCAAGTCGATTAGGCATCGAGCCAATTAGATTTTTCAGAGTTGTCAGAGGTATCGATGTCTATGCCTTATGGTACGAAGCCGAAGTTTTAAGGTGTTCAATGTCTGGGGTTCAGGATCGGCATAAACAAAAATATCAATGGATACTAGGGCTGCCAACTTTTGATTTTGCCATTCCGGGACGCCTTCAGCCACTGGATGTGCCATTACCAATTTACACAATCCACAGAAGCGCATAATGTAATAAAAAGTTGTGTCAGCCCTGTATAGATTGATTAGAATCTACATCTAGGCCTACAATCTACTAAAAAAAAGCCCTTAAAATTTTCAGACAAATCATCAAAAGGCATAATTTTATAGTCTAAATTTAAGACAAGAATCAACCTCAAGAAGAAACATTTCAAGCTCCAGTCAGTAGCAAGGCTCATCAGAGTAAGACTTATGAGCCCAAATTGAAAGAAGTTCGTAGTTATCGTAGGCTCATAGGTCTGCGACCGGAGAGCAGAATTTATATTAACTTGAGGCCTATACTTAATATATTATAGGGTCTACTTATGTGCGTTAAGCAGTTCCAGAAGACTGGGCACAAAGTCGCAGAACTCAGCACATGTCATGCTAACAGCTGTGTTTTAATAAGGTCGGTGAACTCTCGGTCCTCTCAGGTAATTGCGATTATTAGACAACAGATCGTTCAAAATTCTGAACGCTCTCTCGTAAAAAAGCATTAAAGCCGGACACAATATGCTAAATGGAAAACCGAGTGTCAGTGATTTGAAAAGTTTTGAAGACTTTAACTCCCGATGTTCAGCCAACAATGTAATATAGGTCGTCAGGACGTCAAAATCATCGTACAAAATTAATGGCTGAGTTAAGTAGCCTAAGCAAGAATAAATAGGAACAATAATTGTGCTAACTTCTAAATGGATCTGGACCAAATTCCGGGACAATTTGAGATCAATCCGGGACACGGGACGCACAGGGTCGATTCCGGGACTGTCCCGGCGAATCCGGGACGGTTGGCAGCCCTAATGGATACATCTCACCGGAAGACTGGCCGCCTAATTCGCCGGATTTGTCATCAATAGAAAATGTTTGGAGAATTATGGCGGCGACTGTTTATGCCGATCCCGAACCCAGACATTGAGCACCTTAAAACGTCGGCTTCGTAAGGCAAGGGCATCGATAGGCTACCTCTGACAACTCTGAAAAATCTAATTGGCTCGATGCCTAATCGACTTGAGGCTATAACAGAGAGTAAAGGAAACATTATTAAATACTAAATGATGATTTGTATTAATTAATTATGTGTGGATTAACAATGATGGTCGTACAGTATGGTTTTCGGCCTAACTGGACGTTTATTTGGCGCGATTTTGATGACGTCACGAAAATTGCCGCTAAAATTTGAATAAGTGAGCTAGTGATCTAATTTTTTTGCGTAACATTTTCATTTGAAAAACCTATCCGACAGTATAAAACTTTCCACATTATATTGTGCATAACATATATTTATCTGCATTCAAAATCGTTCACGACCTATCGAGACACCCTATATATATATAAATTATATATGTCTATATACGCAGACGCATTTATATATATTTTATATATGTCGATACCTCTGATTACTGCATATATATATATATATATATATAGATCTATATATATGTACGTAGAAGCATTATCCGCAAATTGAGTTAAATTGAAAAGCATTGGTTGTCCCTCGACTCAGTCGACTGACGACTGGTTCAGAGTAACTGCAGACACAGACAACGATTCGTCATCATTACGATTGTCTGCCATGGCTACGGAAGAGGATCATGCGACGACAGTTGGCGCATCTCGTGCAGCCCTTCTTCCACTGATTCTAAACACCCACAACCTGAATGTTGGCTTTGGATGCTGCAGCGGGTGGTCCTGCTGCTGGTCCTGCTGCTGCTGGTGGTGGTGCCAGGGTCATCGACGATCTTCTGGCAGCGGATGCGGACATCGTCGGATGTCTGTTGCCGACGCAGAAGAGTCCGAGGAACGTCTCTCTGAAGACTCGACTCATGGCGCAGTAGATGAAGAAGTTGACCGGATAGCTGAGCATGATGCACGCGTTCGTCACGAGCGCCGCCTGTTGACGTCGGACGGCGTCGACGAGCGGAAGTTGGAACGTCTTGTCGACGATGACGAGGATGAAGACGACGGCGAGAGGGAACTCGACGATGAGGAAGAGACCGACGACGACGACGAGCATCATCGTTGTCACGTTGCTCTCCTGGATGCGATGCGACTCAGCCGAGCGGCGACATCGCTGCCTCAGCAGCTGACTGCGGCGTCGCTCGGCTGAGCGCATCGCTCGGACGAGCAGCGCGTTGAGCACGATGAGCGACGAGCAGGGAACCAGATGGATGAAGATGACGCGGAACCAGTAGTACACGTTGAAGTAGACGTGCTCGTGGCGCTGCACGAACGGTACGTAGGTTCTCGTACAGCCGACGAGCGTCGTCTTATCGATTGGTACTGCAGACAGAGGAGGTGGTACTACTGCTGCGTAGGCGGCGATTGGTACTGGGTCGTACCTGGCTTCGACGAAGCGACTGAGCTGCGACGATAGAGATATGACGTAGATGATGACGGTGGCCTTGATGGCGTTGGGGACGGTGCAGGTCGTCTTCGCTCTGTGCGGATGGCAGACGGCGATGTATCGCTGGAGGGCAAGGGTGACCGTCAGCCAGATGGAGGCCGTGTGGCAGACGGTCGGTAGGAAGTCGATGAGGACGATGTAGGGAAAGCACCAGTCGTAGGGGACCCAGTCGAAGCTGCTCAGCTGCATAGTGTAGAAGTAGAGGAAGGCCGGCATCGGGATCAGTCCAGTCAACATGTCCGACAGTGCCATGGCAACGAGGAGGATGTTGGTGGGACTGCGCATCGTCTTGCGCAGCAGGACGACGCAGATGAGGGCGTTCGTGACGGTGGTTACCGTGGCAACGACCGGGGCGACGTAGCCGTAGATGGTCACCTGAAGCACGCTTCTGTTGATCTGCATCACACGTGTCTGGTTCGACCTCATCATCATCATCGATGACGACACCGATGGACTCATCGTCGTCATGGTGATGACGTCATCGGTCGCTGCGTCGAGTAACCATGACGACGACGATGACGAAGAGGAGAACGATTCCTTCGCATCCATGATCAACAGATTTTCCTCACTTCCGGTTTACGATAAATTTCAAACCAACCGACCAATACCAATAGCGTTGTGTAATTTATTCAGTCAGACAGGCATTTATATTGCGTCAGTGAGTGCCAAATTATCTCGTTAAATCGATTTATTCACGCCAAAGCGAGCATGCGTAATAACGATGACGATGACGACGATAGATCCATTTCGGAAAAGATCAAGAGAAGGAATGCTTTCCGTCTTGAGTCAACATGTTGTTGTTGACTCATTTGCATTAATGCGTTGCCCTTGGAGTAACCTTGTATCTCTCCGTCGTCCAAGCCTTCCTCCTCTGCTCGTGCAAGCTTGTACAGCGTTCTAATCAGACTCGTTCCATGTTTAGAATGAGTGAGAAAGAGTATATAGAGTATATATTCACATACTCACAAGTGTAATCACATATTTCTCTCCGTACAGAACGAAAAAGGCTTCGCATATATAACTTGCGCCGCTTAGACGACAGTGTATACTCTAAACTAAACGAAATAGACGACCGTTTTCCGTTCACCGCGTGGGGCGATTCCCCGATCGACGGTCAATCTGTGTCTGCAAAGACGACCTATCCGACCTTAGGTTAAGCTTCGGAATTGGTGATGCTAATCGAAGCGCGCACCTGCGTTGCTTACGCTGCTGCTGCTGCTGCTGGTGCTGCTGCTGCTGCTAATGGATGCGGTTGATGCTGGTGCAGAACGATTGGCGAGACTTATCGCAATCTTCACCATAAAGATGATGCACGATGATTATGTAGGAGCGTCTATAGAAGGAGGAGGAGAAGAAGGACGTAATCTGAAAAGCATCGTAAAAACGCACACGTCATAAACTTATTATTACATGTACAACAGCATTTCAATTATACACTTTATGGCCTCTGTCATCCTAAATTGGCACGATAATGTATGAGGCCTATGCATAATTTTATATGCACGCATGTATAATTGTTTGTGTATATATATGGGTCTGGCCTATGTATGTATGCATGCATGTGTATGTATGCATGCATGCATGTGTGTAAGTATGTATGTATGTATGTATGCATGTATGCATGTGTGTAAGTATGTATGTATGTATGTATGTATGTATGTATGTATGTATGTATGTATGTATGTATGTATGTTTGTATGTATGTATGTATATATGTATGTATGTATGTATGTATGTATGTATGTATGTATGTATGTATGTATGTATGTATGTATGTATGTATGTATGTATGTATGTATGTTAGGGTGGTCGCATCTGTAAGGGCAAATTTTCAACTTCATTTTTGTTCTTTCCCCAACCCCCCATTTGGTGCCACTTGGTAAAAGACTGATGCAGCCCAAAAATTATCCCGATAGAAAAATATTTAGGACTAGCACAACGTGTTTGAAGTTTTGGATTTTAAGAAATTTCATCGTCTTTTTGAGTATAATGCTAATTTAGCTACATTTTTGGACCTATGACTAGTTTTAAAAGAAATGCAGCAATCTTTTACTCAAGCACGACTGACAAGTATGTCTGACTTCTACAATGATGATAATGGTTTGTTATATATTTTTATGAACAATTGACCATCACAATAGTATTTGACTCGTGAGTCCCTGAGATCGATGACCATAAACCTTTACTATAAATCTACTTTAAATTTCTGTTAGCTGCCATTGGCACTTTGCTGTTGAGTTGCTTGACTCGGGTTCTGCTAAAAATAAAGATAGCCCCTCCCGCTTCTGGCTTGGCCTACCAGAAGTGATCCAGCACTTAGGCCATTAGTGTTAAGCTACCGAACCCACTGCTGTAAAACCGATCTGCGTGTCGTGCTATAGTGGGCCGTATTTCGTATAACATGTACTTGCAATCATTCTGCGGTGTATCAGATTGGGTGATTAAATAAAGATTATTGTAGTAGAAAGTCAACACATTGCCATGTTCTTTTGATAGTCCTGATTTCTATCTACAGGGATTCTTTGTTACACTAAAGGCTCTTTATTACATGCTTAACTTTAACACAAATTCTAATATAATACGGACAAGGACCTCAATAATAGTTGAACTAGAGAAAACTACTGATGACACATGTATTTTCGTTTATTGTGGTAATCAGAGTGCAGAATGACACAGCGCATCACAGATAAGATTTATCAAGAGTTGCTGTAAAGAAATGAATTAAAATAGATGTTTAAATTATTGAGATCATAATTTTTATAGATCAAAGAAATTACTTATTACCACATAGGAGTCAAAAAGCAGCTTTTAAACAACTTCCAAAGAGAGCATCATAATTGAGTGCCTGATGAAGACTACTCACATTGTTGTCTCTTTCATAATATAGAAGTTATCCAATTAAAAGTATAAGCTTACTTTTAGAGCTGAAAACATGAACACTGAGTCAAACAATTGACACAGAAAGTGCTGTCAAGAGTGGACTCAAATTACACTGCCTTTATTAGCTATTGTAAATTAACTACCTATTATAAATTAGCATGAAAGGCGATGGTGTCAAACACGTAAGCTATATGCTACTCAAAATCTCTACATCATGCTCAGCAATGGATCCAGCTGAAATTACAGTGGCCGCATGGACATCTCAGACGACCGACCAATTAAAGTGTATAAGTATAGCACTCTCAAGACAACACCCATTGGTACACCCTTGGAGGCAGATGAACACCTTCCTTGGGCAACATGCCAGAGATTTCACTTTGAGGGAAGTGAATCGTGAAAACTACAACATAGCTCAAACCCATGCAAAGACCAAATGCAATTTGAATTGTGAGACAGTGTAATAATGCCTCAGCTCGAAAACATTTTAGCCTAAATTTGAGATAAAAATTCGCATCTAAAAATAATGGATTTCTACTTTTTAATATTACTACAGTTCCTTGTACCCAGTAACCCCATGAACAATGACGGTAGAAAAAGAAATATTTCTCGGAAATCAGACCTCATTAAGAATTTTGGTGATTTTGCAGAATAAATTAATTATATAGGACACAGATGAAACCGCACAATTTTTTTATTTTTCCCCAATATGATTTATACTATTACTGTTCCTTTACTGTAGCAGTCTAAGACCAATACGCTATTATCATCAATCAAGACAAGGTAAAACAGGTACTATTTGTAAAGAAATAAGATATGATAGATATTATCTGTGATGCGGTGTGTTATACAGGTTTTCTATATCCTTAGAGGAATTTTTCTTGAAGTGGCGCTATATAAATTGATGATCATGATTACGATGACAGTAGCATCATCATGTTTAAGTGTGGAGCAACTACAGGTAGTTGAATTGATTCCTGGTTTGAAGATTCCTGGTTGACTACAGCCATATAGCTACTTTTGGGCATTAGAAGTCTTGCTATTATAAGGGTAAAACTTTGATGGCGTTGTGCTAGTCCTAAATATTAATATTTTGTCTTACAACTTTTTGTGTGATGTTTCTGGGGAGAATGGAACCAAACGGCGCCTTGGGGAACAGTCAATTCCCACTTTCATTTTTAACGACCACCCTAATGTATGTATGTATGTATGTATGTATGATTGTATGTATGTATGTATGTAGGTAGGTAGGTATGTATATATATGTGTGTATAACATTGTACATATGTATAATTATGTATGCATGTATGTATGTATAGATGCAGGGCTTAAAGTGTGCCTGGACGGTCATGGACGGCGTCCATGCACTTGTTTTAAAATGTGAACGCCGTCCTGCCACTTATTGGCCGGCACAGCCTGGAAAGATAAGGGGCGTCCAGGCACTTCCTTTGGAGAGGCAAGGGGCGTCCAGGCACTTATTTTCCCACACTTTAGGCCCTGTATAGATGTATATATATATACAACAATTATACATGTATGCATCGATTAAATTCAGCCGGATCCCGTCGGGTCTCAGATGCAGAACCTCGGATTTCAGATCCGTCACCTGAACTACGAGATGCGCCGCTTTAGAAAGTCGTTTCGTCATCTAAATAAATTATGTGCGTGTCACAAGATAAAGTGTTTCCATTACAATGTCGACCTTTTTCGCACTCGGATTTTTATGCTTGTTCGAATTGCAAATAGCGAATATATCGGTTCCAGAATGGATAGATAGGCTTACGGTCTAGATTTTTAAAGACATGACGATCGGTCACCTCTGGGTGGGCAATTTAATCCCTGCATGGGTGCATGTGCAAGTGTGAGTTTCTAGTGCAATGCATTTCCGTCCTATTGCTTCAGCGGCGAAAATGTCCTTTATCTAAAGACATAAGCTTACTTTTGAATCAGACGCTGAGATACTTTCTCTGCTCAGCAGTACTAGTTTTTTTGTATATCTCCAAAATTATCTTAGAAAAGTTAAGAATTGTGGTCAGAGAAAGGACAGCATAATCTACATGCAATTGTACATAATGCAGACGAGTGTCACAGTAAAAGAGCGACACGCAGTGGCGATTGTAGAAATGGAATAAGCAGATGTAGAGAAGTCACAGTGATCAGTTGAGTATAAACTATAAAGTCACTGTCATGTGTGTACGTGTAGGCCTATTACACATTATTGCCATATAGGACGTTTTATCAAAAATTGATAGCCAGCATAACAGTCGCATTCGACTTCAGAATGCCAAGAAAAGTTCTTTTCTCAGTTCAATTCAATTTTGTTATTCGCATGCAGAAGACATAAGCTTGGCAGCCTATACGTAAACATGGTGCATGTCATTCCGAGTATATGTCGATATTGATTATAGTGTGAACGTCGTCGTCGTCGGTGCCTTATTCGTACGTCCGAACTTTGGCGGCACAAAGGACGATCTATCTCCAAGAAGATCTCTGCTGCGTTGCTCGAATCGCCTACTACATCCCGGTCCACTCTCTCACGTCGTCGACCCACATCCTACGTGGTCTTCCGCGTCTCCTCTTTCCCTCCGTTTCTCCAGTGATTATATCCTTTTCCAGACAGTTTTCCTTCCTCATGATGTGACCAAAGTAACCTAAATTCCTCCATACCACCTCTCCCCCAGACGTTCCCCACCCACCTCCTGTAGCACCTCCTCATTCCTTCTTTTAGCCGTCCAAGGTATTCTGTGTGATGCCTAAATCGCGCTGAGAGAACATGAAATGAATCTGGGAGGTTTCCTCTGGACATTTTCCCCAGACACACTCCCGCCATCTCCCCCATGGATATTCCCCCGGAAAATCCCCCCGGATATCACTTCAAGTCATATATTTCATATCAAGAAACATTACAATTAGGCTATAGTTTTGTAGGCTATAGGTCGCAAATGAAAATAACAGTATTTTGAAAATGAATTTAAGCGATATGACTTTAAAAATAGCAGTAGACCAAATTAAGACTTAGTACTCGTGTTTATGGTAGGCCTATTTAGGTCATTTTAAGCATAAAAGTGAGTAAAAATTAATTAATTAAGACTTCATGTAACCTATTAAAGCAATTAAAGTACAATAAATAAAACAAATGTCTAGTGAAATTCGGAAGTTTGCTAAATCTGCTACATCAATGTATCAAAACGCAAAATCTTTCCAGAAAAGTGTTTAGGACCTACTCAGATTGTTCCTATAGGACTACGACCGAGGGGAAAGTCAATTTGTATGCTATGGAAACGTCCGGAGGAGAAATCCAGGGAGATATGACTGGGGAAAGTCTTGGGGAGATTGCCCGGATCCTCCAATGAAACGGATGAGGCCATAATCGAATCTGCATATTTGGTGGGACCTAACACTCTGATTTCGTTCATCAGTGAGCGTTGTCAGCGCTTGACTGCTCGACCTAATTCTGACGACGTCATTGTTCGTCCACCTCACGTTAACCGAATTTCCATTCTACGACGCTAAGGTCAGTTTCTTCCGCTCTCTGCTCTTATTGAGTATTGTCGTGCTTGTTGGATGCTGCATGGACGATGAGCGTTTACTGTGGGCTTATTGTAGCGCACAACAGTTCTACACCGTGATTCAAAAAAAAGTAAGCCAAAATGTTTTCCAAATATCTCCAATGCCTGATAACATATCATGCTAAAATTTTCCAAATATTTAGAGAATTGAACCAAGAATATGATTCCAAGATTTCATGACAAAAAGTTGAACGGATAAAAAGATATGTATCTTTCAACTTAATATGCCAAAATTTCAGTTTACAAGCAATTTTCTGTTAGATTCAATAAAATGTAAGTCAAACTGTTTTCTTATATCTCTAATTCCTGATGACTAATCATGCTAAAATTGTCCAGATATGTAGAGAATTGAATAACAACATGATTCCCACAGTTTGGTTTGATTATTTAATTAAATAAGATGCTCAAAAATGTCCTCCTCCTGCTTGCACGCAAGACTGGAGGCGCTGGCGCCATTGGGCAACAGCATCGTCGATTATCCGCTGGCCCAGGTCATCCCACACTTCCATCAAGTGCTACTTCAGATCGTTTATACCATGGGTTGTTGTCTACTCGGTCTTGCATCAAGCTCCACACTTTATGGTTGACAGGATTCAAATCTGGGCTGTTCGAAGGCCATAATGTGGGAGAAATGAAGTCTGGCGTCTCTCTTGTCAGCATTTCAATGGTTTTCTTGGCTCTGTGGGCTGGGGCACTGTCCTGTTGAAAAAAAAACCCAGCCTTCTGGGGGCTAGATTTCTAATTACAGATAGAGGATGTTGTGACAGCAGAACCTCGCGATAATAGCATCCATTAATTTTACTCCAGGGTCACTGAAGACCAAAATTGGGAACTATCAAGTGTAAAAACCGCAAAGAACACAAGAACAGACTTGCTGAAAACTGAAGTTTCGGGAGATGAGGTTGAAATATTCATATCTTTCTATCCGTTCAAAATTATGACTTGATATTTTGGGATCCCATTCTTGATTCAATTCTCTAAATATTGGGAAAATTTTACTATGATTAATTATCAGGCCATAAAGATACTGAAAAAGTGTGACTCACATTTTATTGAATCTAACAGAAAATTGCTTGTAAACTGAAATTTCGGCATATGAAGTTGAAAGACACATATCTTTTTATCCGTTCAACTTTATCTCATGAAATCTTGGAATCATATTCTTGGTCCAATTCTCTAAATATTTGGAAAATTTTAGCGTGATTTGTTATCAGGCATCGGAGATATATGAAAAATAATTTGGCTTACTTTTTTTTGAATCACGGTGTATAGCGGCTTAATGCAACCAACACGATTCTCGCCTGTTTTTAAATCACACAATTTTCCTAGAATAAGTTTTGTGCGCTTTTGCATAACAACTCACAAGCTGCACCTACGGAACACTTCTGTGCGTTGTTGCATTGTATTGTATGTTTCCACTTATAAAGTGCTTCGCTCAGCAAGATCCTTTCAGAAGCGCAACCAGTGCGTGCGAACACGAGCGAAAAAGCATGATATGAAGCAAGAGAAGATGAGGAGATAATAGGCCTATACCAGAGAGGATGACGGAGAGAATTACCGGGGAACCTAATTGTGACGGGAATTGCATCCAGATGTGGTAATTGCCGATTATTATGAAACGTTAGCTGCATGCAGTGACTTCATTCTCGTCGAAATATCAATCTAACATTCATGGTTGTTGCCTCAAATGCAGGCAATAAATGCATCTGACGAAAAGCGTATAATTATAAATAGCAATTTTTATCAGTTTATAATCTATGTCTGCAGTACAATAATATCGATGCAGAATTCGCAATACACAGGCGCTCGACCAGGTCTAAGATTTATGGTCTTGTTAGGCTACTAAAACTCTGACATTAAACTCTTTTGTCGCTTCCAGCGACTAACGGTCACTAACCTGTAGCTAGTCTCTGTGACAAGTCTCACCGATAGAATCTACAATGCACTAAATGTTGGCGGCGTACTTTTAAAGAAACATCTTCTGAAGATGTCGTGCACTGATTATGGACGATCAAAGCAAAAATAAAGCTAACGAGATGAACTGTGCGAGAGAATTAATGGAAGCAGCGAAAGTTATGCTAAACCAATAATGGAAACAATTGAGTCGTCGACGACGGCTGCACATAGAAAGACTTGGTGCATTTGAATCCCTTGCTTTGAGGTCTTTTTGTCATTTGCAATTGTTCCTTGTGATTGTGAATGATGGTCTTGTGTCGGAAAAATTTCGTTGGTCTTCGGGCGAAAAATCTGATGACCTTCTTTTGCCGTTTGGTCGAAATGTCAAGAAAAATAGATTAATTTTCCCCGACAAAATAAAAACAGCCGATGACCTTTTTAGTTGTGTGCTAGTTTTCTCTCGCAGCTTTTGCCACTGCATTGATTGAAAACCTGTACGAACCTTATGGGGGGGTGTCACGTACTGTGCAAATTTCGCAATGGGGTCATTGCCGAATTTGCCCCCTGAATCCGTCCCTGCCACAAGGTTCTATACTTAGTCCATTTCTGTTCACATCGAATACACCAATCTACCCGGTTCACTTCTTACCTAAAGTTCCCTGGAGGCTGGACAACCATTAATTTTTTATATTCCTATACCTGGCATATGACAGTATATCCAGATATTTCCTGCACTCTAAGGCGTGCGATTGCCGTCTTATTCAGCTCTCCTATTTCTTGGCATTTGTTGCTTGATGATGTTCAGTCTTGAATAAACATCAACAAACTGCGCTAACAGACATCAACATGCGTTAACAAACATTAAAATACGTTACCAAACATTAAAATACGTTACCAAACATTAACATACGTCGCAAAACATTAACATGCGTGCGTTACCAAACGATAACATATGTTCAAACATTAACGTAAGTTAAAACATTAACATAGTTAACAAACATCAACATAAGTTAACACACTTTAACATAAGTTAATAAACATTGACATAAGTTAACAAACGTTACCATACGTTAACAAGCATTACCATAAGCTAACACACATTGACATACTTTAACAAACATAAGCCTACGTTAACAAACATTAAAATACGTTATCAAACATTAGCATACGTTGCAAAACATTAACATACGTGCGTTACTATACGTTACCAAGCGCTAACATACGTTAAAAGCATTAACGTACGCTGAAAACATTAACGAACGTTAAAAACATTAACATAAGTTAACAAACATTAACATAAGTTAACACACATTAACATAAGTTAACAAACATTGACATAAGTTAACAAACGTTACCATACGTTAGCAAACATTACCATAAGCTAACACACATTAACATACTTTAACAAACATTGGCCTACGTTAACAAACATTTATATACCTTAGCAAACATTACCATACGCTAACAGACATTAACATACTTTAACAAACATTAACATACGTGCGTTACCATACGTTACCAAACATTAACGTACGTTAAAAACATTAACATACGTTAAAAACATTAACATAAGTTAGCAAACATTAACATACTTTAACAAACAATAACATACGTTAACAAACATTAACATACGTTAATGAACATTATCCTGGATCCGTCGTGTAGAGTTTCGCCACTTAGGTATACATGTACCTTACAAGTGAGCAAGTCCATAACTCCACTAACTTTACTGCAGGGTATAGCAAAACTTCAGATTCACTATTGATCATTTTGACTTTGCTCGTAATTTTTCTCAGCCAGCGAATCACAACAGATAAATCATTTGATTGCTTTATTGAAAAGGTAATTTACAACAGATAAGCTTACAGGTAGATAAAATCACATTCGCGCACCTGCATATAATTATTATAGCCTACACACGGATGTACAATGTTATACGTGCGTGCAGGTCGCTCCATGCATACACTCGTCAAGATTTACACCTCCAGAATCTATTCTATTCACATCATTCAGAATATCATAATATTACAGCATATGCAGTTGACCTTTGAATATAGCGAACGGACAACGATGCCATAACTTCCAATTCTCTTCATTTCAGGTAAAGTGTGTGCAAAATCAAGACTGATGGATTTCTGCTGGTCCACAAGGAACAGCTCTCCCACGTTCATTCAGATACAGACAGGTGCAGCTATATATATATATATATATATATATATATATATATACATATATATACATATATATGTATATAGCTTGATATATGTATATAGCTTAACTTTTAATATACATGTATAATATATATATATAGTTAATAAATGCAGGGTGGCGCATAAAAAGTGAAACCATCTAGTGTAATTTCAAATAATAAATTGTTTCAATACTTTTTCTTCTGTAAAAAACAAGCAAATTGTTGCCAAATGTTAATTCACACAAAATCAAAAATAAAATTCAACGTGTCCTCCTCGGACCTCGGTTCTCTAACCGTTCTCAAAAGTTTTCTTTAAAAGTCTGCGCCGCTGGTCATCGTTCTGTTTATAAATCGCAGAGAGAATTTTTGCCGCTCTTCAACAATGACCAGTTTCAATTGATCTATTGTTGCAAATTTACGACGAACGTAGACTTTTTGTTGGAGAGCACCCAAATAGCATGATCTACCTGGTTTTTGCCGGGCTATTTGGAGGCCTCATGTCTGGTTCGATGAAGGTGACATTCTCCCGAGGAAGAGAGATCAGGGGCTTCTATCCCTATACATGGCGGGCGCAGCTTGCGCCCAGTGAAAAATAGGGGGGGAATAAGAAGACAGCCAAAATTCATGTCAGTTGGGGGGGAAGGTCGGACATGGAGGTCAGCGTTCAATCTAGGCATCACTAGGAGGAAGATCCCACCAGAAAATACTTCCCTTCAATATAAATTTGGACAAAATGGTAGGCCTAATAGTTTTTAGCAAAATGTATACACTTTATACACTTTGAGTTTTTAGTTAGGCTACTATCTGCATTTTTGAATTACATGAACTGCTATAACAGCTATAATATACCATAATAAAAATTTCTTATTATGTTTTTACTATTTTAATAAATAATACAATCATATTAAAATTGAAAAATAATATTAATACAAATACTATTTTGCACAACTAAATGGCTTAATTCTCTCCAATGTTATCTTTCAAATTTCAGACAGTCAAATTTGGTCCTTGAACACTTAGTAAAGCAACATCCAGTGTTTAATCTAGACGTCTCTGGGGGGGGGGGGAAAGTTCCCCCCCCAGGATTGACATTTCCCCCCCCCAGAAAAATTTCACGAAATGATATTGGTTTTTAGTTACTGTTTTCATCATTGTTTTACATGAAGTGTTATAATATACCATGATATTATTTATTATTATATGATTATAATGACATTATTTACAACTATAATATATGATACTGTCATGTTAAAATGACACATGAAAATGCAGCCATTGCAATTTGGAAATTCAAAAAGTTTCTAATGAGTCACTGAAAAAGTACAGCTATTTTGTTAAGACGACACCTTAAAATGCTGCTATTGCAATGTGAACATTCAGAAAGGTTCTAATGGGTCACTGAAAAAGTACAGCTATTTTGTTAAGACGACACCTTAAAATGCTGCCATTGCAATATGGAAATTCAAAAAATTTCTAATGGGTCACTGAAATAATACAGCTATTTTGTTAAGACGACACCTTAAAATGCTGCCATTGCAATATGGAAATTCAAAAAATTTCTAATGGGTCACTGAAAAAGTACAGCTATTTTGTTAAGACGACACCTTAAAATGCTGCCATTGCAATATGGAAATTCAAAAAGTTTCTAATGGGTCACTGAAATAGTACAGCTATTTTGTTAAGACGACACCTTAAGATGCTACCATTGCAATGTGGAAATTCAAAAATTTTCTAATGGGTCACTGAAAAAGTACAGCTATTTTGTTAAGACGACACCTTAAAATGCTGCCATTGCAATATGGAAATTCAAAAACTTTCTAATGGGTCACTGAAAAAGTACAGCTATTTTGTTAAGACGACACCTTAAGTAGCTGCCATTGCAATATGGAAATTCAAAAAATTTCTAATGGGTCACTGAAAAAGTACAGCTATTTTGTTAAGACGACACCTTAAGATGCTGCCATTGCAATATGGAAATTCAAAAACTTTCTAATGGGTCACTGAAAAAGTACAGCTATTTTGTTAAGACGACACCTTAAGATGCTGCCATTGCAATATGGAAATTCAAAAAATTTCTAATGGGTCACTGAAAAAGTACAGCTATTTTATTAAGACGACACCTTAAGATGCTGCCATTGTAATGTGGAAATTCAAAAAATTTCTAATGGGGAGGGGCGCATCCCCTCCCCATACCCCTCCCCATCCCAGTCTTGGTGCTACGCACATCACGAGCGTCCGAAGGACGCTCGATTGTCTCCCCCCCCAGAAACCTCAATTCCCCCCCCCAGAGGACGGGGACTAGATTAAACACTGAGCAACATCATTATTACGTGGGCTTACAATGTAGGCCCTTCAATCCTTCATTGTATTTTATTGTATTGCATTGTGCTCTAAAAATTTATGTAACGCCTCTCGAGCGCACACTGATCAGAGGCGCAAAACATATGGCTGCCCAATTTTGGCAGCAATTCCTCCACTGAACTAGTAGAGTAATTTTGCTAAGAGGACAGCTTAAAAAGCTGAAATTGCAATGCGGAAATCGCAAAAATTTCTTATGGGGAGGGGCATGTTCCCTCCCCATACCAGGTCCCTTCTCGGCGCTACACATGCTTCGGCGATCGTCTGCTGGATGCTCGTTTGTCTCCTCCAAACAAACCTTCATTCCCACACTAGAGGAGGGCATGCGCTAGATTACATTATATTGCATACATAGAGGAAGGCCGGTTCAGAAAAGGGGGGGAAAGAAGATGGATTGCGCCCGGTTGCTTAGGGAGGATAGAAGCCCCTGAGAGAGGTGATCATGTTTTAGCTGTGGGCGACGGCGTTAATTCCGTCTTGTTGCAAGTGTCCACCTAGTTATTGAGTATGGATAATTTTACAGTTTAAAAATCACCAAAAACATAACTTAATAATTATATAGTCTATATATACAAAAGATTCAATTAGACGGTCTCACTTTTTATGTGCCACCCTGTATATGCATATTACGCAGCATACCGGCGGATATATACAGTATATAATATGTAATATAATATACTATAGTACATATATTTAATATATAACATATATTTATATGCATAGACTCTATTTTTATTTGGATTACTATTCTTAGAGCGAGGTCAGATGTCAGTGTAGGTTTGACCCAAAGCACCTGCAGTCAGCGTCATCAATGGATCGTTCTAAATGTTCAATTACATTAATTGCTTTAGACAGATGGCAGCTGTTCACGTTTTTTTTCGTTTTACGTTCGATAACGGCTGCCTTAAATGTTTAGTCCCTCGATGGATGGAAATGAATGGGACTCTGTGAAAAGAAATAATAGCACATTCAACGTCATACATGGACATAAAATACTTGCTTGTGCATCTATAGAACTATAGTGATGTAGTTTTGGTAAATGTCGATATAAATAAATAGTTATGTCCGAGATGAACTGAGATGCCAGAATTACCATGCTGCGTGCATGACGGTCTGCGTCTGCTGGTGCTTCAGCAACAGAGCATACATCGCAAATCAATTCCATCCACGAAGTTGTGAATAAAAAATTCTGCATCCCGACATCTCGAGTCTACAGCAGCAGAAACAGCAAATGATGATGTAAGAATATCATAAGGCTGTCTGTCAAGTAGAGCTATATTTTCCGACATTGAACCCAGACATTTCTCCAAAATGAAATAGACGTATCTTATAATTAGTGATCGCAATCTCCAAACTTTTATAGCGCCTCACGAGTGTCAAACGAAGAGCAGCAGCTCATTGACGATGGCTGCGTCGAGTCGGAGAGGTTGTCCAACTGGTATATAGTCCGAAGGAGGTTCGATTCTCGTTACCAGAGAATTATGCATGAAGGGAATAGTGGCGGATATATATATATAGGGTCTGTGTCGCTTAGGTGGAGATTTTGAAGGCGGAGGATCAGATGATGAGGTGGGATAGAAGACTTAAAGAGGTGCAGCTTCAGTTTTGAGTGGAAAGCCCGAGAGGAAGTAGATCGGAAAAACTGAGGCGGATGATTGTGGATTGCTCTAGAAACTGAAAAAGTGAGAAATTGCTATGAAACAAATTCAGCAGAGATGATTGGCTATGCATCCATCGCTATATATAGTCTCTTGTTTTAGGGCTGTTGTTCGATTAAAAAATTTAATCGAAATTAATCGCGCGATTAATTTTTTTAATCGCAATTAACTGCAAATTAATCGCAATACATTTCTTTCAAATATATTAATCTTACTATTTTCTATATAAGGGCTTCTGAAGCATACAATTTTAATGACTGAATGCATTCTTTCTATTGCAAACGTATTCAATAACCTTTGGCTTAGTTTTATTGAATTTCTGCATTTAGTTTGTTGAACAGTTTTGTATGACAGACAGAATTGAAACACTGTTCAAATCAGTCAACTGCTCAAAATCCGTTAATTTTTTAATTTGAGCCACCTTTAATTAAAATGATATAGGCCTAGGTCTAAATGTGAAAATTACACAGCCGTTTTCTGACTGTCAAAATTAATTATTTATTCAGTCAACTGTACAGGCTTACCAGTTACCGTATTTACATTGGTCGGGTCAAGGGATGCTCTTATAATTAACAATTGTAGGTCTACTATTGAATCTCATTATTTAGTCCCAATTTTTCACAAGAGGTTGCGGTTCTTGCCAAACCTCGTCTCAGTTGTCCTGTAAACATTTATCATTTTAAACCTGAAATCCATTGGTCATCTCCTGGAGTTCAACCAACGTAGTCTGACTGGGTGAGAAAACAACGTTAGTGGACGATGCGATGCGGCCGATGACGACGGTTCATAATTAGCGTTTAACGCATGTTTTGGTTCGAATGCAGGCGATAATTGAGAATTGCAAAGAATTGCTAAAATAATACTCAAATTCCTTTTTGGAATATTTGTCAAAGAATGTATCACTAGTTTTAAGCATGAGCCTTCCATTTAAAACGAGTTTTCTGCATCTGATTCCATTTTAATCAGATCTAATTAACGCGAACGATTAATGCGTTAAAAACTTTTAATTGCAAATTTTTTTAACGCGTTAATCGCACGCGTTATCGCGATTAAATCAAGAATGTCAGCATTCTTCAGTTTTCCCTTACATGCTCAGTCGAACCAAAGACGTTGCCGCAGAATCCGAAACAGATAATTTATCACTGAGCAAACTAAAATGCGACGCAGACAATCGTCGCGGTTGAGTGGAGAGGAGGAGTTTGAGGGATGTACTGATGCATTCAGTAGACAGACGGATGCTGCCACAGGAGACTGAGGCTGATGGACCTAAACAGGGATGCAGCATGGATGGTGTGCATCATGTTGCTAAAGACGGCGTGACCCGATCTCCTCTATTCAGTAACCCAATGCTGTCCGCTTCGCACGTGAAATGCTGCTGATAAGCGGTTTTAGCCAAGCGATGAGTAATGGCGAGGTTGAACGCTGGAAACTCCACTGCATCAATAGTCGCCAAATATCCACAGCCATTATATATATATTTATAACGACGCAATTGTGGCTTGTATATTATATATGTATATATAATATGTATTTATAAGATATTATATATCATATTTATATACATTGTATAGATATATAGGCTACCACATTTTTAACGGATGTATATTTGCAGTTTTGTGTATAGATGGACGAATGTATGGCTGATACTCTGATGCGTAGCCTATATATATTATATATACATATATATATAATTATATATATAATTTATATAGACCAAGGCCTTATAAGAATGGTTTTCGATTCAACGTATTAGATGAATATTAATCTTCTTGCCACAATGTCATGGTGAAATCATCATGCGTTGTGTGTTGTGCTGCTGACTTCTCGTATAATTGATTCATCTGTTTTTCCGTCGGGTGTCAGACCTCCATCCATTCATTCCGGCCGACATTTTCTATCCGACATCCTGCAGCCATCGTCCGATGGAAACAATTCTTTTTGATTCGGACGATCGCGAAGACCCTATCAACTCTGTCCCTCTGTAGCAGTCTGTACCTCTGTCAACTCTGTCCCTCTGTCAACTCTGTCCCTCTGTCAACTCTGTACCTCTGTCAACTCTGTCCCTCTTTCAACTCTGTCAACTCTGTCAACTTTGTCCCTCTGTCAATTATGTCCTTCTGTCAACTCTGCCCATCTCTGTCAACTCTGTCCCTCTGTCAACTCTGCCCCTCTGTCAACTTTGTCCCTCTGTCAATTCTGACCCTCTGTCAACTCTGCCCCTCTGTCAACTCTGCCCATCTGTCAACTTTGTCCCTCTGTCAATTCTGAATTTCTGAACCTCTGTCAACTCTGCCCCTCTGTCAACTCTGCCCATCTGTCAACTTTGTTCCTTTGTCAACTCTGTCCCTCTGTCAACTCTGCCCATCTGTCAACTTTGTCCCTCTGTCAATTCTGAATTTCTGAACCTCTGTCAACTCTGCTCCTCTGTCAACTCTGCCCATCTGTCAACTTTGTTCCTTTGTCAACTCTGTCCCTCTGTCAACTCTGGCCCTCTGTCAACTCTGCCCATCTGTCAACTTTGTCCCTCTGTCAATTCTGACCCTCTGTCAACTCTGCCTCTCTGTCAACTCTGCCCATCTGTCAACTCTGCCCCTCTGTCAACTCTGCGCCTCTGTCAACTCTGTCAACTCTGCCCATCTGTCAACTCTGCCCCTCTGTCAACTCTGTCAACTCTTCGCCTCCGCAGTAACAGAATTTATTCATAAGTCATAGAATGGAAGAGTTCGCTCGAAAGTCGAAAGAAGACTTAACGAGGATTTATACGCAGGTTTTACTGCATTCTTACTTGTAAACACACACACGCACACACGCACACACGCACACACACACTCACACACACTCACACTCACACACTACCACACACTACCACACCTAGACACTTACGCATCGCTGTCTCAAGACCACTTTTTCTCTCATGCATGCATGGTCTCTCGCATTGTTAGCGCCACATGTGCATTGCTATAGAGACGACTGGAACGTCTGGAAGCCAGTGCAGCTCGTCGTTAAAGTGACCTCAAGTACCTTTTTAGAATTTGGATGATCGATGCCGCCACTCGAAAGAATCTCATTTGCCGCCATCTTATCGCATCACGTGATTTCCATCTGACCGTTGACGACATACATGTATACGATCGTGTGATTCGTATCAATTCAAAGACTGCAGCTGTCGAGTCTTGAAATGGCGGCTGCAGGTAAATGAAAGAGTTATATCGTTGGCCATTGACAAATGATATTAGAGCGACATCACCATAGACCTGATGGTGAATTTTGGAATGGTTGGTCCAGGACACAGAAACAGATTGATGGTTTCTCTCGAGCAAATCAGCCCAATATAATTGTAGTCTAAGTAAGACGAGGTCTATCCAGTCATGCATGGCATGATGAACTTCCAACCAATTATTATTATTGGTTAGCTAGTAACACATGTCATGTATGTTCATTCGCCACATTGCAAAATATAAAAGTGAATAGTCTGAGTCGTATTCTTTTGTGTTGGGCAAACAATATACGTCATCGCTGCAGTATGAGATTTGATTTTTTTAAACTCGAGGGTGTCATGCGTTGACTTAAGTGGATTTCGGTGACTCTGCACTGTGCAATGAGGACTTTTCTATAGTGGGTTCTAAAAAGACTATAGGGGTTTGAATCTCACAACCCCAGGCAATTCTCCTCTGCATCTCTGTAACTGGCGACAATCAATGTAAGAGAAACAATTCAAGATCCCGGATGCAACTATTTCGCTCTTAATCCGATTGGTCTGCAGGATAGATGAAGAGTGAGTAAGACGGGAAAATCTGTAGACGCCGATCTGTCTCATTGCAGTCCACAGCTTCTCTTTTACAGACCAATGAGACTTTAAAAATGAACAAGGTAAACATCACAAATACAATACAATACAATCTATTATTTCTAACGCGCTTTAACAAGACATGTCTTGCACAAAAGCGCGCAGGTGAATCCATCGTATATATCCTAACATATAAAAGAATTAGGTCGAAAGACTGGCCATGGATGATCATAGACTATATACAGAGACAAATATACGCTCTCCTTATTCATAATAGAAAAAAGAACATGATCAGGGCTGTATACACGAGGGTATAGGCTACATGTACGACTGTACGTGGGTATACACAGCGCGTAGGGCCGTAGGCCTATATACTTGCGTCACAAAGAGTAGGCCTAACTCATAAAAAGTATCGTAAATAAAATTCTGACAAGAAAACAGCAGAAGATCGCGCTTAGGCCCTAAATGACAAATACATGTAGGTCGCTAAACTGATAAAATGATGAAATTAGCGAGTCTTATGCCGCGATGTCAAAAATCTCACCCATGTCAACTTTGTAATGACTATTTTGCTGTCAGTGTCGATTTTTAGTTTTGGTTGCTGTTTTCTTAATTTTTCTGTCTTTTTTTGCTATGCTATAGGGATAGCATAGGCTATTGCACTTGTGACTCAATTTAATTTAGTTTATAGGCCTATAGTTTCGTTCTGATTATGTTGTTTATAAGCTGTCAATTATTTATCAGCACTAACATTTCTTTGCTTTCAGCAGAACATCGTTGCTTATATAACTGCGTGACACTGGATCGTCGACTGAAATGCAATTATGTATTAGTGGTCAGGTTGATATAAGCCTCTAACTTTTTCCGGACTTCCTGTCGCTCAGAGATTGTTCTATATCCGCTACCTATAGCCTACAGGGTGGGCCAAAAAAAGACCCCTACGATTTTTTGCCATTATCTTGGCCAGAAGTAGGAATTTTTAAATAACATTTTACGGGCTTAGGCCCTATACGCAATTCATATTTATGTACAATGGCCAAATTTCACCCAAGTATTTCAAACAGAACAAAAGTTACATTACGTTTAGTGAGATAAACCACTGTTTTTTGAAGATTCAAAAACATAACGCAGCAAAAGTCAAAAAAGTAACAAAACCCCGATTTTATTAGGTCTCATCTCAAATAATTGTTATCAGAAAACCTTGATATTGCCAGATAATCATTATTAGGCCTACTATTAGTTTAAAAAAATAAACAGGGTACCAGCGTAGCTACGCGTCACCGTAAAGCCCCTTAACAAGATGACGATCAAGTTGATAAAAAAGGAATCTGTCAGATTGATAATTTTGCTATTAAAGCAATGAAATTCAAATTTAAAAAAAATGAAAATGGTGGCCAAGGTGTCAATGACAAACAAAATGTGTATTCAGAAACCTCTTGAGCAAGATCCTAGAGATATAGCCTAAGGCTATAAGCAACGTTTACTCTGATAAACAGTGAGCGCGTAAAAAATTAAGAGTTAAGCTGACAGTTAAGAAATTTGCCGTGAATGAAAGGAGATCGTCTCAATGTCGATTGTTCTGGTTTCATTAAGAAAGCAAATTGTCCCAAATCTCCGGTTTTGAATCTGATGGATTGATAGTCAATAGTGGAGAGTTAAGCTGGAGAAATATCACAATCTGCAACCAAAACAAAGAGCGGTAAGAGCATTGATGGACGCATTGGAGTTGATATGGGAAGATTTGCCTTTGGAACGCATCAACGGAGCCATCAAGAACTTTGCTAAGAGACTCAAAAGAAGGTTTTTGGCACTGGTGGTGGGCACATGGAACACAAGTTGTGAAGCATTATCAAATTCATTTGACAACAGTTATTTGACTTGAGATGTGAGTCATGGGACTTAATAAATCGTTTTTAACTACTTTTTGTTTCGTTACGTTTTTTAATCGTCAAAACGGTGAATGGTTACATTAAATATGATATAACATTTGTTCTGTTTGGTTTAAAATATTTTGATGAAATCTGGCCATCTTGTGTAAATATGAATTGTCTTTAAGACTGTAAAATTTCATTTCGATATTCTTACTTCTGGCCAAGATATTGGCAAAAACCTTAGGGGGTCTTTTTTGGCCCACCCTGTACATATATGTACGTTCTATTTTCTTTATTTGGTGCAGTAAATAAATAATAAACACACGACAGAAATCATCAGAAAATCATCGGACGACTGAAAAAGTCATCAGGAAATTCGACGACTTAAAAACGAAAAACGTCAATATTATTATTTTTCGTCGCGTGTACTCACCTCAACTTTTACCAGTAGGCTACAGTCTGGACATGATGGATTGTAATTGTCCGCATTTGCGTGACTATGTGTTGGCTTGAAAGTGTAAGCTTGCATCTACCGAGTCATTATAGTGACTGATGACGACGAGCAAAGGACTCCGTAAATTTTTTAAAACGAAAGCGTCATAATTTGACTATAATGGTCTTTCTGTCGACTGCAGATAATGAGCCACACTTAGCCATGCATCGTATACGTACATGCATGCACCACGAGTGATGCATGGTACGCGTAATGAGCCACACGTACCATGCATCACGAGTGGCATTTCAAAAGTCCTATTAAAAGCTTAAAGCATGTTATAAGATGGAATTCACGATGCCACTGTCCGCACTCTGGTATAGCCAGTCCCAAGCCTGGATCAATGAGGAGGGCGTCGGGAGATGCAATCATCTTTCTTCTGTAACCACATCGCTAAACAGTAATCATGAGTAAGCTTGTAGCTTTAGCTATAGCTTTGGGTTCTCTCGCTCATACATAAGACGTAGGCTAAGGAATTCTTGCAGTCAGAAGTGTCTCTCAGACACACTACAATGCGTTCGCAGTCCGCAGTGTCAAATTCACCATGATCGCTGCAGGTCTGCATAATTTACATCTGTATTATTGGCCTATTATGTAAGCCCTAGAATAGATAGGCCTATACAATGGATCAGCCTTCGTATTCTTTCTAAATAAATTACATCACATGACTGTGCTATTCCTACGTCGAGGTGACAAATGTTGAATGACTGAAGCATAAAATATTTTATTTCAGCTGTGGAATCCTCGGATAGACATTCGACGGGAAAAGCAATTTCTAAACACGGTGCAGGCAATATACTATACACAATACCATACTATACTATAGAGGCTATTAGAGAGTCGACGAAAATCAATTTTGCCAACCCTGGGGTCGTGCAGTAAAAACCATGCACCCTAAAGTAGTACATTGCAGTATTTGTTTTCGATCAGATATTATCAATTTCGATGGTCTTAAGAACGGATCTGAACCTGCAAAATCATCGCTCATAGTATAGTCTATTTATACAAGGGTGTCTCAAAAAATGTACCACCGGATAATATGCGATAACTTGGGAAATTTTCGCTGAAAAAGTTCAATTGTTTGCAAAGATATCGCATTTTTTATCCGGTGGTACATTTTTTGACCCACTCTGTATAGATATTGCTTAGGCTCATGTAGACTACACCAAGACAAGTACGGTAGGCCTATACTGAAGCGCGTTTAAGTAGCCTATATCTCGCAAAGTCATGTGTCTATATGACTGCAGCTGATCTAAACCATTGCAAAGGAGCAACAATAAATATTTGCATGGACAACCCTTAGAGACTCTGCTGTTCCGCAAGCTTTTTGGGTTGGTAATTTACCGTTTCTGATGCTACACGTATTTTAGGCCTATAAAGGCTATAATCAGTTTAGCAAAACTGACTGAACAAAATTAAGAATTAGAATATATATTGTGCCATAATCCTGACAGCTCTTTCGAGAATAAAATAATAAGGGACGTCTAGCTAATTATTCAATTGATGCAACTGCATTTTACATTGCCATACATTGCCATAGGCCTACTTCAAAAGCGTAGAATTGCACGCAATCGACACGCTACAACAAAACATCGACAGCGCAGAGCAATATTGAGAATGAAGAGTTTGCTGAAGGTGATTGAGGTAAAGTGAAGTTTTAACCCGCATTGTCCAATCGACCATCATGCCTGCCATGGCATGCAAGCATGCATCAGGGCTTTTCTAAAGCGTGCAGTTGTACACAAAATGTGCAGTTCTAAATGGATCCGTGCAGTTGTAGAAGCGCTTGGTCATTGTCCTGCGAGTGGGACTCTGTGGGAGTAATTTACCATGGAGGATGGGAAGGCAAAGAAGGGGTTTGCGCAGTTCTAAAAATTCCTTAAAAACAGCCCTGGCATGCATTATGATAGCTGTAGGCTCTTTCATCGTTAGCGCTTCTGGTCACTCATCTAATCAACAAATCCTCACCTGTGGTGTCCCTCAAGGTTCAGTCCTTGGTCCTCTCCTGTTCATTCTCTATACCTCCCCACTCAGCAAACTCATTTCGTCATCCTCTGCTGATCATCACCTCTATGCCGACGACACTCAACTATTCATATCTTTCTCCCCTCGCTCCTTCTCAGACGCACTAAATCAGCTACATAACACAATAACTCAGATTTCAGCCTGGATGACCGCTAATCTGCTCTGCCTCAACCCCTCAAAAACAGAATTTCTCATCATTGGCCTACGCGAGCAATTAAACAAACTAGACTATCCTTCTGACTTTTCTCAAACAGACCCAACTCTTCCTACGCCATACTCTTCTCCTGTCCGCAATCTCGGGGTCATTTTTGACAAAAACCTTACTTTTTCTGACCATATCACCCAGTTATCCCGCACCTGCTATATGCACATCCGCGACCTCCGTCGATTGCGTCCAATTCTAAATTACAAGACCGCCTGCACAATAGCCACCTCAATAGTTCATTCCAAACTCGACTACTGCAATTCGCTCTTCCATGAAATAGATTCTCTTCAAATTAAACGCCTGCAAAATATCCAGAATGCTCTTGCCCGCGCAGTCACTAAGACTCCCAAACATCACCACATAACCCCTGTTCTCAAGTCTCTTCATTGGCTAAAAGTTTCTCAGCGCATCCATTACAAAATTGTTTCTCTAACCTACAACGCTCTTCAAACCTCTCAGCCATCCTACATTCGTCAACTAATCACCATTCAACCGCACAGGTCTACGCGCTCATCATCATATCTTTCTCTCTCTCGGCCTCCAGTATCATCCTCTCTGAAATTCTGCGACCGCTCCTTAGTCTATGCTGCACCAGCTCTTTGGAACGGACTCCCAACATACCTCCGCCTGTTCGCTCACCCTCCTATCTCTCCTGCAGTCTCACCTCCAAATTCAACCTCTCCTCCGCTTGCACTCTCCTCTGCTGCATTCCATTCACGACTGAAAACCGAACTTTTCAACCTATCCTATCCAGATTCCAATCAAGTTCCATCACCCAACCATCACCGACAACCACCGTAGCACCACGCTGTCTCCTCGGCTTGACCTCCCCGGATTTTGACCTGGCACCGGAACGAAAACGGCAGCTCTGGCTATTGCGGACTTGATTTGATATAGCGCCGGTGAATAAGCTGGTCTCCCTGACGTGGCTTTTGTGGGCGCTGAGAAATTCTCGAAGATTTACATTACATTACATTACATTACATAAGATGACGTATTGTCTTCAATGTGGTTCTTAAAAGTGAATGATTGCTTTGCACCCAATGATGGGTCCCAAACTCCCAATCGGAAAGAGATATGAGACGTCAAAAAGTCATGAACTGTGGATAGGCTAATCATGCAATATGAGAATTGTAAAAATAACTATAGGGTGAGGTCAGACGTTGATTTAAATGGATTTGGTTTGTGCATTTAGGACTTTACGATGGGGTCCAAAGATAGACTATGGGGGAGGGGTTGAATTTCAATCCGACAACCTCCCTCTCGCCAATTCTCACCCTGGGCTAATGCTGTAATAATTATGTAGGGATCAACGGATTTAAAATTCGTCGTCGTCTGCTTTTCTATTCAGACGAACAGAGCTAGAACCGACAGCTCGATGATTACATTTCGTCTATAAATTATTTCATCCGTTCATATCATCAGTCCAATTCCTTTCGACATTCTTCCAAGCATCACATTTGCCAGCCATAGGCTTATTTAAAGCCACAACCTATGCAATGGTATAATAATTATATATGTATTTATAAATGTGTAGGTCTACGTTTATATGCAGATCTATGTTCAGAATTGTATTTATGCAGTATGCATGTAAATATCATCATGAATGCATGTAATGTAGGCTATACGCCTATGTGTGACTGTATGTATGTATGTATATATATATATGTATGTATGTATGTATGTATGTATGTATGTATGTATGTATGTATGTATGTATGTATGTATGTATGTATGTATGTATGTATGTATGTATGTATGTATGTATGTATGTATGTATGTATGTATGTATGTATGTATGTATGTATGTATGTATGTATGTATGTATGTATGTATGTATGTATGTATGTATGTATGTATGTATGTATGTATGTATGTATGTATGTATGTATGTATGTATTAGGGTGATTCACGTCACAATGGAGAAAAAATTATTTTTGATTTTTTACTGACATAGTAGATAATTTTGTTCCTTTGATATTATTCAACACTTCAACCAAATTTCACTGTAATATATTAATATTTACTGGGTGCTCAATGCCCCTGAAATATTACATGGGACATACATGTACGTATGCATGCGTGCATGCATGTGTAATTGTGAAAGCAACGCATCTGCCATTGACGAGACCTGGAATACAGCAATTCTTATTAGATAAAGCTACAATCCTGAAAGTAAGAATTGTGTAATAGTCAAAGGCCATACATAAACAATCAAGTCTTTCTTTGTTGTTTATTATAAAGAAACCTGCTGAATTTTTATATATATTCTGAGCTGCAACATCATTGTTATAAAGCAGGAATATGTTTCCGTATGTCTATGAAAAGTGCAACTGCATATTTTTAGCTGTCTATGCATTGTTCTTGGCAATGAGATAAAGATAGGTAAATGCATTTTTATACACTATTCTTGAATAAAAAAATTTAAAATTTTCATTCCATGAAGTTTTTTGTGAAAATGCCATTTTTCTGAATTTTAAGTGGAAGAGTCTTTTTCACTACTGCAGCAAGGTTGAAAACAGAACTTTGGTTGATTGGAAAACCAGAAGTTATCCTTCCTATATTAATGTATTGCCTACAAGGGGCCACACACTACAGACCTTTCTACTTTTTCATCATTGCAATTTTTTTAAGAAGGTTGTGTAAAAGAGTTTGAAAATCAAGTCAATCTGAATTTGGAATAAGGCACGAATCCGAAAAGCAGTTCAGCCTATAAAATGTCATAGGAAAGCGTTTAGAGATAAAGATAACAGAAGCAACGACTATGAGTCACAAAAAAGTGAGAAGTATTTGTTGAAAGTACATCTCGTTGTTGATATTGCATTAACCTAAGTAAGGTGAGCAAGTTATCAACATTGATAAGTATAAGCAGTGTTTTAGCAGATCAGCAAGAATCATGAAAAATGAGCATGACTGTTGTCAATGAGGAGTCATGAGAGAGTTGCAGAGCAAAAGATGATACAATAAAAGCCAGGTATAAGATAAAAATGAAACGAAAATCAGCTAAAGGATCTTGTTCGAGTAACCAGGCAACTAGAGACTACAAGAGCAGTGACTTGAATGATGACGAAGAGGATAGAGACGAAGACGATGACGATAAAGAACACTGATAATTATGATTAAAGATGTCAAGATCTCAATGTACTACAAAAACATTTGAATAATCTACTCTTCCTGAAAGTTAACAGGAAGATACAGCAGCGATAAACCATTCATTCTTCAAAGCAGGATCTGCATTGAATCACATAAACTTGTCAGACTGGAAGTTCACTATCTTGGCAGTTACCACTGCAATTTAAGTAAATTGTTAAAATGCAGACGAAAGCTCTATATCATTTTCAACTGATCATCGCATGCCATCAATTGTCAGCAAGAGAAGAATGTGACGGAATTGTGCCTACTGATTCAAGAAGAGACAGCTGGTGATGGAGTTTGTCATTTCAGGCAAAAAGGTGCATCGCCATGGTTGCATGAAGGACAAAAATCACCTATTGTAGTATCAGAAATCAATTACAATTGACAGACTGAGAGAAGAATTTCCACTGAATTTCATGTATTTTCAAGATCTACAATTCTACATGTGTAAACGTGAGAGCATGGATAGCTGGTCCGGTGGCATGTGAGTGAATGACTTGTAGTCTGTTGTACAAGGCTACAAGTCGATCAGGCGGCATAGGATTCCTGTTGAATTGTGGACTTTTCTAAGTTAATTTGTAATAGTGAATGAATATCTGAGTTCTTATCTCCACTTTGAGTTACTAAAAACTCAATTATTTGTATCATTCAGCTTTATTTAGTTTGTGCTATATCACAAGGCCATTATCTCAATTTGTAACTTTGAATACAACTATATGTAAACTTTGTGCTCATTTAGCATAACCTAAAATGCATTTGATTTCGAAATTTCTTGTACATAATATATTCTGCACCCAAAAGGAACAAAATTAGCAACTATGCTCATTAAATTTCAAAAATATTTTTTTCTGAATCACCCTAGTATGTATGTATGTATGTATGTATGTATGTATGTATGTATGTATGTATGTATGTATGTATGTATGTATGTATGTATGTATGTATGTGTGACTTGTATATACATCACCAACGCTGCTTCCGTTAGTCGAAGTGTGGGGGGTCAAAGTTTTCAATTCGTCTTCATAAAAAACAGCAAATAAAATAACTTCCAAACTGTAAGCTGTGATAATAATAATAATCACCTAATAGATCAAGATTTAGCTGTGAACGGAAAGCTATTTGTCTTAATTTACTTCCATCTTGCACCGGCATTCGACGAATGGACTGCATGGTATATATTATCCTACTTGGAATCGAGACAAGGGTGGCATCGTTGGAATTGCCGATAACAATGCTGAAAGAAGTCCAGCCGACGATCGACTGAGGTCCGAGTGTCCAGTGTCCAATGGCGAATTTTCCCGAAGAGAAAAATCGTAGGACAGGAAATTGTGATCGATGTTCGGAGCGGTGTTGATGGAGCGAAGAAAGACCAGAACTGCAATGGTGATGATGGGGGGGGGTTCCCTTTATCTGCGGCTCCTACTGCATGCTCTGTGTTTTTGCAATTAAATCTCTGATGCGTTCTGCATTTAAAGCATCGTCCTCGGCCGCAACATTAGTTGATTAAAAAGAAGTGTTGCAGCAATGTACATGTACATGTAGCATATCGATCATAGACCATTGTATGCGCTGTGACTGATGATCGACCAATCTACGAAGTAAGGACGGTCGTGGTGATGGCATGCAATAGTGATAAAGATGATCATAGTGATGATGTTGATGATGATGATGATGATGATGATGATGACGACGACGACGACGACGACGACGACGACGACGATGACGATGACGATGACGATGACGATGATGATGATGATGATGATAATGATGATGACGATGACAATGACGATGAAGGACGAGAATAAGGATGTGAAGAATGCTTATTCGTTCATTCATTCATTACAAGGATTTATATAGCGCCACTAATACTACTCAGGAGCGTTCCCGACCCAACCTTCAAAGGCCAAAGCCAGTGTCTAAGCCCTACTTAAAAAACCAATTTGCTGCCAGTGCATAACAAAATGCATGTGCTCCGAGACTAGGTCAGGGCGGATCCAGGGGGGCAAATCCGGTCATACCCCCATTGAGAAACGCCCATTCAGCGTGCCCCCCCCCAATTTGGTTTCAACAAGCTTTCAACAGTAGGTTTCAATGGCATATTTTCCAGACAATTCGGGCAAATGACTAAAAAGAGGTCATCAGTTTTTTTGGCAGGAAAAAATGGGATACTTTCGAAGCCAAGTTGTACCGAACGACTTAAAAAGGTAATCAATTTTCTTGACAGGGGAAAATGGTATACATTCGAAGCCAAGTTGTACCGAACGACTAAAAAAGGTCATCAATTTCCTTGACAGAGGAAAAATGGTATACATTCGAAGCCAAGTTGTACCGAACGACTAAAAAAGTTCATCAATTTCCTTGACATGCAACAAGTATATACGTCGTTCTGACAGTGTCCTTGACGTGGTGCACGGTAGGATTCATGCAAAAAGGAATCAGGGAATGAAGGTAAACATGTAGACGAGAACTGGTAACATCATCCGTCGATTCTCCATCTTGTTAAGTCGGTTTCACATGATCCTTCTTCGCTGCGTTGATTGCAGCTGAAGTCAACACTATAGTCTTGCAACACGATCAGCACGAGCAACCTTCGGGTTAGAAGCGTGTTAACTGCCGAGAGAAGATGTTGACTTGCTTCGAGCACTGAGGAGAAGAAAACACGGACTACTGACTATTTTTAAAACACGGCCTAGACAAACGCTTGCAAACACATAGATACGGCAGTCAGACATGTCACATGCCGACAAACAGACAGACAAACAGAGAAGCAGACAAACAGACAAACAGACAAACAGACAGACAAACAGACCGACAAACAGAGAGACAAACAGACAGACATGCATAGACACAGACTCGCACCTTGGTTCCAGGTAATCCAGGTGGAAAGGTGGATAAATGCTGATTTCCTATAAATACATCATCTCGAACTGCAGATAAAGACCGCAGTTTATGATTAGCGCGATGAGATGCACGCTAAAGCAGCTAAAGGAAATTCTCCGCCACACCTGACAAGCACCTGCATCCGAACGCAGTGGCATTAACAAATGGCGACAGTACATGTGCACTGACAAATGACAGAAAAAAACATGATGGAAAGTGTAGACAACATTGGATATTTGTCCATCTGACCGCGTTGTGTGTCATGCTAGACACTGTGTAGAATATATATATACATACATATGTATATTTCTATATATAATGCATTCTATTTGCATATAAATTAAGCATTACATACTTGAATGAACATAATTATTGATGCGCATTATTAAACTTCAGTGCGCCTAGTCACTGTAAAATTATAAAATCGCCGATATAAAATTGGCAGCGTGATGGACAAGATAGATACATTAAATATGTAGAAGAGAGTTTAGAAGATACCAGGTATGAAATTATCTCCCATCCAGGTAGAAATCTTATACACTTGGCTGCCTCTAGTCTATGGTATACAAATTCTTAGAATAAACTGATTGCCATAAAGCCGTACGCGAGGGAAAACTGTCAGGTAGGTGGCGGAGAGATTATAGGATGAGTATTGGAGAGAAAGAGAGGAAAGGAGGGAGGAGGGAGAAAGAAAGGAGAGAAAAGCAGCAGTGGATGGAAAGGAAAGACGAAAGGAGGAAGGGACGGATACAAGGAGATCTCATGACAGGTAATGAGTTCCATGCACGTCAGGCATAGTACAAGTCATGTACGTGAAATGAGGACGAGATTTGTTCGTTAATTTGTCGTTTTGATCTGATAGAATGACAGACGAATTGATTGACAGGTCAGCAAGAAAGATTCAGCCGCTGAAGCCCGATGTCAGGTTGGACGACGACGACGACGACGACGACGACGACGACGACGACGACGACGACGACGACGACGAAGATGATAATGAAAAAGATTGCACTCTTGAACGGAAGGTCCATCAACTTTTCTTATTCATGCATCATTCATAGACTATATATATATATATATATATATATATATATATATATATATATACACACATGAAGTATAATCTTAGGTAAGCCCAGTGTGAGAATTTTGAAAAAATAACTTGTGGCTGGTGGTTGAACTATGATTCACCTGGAATTGGGGTGCGAAAAACAGACTTTACTATGCATTGGGTTCTAAGAAAAAGTGGAGGTGTTGAAACCTCACAACCTCCCCGGCAATTCTCACCAAACCGCGACACCCTGGGTAGACCTAGGCCTATATACATCTATATTGTAAGTTTCGCGTTACAGAAGTTATTATGCGGTTTCCACCATGAAATTTCTACCGTTGAAATTCCATCTAGAATATAAAAAAAATCCTCAATAAATTAGACAATCTTTTACATTAATTTATAATTATATGCTCCTGCGTAAGTGAAAACTATGCGTTGCCATTTGCTGGGAGATTGTAGCGAAGCACATCTATAATAGTAGGGTGACCATTTTCTCGCTATCAAAAACCGGGACACTTTGGGGGAAAATTAATGATAATATTGTATTTCTTACCTGCAGCCATAATTTGACCAGGGAGAGGGAACAAGAAGCAGAGGAAGACAGACAAAAATGCATCGATCATGAACGTGATGTATCATGCAAGATCTAAAGACGCAGCACATGAACATTAGAGAAGTCGTGGAGACGTCAAACATTCGAACCTGCCTAAGGGCACTTAGGGCAGAGAACGAAAAGAAGAAAGGACAAAACCAGGAACAGAACGACTTGGAGGGTCTTGTTAAAGCCTCATCGCCAGCACATGCCTGACTGGTAGGGAGGGGTGGGCAAGAAAGAAACTACAAAATTTGGCCCATGCATAGACCCGCGGGGGCCGAGCCCAATAAGGTTTAAGTCTATAGAGTGGCGAAAATCGAAATGGCGCAATCAAGATGGGGAAAATTAATAGAGCGATTGTTCAATAAGGCACAACAGAAGACAATTTTACTAGCCTTTCGTCTTAAAGCCTGCCAATTGGCTCAAGTAGACCACGAGAACAAGTAAAGCTTTGTGCTGCAGTGTGGTATAATGTGTTGATCGCAAGCGACACAAAATATTTATTGCACTAGAATTGGAATAGTAGCTTAGGAGGTCAGGATTATTCCACATTTTCTGGATTTGTCTGATTTAGGCAGCCTGTAAGTTGTAGACTATAGAATAGTCTGTAGCCTATAGATTAGATTGCTAAGTAAGCTGTTCCTCTTAAGTTAGAACGCTAGAGTTAGCATCGGCAGACCGAAGCAATATTTATAAATGAATCAGTAAGCCGCAGCAGTCGCAGCAGTAGCATATTATTTATGTTACTTATGTATAGGGGCTATAGTAGGCTACAACCTTTAACATTTCGTATATACTTGACTTTCATTGCAACTTCTTTATAGGTTGCAAACTATACCTTTTTCTGCAGGTCATTACAATGAACAGACTCTTCCAGGATCCAAGTTTTCAATTTCTTTCCCTTCTTGTCCGAAACCGGGACAATTTTGCCCTTTTGCCTAAGTCTTTGGGACACCGGGACACACCACAAAAAACCGGGACATGTCCCGGAAAACCGGGACGAATGGTCATCCTAATCTATAGGCCTATAATTTAATTACAAATGTCCTTTGAGCTCAATTCTATAGCCTACCTTCACTTTATTTTTCTAATTTAGCTGAGATTTTTAAAGTAGACCTGATGCTGTTAACAATGTGATTTGCAACTGTGAATATCAAAATGGTTGATTACAACAAGAAACGATTAATTGATTGCTTAAAATAAACAATAGCCTACGTTTAGCCATATTTATTAATTGCAACGATATGCTGCGATATGAATTACCCGAACCTCGATCGTGCCACAGTTCACAGAGAACTACAGTCGGAAAGACAAATGTTTGAAGTAGTAGTCCCAGTATATCCACATTATCCGGTATACTTTCCAATTTGTCCAGCCTGTCCACGACTTCAGATAATAAGCGTGCTCCTATATTTTCGAGTCCTTAATTCAGTGTGCGTTCAGGCACACGCAGACTCGTAGAGCGTGACAATAAAGATGCCGGTGCATGGACTCTTTCTTCTTCAAAGGCAGCATCCAATTTGCCTCACCAATTAAGACGAAATCCAAACATTCTCTTAAATCATGGTTACACCGTTTACACGACAGAACGACGCAATATGAATTAAGCAGATTGAGGTCGTCTCTGCTTAATGAGACGCGACAGACGGTCGCGTCACCTGTCGGCATAATTATACAGTACACTACACATTTTTTATATTGTACTGTATTGTAGTATGACGTATTTGTATTTGAATATAATTATTTATAAAGCGCTTCTCTCAGCAAGAGCCTTCCAGAAGCGCTCCCAGTGCGCGCAATCTGAGAGAAAAGGTAGGCTGTGAGGCTAGAGGAAGATGAGGAAAGACCACAAGAGAGAATGCCAGCTAGAACGAACTTATGGGGGTGGGGGGAAGTCCATACCACAGAGAGGGACCTAAGACGTGCACGCTTTATCCATTCTTTGCTAAAACAATGCAGCGAAGTGCATGGCAGAAAGAGGACGATGCAAAAAATTACAATGAGGATAATTAGCGGCAAGATCCAATTATAAGAACTTTGAATCGCATGTACATGTGCACGGCATAGGCGTAGGAGGCGGGGTCCAGGGGGGCAAATGCCCCCAAATTTCAGGCAAATGTGTTTTGGGGGCAAAACAGGCACGGATGGGAAAAAATTTAGGTGAATATTTTTCTGGCAAACAGGTACGGGAGGATTTAAAGCAAAAATTGTGACAAAAGTTTTTCGGGCAAAAGTCAAAGTTTTGCCCCCCCCCCACTGCCGAAATGTCCCCTACGCCTATGATACACGGGCAGAGAGAGAGGGAAGTTGTTCAGCCATGAATGTAGGCCTACACAAATGCGGGAGAATCGATGGGGACGGGCAAAGAGTCCAGCAGCAGGATTGAGCAGAGACCTATGTGCATGTATGTGTGCGTGCGTACGTGTGTGTAGGTGTGTATGTAAGTGTGTGTGTGCGTGCGTGTGCGCGTGTGCATGTGTGTAGGCTTGTGTGTAGACCCTATTGCTTTTTTATGCATGTGTCGTATAGTTGCCATGGCTACGCTTTATGTGCCATTTCCGAAGTAAGAAGAATCGAGTCGCAATTCAGAGATATTCCAATAAAACGACCGGAAGATTTAAGACCAGTTGGCGGACATTTCGATTTCTTCTCCGAAAGGAGGAAGAGGAGCATAATGTGTGAGTGTGTGTGTGCGTGTGTGTGTGTGTGTGTGTGTGTGTGTGTGTGAGTGTGTGTGACGTCGACATGCAGTCAATATTATTTTATAGAGAACAATATTCGTCACTTTCATTGTCATACTTAATCTATAATTATTAAAAATTACGTTTTATCTTCACTAAAAATTATAGCGAAGTCGTTTACTGCTGTTGTAACAGTCACCAATAATTTCCACCTAATTCTGATGGCGTTATAAAAATTATTGAAGATGTCAATCAGTTGGTCTATGTCGAAGGCCAACTTTTATGATCACCCTAACACGTGCCAACAGATACTGTGTGTAGCTTACAGTGGCGCACGCGTGAGCAGGCAAATCAGTAGCCTAATAATGATAATAACAGGCCTAATAACAACAACAACAACAACAACAACAACAACAACAACAATAATAATAATAATAATAATAATAATAATAATAATAATAATAACAATAATAATAATATAATACTAATAATAAGGATAATGCTAATGTGCAGTGGCGGCGCTACGCCAGGGCATGGCAGGGCAAATGCCCTGCCAAAAAAGCCTTTGCCCTGGTCGTTGCCCTGGTCGCTGCCCTGCCAGAAATTTTACCATGCCAGAATTTGTTCGGGCATATATATTGCTTCTTACTGTTCACGTCCGTCCGGCCGCTCTCTGGCAGGGCAAACGTTCTGGCAGGGCAAAATTTTGGCAGGGCAAAAGTTCTGGGAGAGAAAGCACTGGCAGTGCAAACATTTTGACAGGGCAAAATTCTGACAGGGCAACAATTTGACAGGGAAAAAGTTCTGGCAGGCAAAAATTCTGGCTGGGCAAAAATTCTGGTAGGGAAAAAGTTCTGGAAGGGAACAATTTTGTGGCTGTTTACCCAACATTGCGTTTCCTTAGACCTTAGTCCTTCCTGACTCAGTAACTTTTTTGCTTAACTTTTTGCTTTCGAAATGCTACTCGAAAGAGGATTTGCGGTGCTTCACTAAGTCAGTGAGATTAGTCTACAGTGTAGGCCATAAAAAAGATCCCTAGGTTTCTTACCAATACCTTGGCCAAAAATTATGAATTTTTAAATTAAATTTTATAGGCTTAAGGCCAATTCATATTTACACATTATGTCCAGATTTTATTAAAATATTTTAAACAGAACAAAAGTTGTATCACTTTTAGCGAGCTGCCGCCTACTGTTTTTTTACGATTCAGAAACATGACCCAGTAAAAAGTAGCAAAAAACCGATTTTTTTAATTAACATCTCAAATCATGGGTGTAAAAAAGCATATTATTGACAGAGAGAGCAACATTATTATTATTTAGGAAAAAACAGGTAGGCCTACCAGCATAGCTGCACGTCGCTGTGGCATCATTTAGCAGGATGACTGTCGGTTGGTAAATTATAAAAGAATTTTTCAGTTTAATAATTGTGTTATTAAAATAATCAAATCGAAAATTCTATCAAATTAAAACGCCCAATGTGTCAATGGCAGAAAAATTTGTGTTGATACACTTCATGAGCAAGGTCCTGGAGATAAAGCTATAATCGCCGCTTGCTCTGACAATCAGTGACGATCTCACTAAAAATGATGTAACTTTTGTTCTGTTTGAATAGTGTGGTGAAATCTGGCCACTGTGCGTAAATATGAATTGTCTTTAGGCCTGTAAAATATGATATATTTTGTACAAAAAACTTCTGGCCAAGATATTTGACAAAAACCTTAGGGATGGCCATTTATGGCCCACCCTGTATAAGATTTACTTTCCAAATGTCAAAAAGTGTTCGGTTTTAGGGCTTTCCCCATCTGATCCTCTGATCAGCCGACCCTAATAGTGTAAGATGTATGAATTATGGCAATCACGGTAGCGCAAAAATTATGGGCCTATGTAAGCCCGTACTACGGAGCACTCGACTCGCCCTCTGCCCTGGTCACTTGTATGACTGCCCTGGCTATGCCCTGGCTACAAAAAGCGGCTGGCGCCGCCACTGCTAATGTGACTCTTTTCCGCCTTAACATTGCAACTCCACGCCGAAGCCTTTTCTATGTCCTCGTTATGTGTGACCCTGGACTCTCTCCCGCCATCACTCTCTCCTTCCACGGAGGCTGAATCCGTTTCAAAAAGAATGAAACATGCGATACACACAAAAGAAAACCCATGAGATGCCGTTGTGTCACGATATATAGTCTCCCCCCGATACAAAGTCTCCCGCGAAACAGTCTCCCCTGGTTGAAACTCTGTAGGCCTATTGGAAGACATTTTCTGATATAAAAGTGTACATATTTTCTTGTCAAATAATTTAGCAGCGTAAACTAACGGTTTAACCTGCTCATCTATAAACTTTATGCGACTGTAGCCGATTTCACGCTCAACGGGGGGGGGCTTTAATTTGCAAGCGGAGGAAATATTCTCTCCCCCGGAGACTTTATTTTATTATAGTCTAGGGGGGGCGAATTTATTCTGGAACAGGTCCGCCGGGGTAGAATCTGTTTTGAAATAAAATCTCTTGGGGGGGGGAGACTTTGAGGGGGGAGACTCTCAGACTCTGTAACGCGACACCGTCGTCTAGATATCCCTTGACATTGGCGCCGCTCCCGGTTCACGGTATAGTGTGGCTGGGGTGTCTCTTCTTGAGAAAAAACGATGATTTATGATCGTCAAATGAAACCCGGACAAAAGGAAGACGACAGAAAAGACGTCAAATGATCCAAGTTGATGAAATATTAAAAGAGAAATCTCATTTAGCTCATGCTGTCTGGATTTCGTATGCGAAAGAAATGGTGTTTGCGTGGCAAAAATAAACATTCAATGGGCCGGGGTGGGGGTCAATCAATCAATCAGCCAGCCAACCAATCAATCAATAAACCAATAAATCAAAAGTTTTATTTGGATGGATGGGGTTATGTATTAATGCTGTTTTTTGCCCAAGGCATTCTCTTCCCGAAAGCGAACCATGTCACTACAATGTCATGTCGTCCTGTTCTACTTCATTGTTAGCGAGAAGAATATTTTGCATCTATCGTTTCGTCGAGCTCTGTCTCAGTAGCCTATCTCTGCCCATCACTCGATCAGCGAAGACAAAGGTCGTTCATGACGTTAAAGAAAGCAGACGAACTAAGGATCCGTCGATTCGAAAAACTGTTTTAAAATAGCTACTGCAACGCACGAAGCGCTCGACGCAAGCGCTCGAGGCAAGCGCTGGAGGCAAGCGTTCGAGGCAAGCGCTGCTGTGTATATGCTCCTTACAAAGCCGCTCTACCCCGCTGCAGCCTCCTTCCAGTCATTCTCTTTCTCTTTCCAATTCCATGAACCCTCTTTCACTTTCTCCCCCCGTCGCAGATGCACAATTCGTGTAAACCGATCGTCGGGTGATTCTCTAAGCAGCATTGTTATGGACGGTGTGCCTCGACACTGTAGCTGTAGCCTGGCGTCGAAGCACAGGCGAAACGACGCCCATGAGCCCCAGGCTGTATTATATTAACAGATACCTGGCGATTTATTATAGGAACGGGGAAGTCTCCAATTTTAGGCTGTGTATGTGTGTGCACTTGTTCTGGCACCCCTTCACGATTACTGCTCAGAAGCGCTCCCGACTACAGCACGGACACTGAATCGGAGTTTCACGCCGAAGCGCTAAGCAATTGCGAGTGAAGGACTCGCCCATGGTCCCTACGAAGCGGTTTGGGGTGGATTCGAACCTGCAACCCTCAGGCTGCAAGGCAACGAACATACCCACTACACCACCGTGCCCCGGTATAGCCCCGCAATTAATAATTATTGGCCCAACCGCCCCAACGGCTCTCGACAACAGCAAACTTATCCGTGACATATCAACTTCTTCGGAAATCTAATGTTGTGTAAGCCACGCGTATAGGCAGGTATGCATTACCTAGGCCTATATGATACAAATGTATAATACAGATTAAAAAGAGGTCTTATATAAATCCCGGTATTATGAATCTAGTTATCTGACGCGAGTGAACTAAATTATGATCGGTCAAATTGGCGAAACAAATCACATTGCTTTCATTAATTTTAGTGACTGCAGTAGTTCACAGTAGCCTATATATAAAGGAACTATTCGTGGAATATGCATTTGTATGTAGGCCTATATATATATATATATATATATATATATATATATATATATATATATATATATATATATAGGTTGTTTTAATGACCTAATGGTTGCGTATACAGGCTTTTAATGTATTATAGATCTATATACGTATAAATAACTGATCGGATAATATATATATAGGTTATATATAATATTATGTATAATTGTATATAGACACAGCCAGCTAAAAACCAGAGAGCAGCAGTGGCGGCGCCAGGATTTCAGTTGGGGGGGGCTGAATTTGCGGTGAAAATTTTCCGTTTTCAGTCGCCGAAATTTCTGATGACTTTTTTAGTCATCGACCAAAATCTCAAGACAAATTTTCATTTCGCCCGTCAAAATTTCTGATGACCTTTTTTTAGTCATTTGGTCGAAATCTTGGAAAACTGGTCCTTTTCCGTGACCGCCAAGGCGGCCAAGCTATCTGCCAAACCTCGTGCGTGCGTACCTTTACGGTTATTTTTTGGGGGAAAGGGGGTTAATCCAGTGGCGGCGCTACGCCAGGGCATGGCAGGGCAAATGCCCTGCCAAAAAAGCCTTTGCCCTGGTCGTTGCCCTGGTCGCTGCCCTGCCAGAAATTTTACCATGCCAGAATTTGTTCGGGCATATATATTGCTTCTTACTGTTCACGTCCGTCCGGCCGCTCTCTGGCAGGGCAAACGTTCTGGCAGGGCAAAATTTTGGCAGGGCAAAAGTTCTGGGAGAGAAAGCACTGGCAGTGCAAACATTTTGACAGGGCAAAATTCTGACAGGGCAACAATTTGACAGGGAAAAAGTTCTGGCAGGCAAAAATTCTGGCTGGGCAAAAATTCTGGTAGGGAAAAAGTTCTGGAAGGGAACAATTTTGTGGCTGTTTACCCAACATTGCGTTTCCTTAGACCTTAGTCCTTCCTGACTCAGTAACTTTTTTGCTTAACTTTTTGCTTTCGAAATGCTACTCGAAAGAGGATTTGCGGTGCTTCACTAAGTCAGTGAGATTAGTCTACAGTGTAGGCCATAAAAAAGATCCCTAGGTTTCTTACCAATACCTTGGCCAAAAATTATGAATTTTTAAATTAAATTTTATAGGCTTAAGGCCAATTCATATTTACACATTATGTCCAGATTTTATTAAAATATTTTAAACAGAACAAAAGTTGTATCACTTTTAGCGAGCTGCCGCCTACTGTTTTTTTACGATTCAGAAACATGACCCAGTAAAAAGTAGCAAAAAACCGATTTTTTTAATTAACATCTCAAATCATGGGTGTAAAAAAGCATATTATTGACAGAGAGAGCAACATTATTATTATTTAGGAAAAAACAGGTAGGCCTACCAGCATAGCTGCACGTCGCTGTGGCATCATTTAGCAGGATGACTGTCGGTTGGTAAATTATAAAAGAATTTTTCAGTTTAATAATTGTGTTATTAAAATAATCAAATCGAAAATTCTATCAAATTAAAACGCCCAATGTGTCAATGGCAGAAAAATTTGTGTTGATACACTTCATGAGCAAGGTCCTGGAGATAAAGCTATAATCGCCGCTTGCTCTGACAATCAGTGACGATCTCACTAAAAATGATGTAACTTTTGTTCTGTTTGAATAGTGTGGTGAAATCTGGCCACTGTGCGTAAATATGAATTGTCTTTAGGCCTGTAAAATATGATATATTTTGTACAAAAAACTTCTGGCCAAGATATTTGACAAAAACCTTAGGGATGGCCATTTATGGCCCACCCTGTATAAGATTTACTTTCCAAATGTCAAAAAGTGTTCGGTTTTAGGGCTTTCCCCATCTGATCCTCTGATCAGCCGACCCTAATAGTGTAAGATGTATGAATTATGGCAATCACGGTAGCGCAAAAATTATGGGCCTATGTAAGCCCGTACTACGGAGCACTCGACTCGCCCTCTGCCCTGGTCACTTGTATGACTGCCCTGGCTATGCCCTGGCTACAAAAAGCGGCTGGCGCCGCCACTGGGTTAATCGTCCAAAAATGTCATTTTTACATGGGGAAAAAATATATGGCCTCTTTAGGGGGGCTTAGCCCCCCTAAGCCCCTAGCCCCGCCACTGGAGAGTGGCAATCGTCCACCTCATGCAATTTGTCTTTAGGATATCCAACTCTTTGAGGCAAATAATTTAAAGCACCAAAACTTAACTGGCAAGCTTCCGAATTTGTATAGAATAACAGCGTCAGATAATCATGCAATACTAGGCCTATATATATTTCATACATATATATATACACATATATACATAGGCATATAATTATGCGCCAAGCGCCTCTGAGTAGAGATCTTGACGGGGCGCTATATAAATTTGTGATTGATGATCAATATATAGACCCACTGGCCTGTAGGCCTACAACAGATGAACCTTAAATAAAATTTTCAAGTATAGACTTCCTCGATCGCCTGCCTCTCTGGATCTTGACCTACTTGCCTATCGAGTATCGACTTTGTTTTGATAGAGCGCCTGTGAATAAGCTAGTTCCCGCGAATGGACACTGTAGAAGTTCCGAGTTTACGATTTACGATGCAGAGTGTATACACAATACCAATACAATACAATGGACATCTTTCACTGAAGTTTCTCAATGGCAACCAATTTTCTTTGGTTTCATTTGGTTAACGACTAATACATGCAACTACCAACAAAAATCAGCAACATTCACACAATCAAATCATGTAGGCTAAACGTATACGCTACTGTACTATAATATCGTTAATAAGAATAAACTCAAGCGGCCTACTTGACGTTTGTGGCTTCTTGATCTCTTTCCGAAAGCTCCAACCGACTCGAAGATCACCGACCATGCACCACACTGGACATTCGTCACGCGCTAATAGATCGTGTATAATTATTATAGATTATAGATTATAAACCATAGTGTCTTTGTCGAATTTCTTGACAACATTAACTGCAGTTCTCATGTCCACGTCTCGCGTCACGAGACGTGGACATGACATCAGTTGATGTCACAATAATATCTAGGGACTTGTAGGTCCATAGAGTCTGCGTCGAAGACTTCTCGTTTATTAATAGATCGACCTTCGATTAACCGATTGATTTCTAGCATAGCGCGAACGCGTCTTTGATTTTGTGACTTTTGTGATTTTGCGTCTTTGCTTGTGACCTATAATTAAACAGCAGCTCATTGAT